>CM067516.1:16631480-17231480 GCA_034509495.1 Acestrorhynchus altus
ATATATATATATATATATATATATATATATATATATATATATATATATATATATATATATAGTTATATATATATATATATATATAGAATTAGGTGAAAGTTATGAACAAGTTTGTTGAAGACTAGTATTTCATCCCACTATGCCAGAGACACATCATGAAATACCTGTGTGAAAGGCCTGTGAGAATGGATTCATAGAAGTTTGCATCACTAGCATGATCTCTAAAATTGCATCACTTACAGGAAACCAATCAGTTAAAAAGGGATTTAAATTGGTTCAAAGGTGAATATTTTTCTAATCCACTATTCATATGAAATAATTGCGAAATTAACCATCTTCTCATAATGATCAACACTAAAATCCCACATACATGAAAAGCTCTAGTTTTTGCATAGCCCAAAACACCATTTTTGTTAGTGTGACAGGTGCAAAAACAATAAATGTGCACACAAACAAACTAAGTAGTACTATTGAGGTAGAATTATTCTACCTGCTATTCATATTAGACCATATTTAAATCATTATTGGAATTTAGGTATGAAGATTTTTAAAAAAATTGAAAATAGATGTTTGATGTCAAAATAATCAAATCCATAGCAGTGTGCTGGCAAGAATGAAAACAGTTCTACCTCTGAAGACTGAGCTCTTTCTGAATTCTCCAACTTGAACATAAGCAGGTTTAGCCTTTTGTAGAGTCTAAATTCTAAGTCTGCCAGATGTTTGGCCTTACAGTGACTTAACTCTAGTTTGACCAAAGACACTAACATTCCAGCCACAGCTAATCTAAATATTAGAAAAAATCAGACGTTTCCATTGTACATTTTTACTGATTGAAATCATGGTCTGTAGTTTCTAGTTTTTTTTTAATGCCTTGACTCACCTTTAGCCTGTTTTTACACAGCTCATGTGTTACATCTTACAAGTTTGAACACACACCCTGCAGTTAACTTATAAGCTAGCCTGAGAGATTCTGCCTCAACATTTACTGCTCATTTAAGTCTAAGCGATATGGCCTTTTGAGGTCTGGCAGTCTTCAAGCACTGCTGTATTGTTTGTCCCAGACATCATGACATTTATCTTGTTTTCCTCCTGGCTAACAATGTTTGCTGTAGCCTAATGCTGTATGATATTTAGTCCCCATGATGCAGCATTTTAAAATGGATTTGTACCCAGCAGGCTCTACACCACTGCATTTGTTTAGTTTCTCTTTGAAGACAGTTGTACAATAGAATACTAAAAGTGTAACAGGAAGTTGAGGCATAAACAACACATAGGTGCCACATGAATGAGTCCTCTAATGACCTGCATAAATGTGTGTTTTAACATTTTAATTAGAATTCTTTATCCTTCTTATGTCTGTACTAGTGCTGGGCTGTTACATCACCTGGCTTTATGGGTATTGACCAGAATCCTGCCAATATATTTTTATTGTTTTAAAAACAGCAGGATTAAAGAGTGTTGTAATTGTGTCATGTAAATGGGTCAAAATTTGATTGCGCATTTTAGGTCCAATTTAATATTACTTTCCTTGGTGTTGTTTAGTTTGCTTTGCATTGGTTCATTCTAACTATTTGTTCAATAAAAGCAGTTAAATTGCATAGTGCGTAAATATTTCTTTAAGTTGAGCTGAAGGTCTGTTTCTGTGTTTTCTTTGTTTGCCTTCTTTCACCCAGTTCAATCCAGTTGTGAGGACCAGAGAGGACCACCACAGAGCAAGTTTTCTTTCTGTGGAGGATCATTCTCAGTATTCCAGTGACAGTGTTGTGCTGGAATAAAAGGATCGGACACAGCAGTGCTGCTGGAGTGTTTAACCAGTGTGTCCACTCATTGTCCACTCTGTTAGACACTCTTACCTAGTTGCTCCTCACAGTTTGTGTTGGTAATCTTCTAGTACTTCATCAGTGCTCATGTGACACTGTTGGATGGATATGTCTGTTGGTGGACTGTTTCCAGTCAATTCCCAGCTGTTCTCAGCTTTTTATTCCATGTAAAGACAAAGCAGAAGGTAACTTGTCTATTGAAAGGCTGCCTGTAGTTTCCTTGCTAGCACCTTCAGACCTCTGGGGTTTATATTTGTTTGGGCTTTCCATATTCTCTGAGATCTGGGAGTGCAGCAGCCTTAGTCATCCTGGAGTTTGAGGATATGTGTTGTTTTTTTGTTCTTAACAAAGGAGGCAGTGTGACTATTTAAGGAGGGAGTGTGACTGTATTTTGCAGAACAAGGCAGCAATACCAGCATTAACTGCAGTCTTTCTGTGCTTGTTTACCCAGATAAACAATGCATTTTGTGACTATAAGCTATTGTACATAACTATTACAGCACTACAGGAAGCTACATCTTTGCACAGGTAATATGGTAACTGTTTTCTGTACTGTCATAATAGGAGCTCTTTGGTGCTTTAGTCATGCTTCATACTTTGATAGCTCTTTACAAGGCTATTGCATTCCGCTTAGAGAATCCACTTGAGAAACACTAATGTATAATGAGTTTAGGACCTGCTTTCTAGCCCCACCCAGATGAAAGTCCATTATTCTGTTCATTAAGGCTCATACCCACTACTGTGATACACAGTTAGCCATAACACAAACCCCTACATGTTTTAAATGGCACAGGCTACTTTACTGTGCGGTCATTTAAATGGATTATTTCTTTCGAACTAGTCGCTGTTTCTTTCAGGATCTTAGATACACAGCAAAGCTCTGGTTGCACAAGCTTCCACTATGCTGTCACATTCTGTTCCCATGCTTTATTTGATTTGTTCTGAGCACCATCTCAGCTCGCAATAAAGGTTAGAGTACTGTCTTTCATTACATAATGTGGTATCAACAGCACCAAGTCTCAACCCTAAAATCAATAATGTAGTGGAAGCCATGATTAAGATGGTCAGCAACAAAATTTCAATTTAAAATGAACGAATAAAGCTTTGCTGTTACACAAAAGCAATCAGACATTCAGTTTTTAAGACAGAAACCCTGAAATTGTAAACCAGCACAAAAAGAAATATTGTTTTTAACATGACATTCAGAGCACTACGTGTGTGTACAGACATTGTTAAGGATATATTGTTTTTCCTAGGTTCATAGGTCAGTGTAGTGATGTTAAATCTTTTACATTGCTTGAACCAGATACACAATTAAGGGTGTGGTTATACTTGTAGTTTGGTTTGTTTGGTCCAATCCAAGCAAGAAAATGTTTTTCCCTGCTTTGCGTTCATACTGATACATATATAAATTGGGGGAAAAGGTGATGTATGACATATGAATGACAAAAGACAGGTTTTAGAATTAAGTGGGTGGTTAATATCTTCCACTGAGAGAAGCAGAGACCAGTCAGATAGATCACTGGCTGTTTTTAGAAATGGCAGGAAAAAATTTACTTCAGGTGAATGGCAGAGAAAAAAAGTCTGAACACACCCTAAATAAACCTTTAACATTGAGGGAATCAGGGGAATTTGATCGTGGCTAAACTTAATGTCATCAGATTGTCTAAATTACACTGCACAAAAGTTTCTTTAGCACCATGTTTGTGGTAACCTGTACGAACGCTGTACTGTATTAGATTAGAATTAGATCACCTTGCTTATACTAGTTGTCCAGTCTTCTAAAGTGCACAAAGTCAGTGCTGCTGTTAATTAATGTATCCAAAGATTAGTCTCTGGCACCCTTGCTCAGTTTGTCTTGGCTTAATTGTGATTCAGCTTTTCCAGGTTAATTGTTTTAACTGCCACCAAAGCTTACAAAGATTCCTTTGTTTCTGCTGTTTTCACTGCATCACTCATAGCTAGGTTACCACAAAGATGGTGCTTCAGTTGAGGTTACACATGGTAAACGGACTGAGAAAGATGACTTGAGCTGAAAGTTCAGTTTTACTCTTAGAAAGTGCTTATGCTATTTTGAGTTTCTCAACCTGTGGGCTGTGAAGCAACATCTAGTGGTCTTCCAGCCCATTCACAGGGGGAGGCAGTAGTCTATGATGGGAAGGGAAAATTGAGAGATTGATCACGTTCAAACCAAAAACATTAATTAAATGCAAAAATATGCAAATTTAACAGTGTCAGTTTGTGACGGTGCAGCCAAAGGCATCTTCATGTGAGTTTTTGTTGGCCAGTATGCTTTCTAGATATTAACAGGTGGGTCATGAGACGCAAAAGGTTGAGGAGACAGTCGAACTTCGACTATTTTTAGCAGATTCGATTCGACGGATGTTTTAGGACTAATTTTGCTCAAATACGGATTTGAAATCGCCGCCAGTATATAAAACAGAACCATTCATACCGTCAGGTCCGGACAGCACGAAGCACACGCAGATATAAACACAGCACTTTAATGGGACAAATGCGTTAAACAGAGTCAAACAGTCCAGATCAATAACAGGCAGGAGAGACAATACCAGACTGGACAAACCAGAGACGGAGTCGAAAAACAGGCGAAGATCAAAAACCGGCAGAATAAACACAGGACGAAACGAAGGACAGGATCAGAAACGGAACCGGCTCAAACAGACAGACTGATAACGATAAACATGGGCAGCGCGCTGAGGCTTCGAGGCAAAGCTAGACACTGAAAAGGTTGAAAGACTGGATTAAAGTCTCTCCGGACCAGGTGAGTACAATCAGAACCCCGGTGACCGGGAACGTGAGTGAGTCACATGATCAGTCAGGTAACAAACTGAAGGATTCTGGGAATTGGAGTCCGGAGACATTGAGGGGTGCAGGACACCTTTTAGAGACCACCAATGTTCATCTGAATTTAACGGAGAATGTTGTTTATACTGCTTTACATCAATAAATAATGAAAATGGCCGAAAGTGATAAGAAAACAAGTGTAAAACACTAAACAGTAGTAATCATGAACAGTTCTACGCTACTAGTTGAGATATGTCTTCTTTGTGTAAGAATGCATAATTAGTTAATTTCATGAAAATAAATGATAATTTTATGATTTAGTGTCATTTAAACAGCATGATGAATTGTTTACAGTACACATTGAGTCCGTAACAACCTGTGGCTGATGGCCTGTTTAAGCATCATGTATTTGCATTGAAAAAATACAAAAATATAAGCACAAATGTGCGTATCGGGTTTATCGGGTGTTCTTGGCCCTGTGTTTACCAAAACTGCATTCGCATTCGACGGATTTGTAGCTAAAAAATTCCAATCTAACGGATGCGGATTTTCCTCAGCTCCGTCACATCCCTAATCAAAACACTTAATAAAATAATCTTAGTGACATGACTTCATATTAGTATTTCAGTAATATGCTGATTATTTTGACTATTAATTGCAAATGCTTTGGTTTATTTTCTGGCTATAAATTGCTTGCAGGTCCTTTCTTGACCTATTGTTGGAGAAATTGCTGAAATTGAGCTTCACATTACCATGGTACCATTATTGGTTTGAGCTTCTTTTCACTGAAAATGATTCTCCATCTCTCTTGGGCTTGCAAATGACTGACTGAGAGAGTGATTCCAGTGCCATCCTGTTACATAACTGACCAGATCCCGCTCTCATTTATTTCACCTGGGTTAATGGCAGCTGCTGACAGCCATCTGCTCCTCCCTCTTCTTTCCCCCTCTTCCTCCATAGATGAGGAGCTGAGCACTGGCCACTCGGCCCACAGGCTCTAATTAGCCATGTCAGTCTGTGGCCTGATTAATCCTACAGTAGCACTGGTTCTGGGCCAAGTCTCCTCCTGCAGCCACTGGCAGTAGCAGAGACTTGTGCTGTGATAAGGGAATGCTTTCACTGTATCAGGAGCAGTGAGCCAGAATATTTGATTACTTATTTGAAAAGCAGGAAAGATAACATTTGATTAACTCCTTTTATTGGTGTTTATCATTTGCATTGTGATTACTGGGAAGAAGAAAGAGTCAGAAACGTAGAAAACATGTGCGCATGCACACACACACACACACACACACACACACAGTATATATCCCCTTGTGTATATACCATTTTCATTTGTCTAATGATAAAGCAAAAAGGCTAAATAGAGTATTGTAGGTATGTAGGTACCATGCAATGGAAAAGTGGCAGTACTTCCTCCTCACATTGCAGCTGTTGGGAAATTGGCCATGTGCCAAAAAGAGTCTGGCATCAACAACTTTCTGATTCTGTTTTCATTTAAGAACATTTTTGTTTAGTTTTGTTTGTGTCAGACAATGTTTAATACCCACAGGCGACACTCTAATGCTAGTCTAATTCAGGAATGGTATTGTCTAGGTGATGAGCAGTACCTGCTTTCCTCCAAACATGATGTTTGGCATTCAGTTCAAAAGGTTTGTTTAGAAAACAAACTTTTCTCACTTGCTCATTGTGTTGTATTGTGTGTTGAGTTTTGAGGGGGAAATTAATTGGAAACCATTTTGAAATAAGGCTGTAACATAACAAAATGTGCAACTAGTGAAACACAGAATACTTTCCAGATGCACGGTGTTTGTATATTGTTACTCTCTGTTACAAAATAAAAATCTTTGTTGCTGCATAAGGTAGGCTGCTGCTGAGGACTTGTCTCAGTCTAACCTGAGTGAGAAAATGTAGCCTACAGGAAGGTATGCAGCCTAGCTCTGAGTCAATAGGCTAAGTGGTCAGTCCAGTTCTGCTAGTTGAACATTCAGCATTTCTTTTGTAGGGAATTGAGCTTATGTTAACTCCTTGTTTCGCTGTTTTCATTAAACCATGTCTCATTCTCAGTAGACATGTTCCTCGTGTTTGACTTAACACCCACGTAGTGTTCAGTCCTAACAGTGAGTGATAATAGTGTATCTGCAAGCTACTCTAAGGTTCTATCCAGTGCCATATGAAGGTCAGTTAATTTCACTGACCAGCAAGTGGTAGCTGTTTGGCTACTCTGTTTACATAATGCCCACTGAGTTCACTAGTGCAGCATTTGGAATGGAGATGGAATGGAGATCTATAAATAATGTATTTTACAGTGTATAAGCCATGTCTTTGTGTCAGCCCATATGTATTATCGACATGTATAAAAATTAAAATCTCAAAACAGTTGCTGTCCATTTGAATTACACTGGAACATGTGCTTGAATGACCTGGCTAAGTGGGTGTCAGGGTGCCGGAATAATGGCATGGGCTGACTGCTTGCCCACGAATGTTCACAGATGGCTGGCATATGTTGGTACAAGCTACTTCGGCTCACTGCGACAGAGCTGTATCTGGTCCACTAGCAATGAAATTGTCAAACCATTTTGTTTGATAAAGAGTTAAGTAAGCCAGAAATATTTAAACTTGGGGTTCTAATTTTTTTATGTTTATTCACTGTCACTATATAAAGAATACATACTTGTTTCACCTGGTTCTGTGATAATTTAACTTTCTGTTAGTGTTAACCAATAGTAAGAGTAAACTGATTGTCTTAACTTGTCCACCAAACACTGTCTTCCTTTTTTGCCTACAGATCTTCCTACTGGCCTGTCCACCCTGTAAAACAGCCATGGTCATCTTTAGGTGAGTTTTTATTTTTTTGTGATACTTCTTGTCCATCACTTTATGAATTTTTAAAAATATGTTTATTTGAAATGGCAAACATGTAAAGACCTGTATAAACATCCAGGACCACGCTTGAAGTTAGTTCAGCCAAACCTAGGCTGTTGGGTCCATTTTGGAATTGATTGGCTGACGTGTTCTGTCCTGGAACCAAAGGGGTGGAATGAACTTCCCCTGGGTGTTTGAATAGTTACTGGCTGTCTTCGAGCCTCCTCAAGACCCATCTCTCTCTCTCTCTTTCAAGAGCATTTAACTCATTAAAAGCTTATAATTATACTGTCTTGTGTAATAAAGTGTAATATGTTGAGCATTGTGTATCGAAGTCTCCATTGTGATATTTGTATTTTGCAGCATCTAAGCTGGAGGTATCTCTGGGTTCTGGGGTCTACAATCTAGCTAAGAATATTTTCAGATTTTCACATTTTCACAAAAGAGTCACTCTGGATAAGAGCATCTGCCATAAATGTAAATATATCATCACTGTCATCACAAAACCTCTTTGAAATAGATACCTTCTTTGAGGATGTTGTAAACAAAGATACCATAATCTACATTTATTTATTTAAGGTTTTTTGTCCATAAATAATAAGAATATTCGGGGGGAAAATGTCAGATACTCACTGATTTTTCATTTTTTAATGAGCTTGTGAATCATTTGATGAATTCTGTTCTGATTGGCTGATTTTATATCAATGCAAACGCCCTACCATAAGATTGCAGGCCATAGCCTAGCTTTGTTTTAGCACTGCAACAAGAGCATTGTACTTGTTTACAATAAATAAATGTTCTTATTTGTTCCTATGACCTTCTTAATGCTGCTGATACCCTGTTGTGCAGTGTGTGGTTTGCCACCTAGATAGTAATACCAGTCTATTTAGGTTAGCATTTAGCTGATACGTGCAGTTTCCTCAGGTGTCACCTACCTTTCTGTGGACGCTGCTACAGTAGGCCAAGCTATGGTCCGGACATCTGGTTCATATAGCAGCATGATTCTGTTGTAGAGCAGTGGTAATGTGCTGCTCTCTAGTGTACTGAAACACAATCATGCCAAAGATGGTCTTAGAAAACGTACAAGTATCAATAATAACTTTCTCCTGAACTAGCCATTTTACTGTCCCACACCTAGACTAGGGCAGGGTTTTCACTACTATGTTGAATGTATAAGAAATTTAGGGGCCTTTAGGTTTTGGAATTTGAAATTACTACTTAAAAATATTCCTTGTTTTTGACTAAAAACACCTTTCACTTGTGGTTTTAATAAATCCATCCGTAATTAAGTATTTATAGAGCATAAATGACAGTTAAAAAAGCAAAAGTGAAAATGACAATGTGACATACCTTCATGGATGCTGAGGCAATGGATATTTTCTGAGTTAAGCTCCTTTGTTACCAACCCAGAAGATAAAGGCTGGGATAATGGCAAATAAGTAAATGTGAGTCCAGTTGTCAGTTGGAGGACCTGATTGGCTGGACACCCAACCTGTGGTGCCATGCACATATTAACCAGATTAGGGCTTAAATCTCCTTAAACAGAAGCATGTTTGCATGTAGGCCAGGGAAGGAGCCAGTAGAAATGAATGGCCTGAGATGGCTCCATGCTGTTTGCACAAATGCACTTTCAGTGTTCTCGTCAGATCCAGTATATAAAGTGGCAATGCATTGAAGCTGACACAAGCACAAATGTATACTGAGTTGAAGGAAATGCAGTCTTCCATGAGAATGTTATGTATGATTTTTGCCTTTCGTTTGGTGTTAGAAACTAGTAAAAATAAAAGCTTTTGGTATATATATATATATATATATATATATATATATATAATGTGTGTGTGTTATAATTAGGGTTTTTGAAATTTGTCATTTTGATATAGAAAAGACAAAGTTATCTTGTCACAATTGCAAGCTCAGTTTTCTGTTCAGAAACATAGTAGTTTCTGGTTCCAAAACAGGCTTGCCTGTGCTGTATTTTCCTTTTATTTAGAGCACATTTTACAGCACTTGGTTCAAGAGAGGAAGGAGGAATGAGTTTGGAACAGTCCCAAGCTCTGAATTATTAGTAGTTATTAGTCCTAATTATTTGTTTGCTGGTTTGTTCTACATGTATATGTTGTCCAGCTCTTGCATTCACTGGATTGCTACTGAAGGGAACTGCAAGCAGACCCCTTCACTGCAACTGTTGAGAGTCAAGAATTTCTATACCATAAGTTATCCCAATGCCATTTCCGAATGTCTCGTACTGTCAGTCAAACCTCTCAGTCACAGGTGTCCCATATTTTGTTACTTTACCTGTGGGATCATTTGAGGACACACCTACAAACATTCCATAGAACTGTTGCTTTGCAGCTAAACTTCTTAGGAAAGCTCATTTACATGCTTGCAGCGCTCCAGACTAACATCGTCCCAGGGTTGGTAAAAAACTGCACATGGGAAGAGATCAAAGCTCTTGGGATGTTTCAGGACAACAGCACTGCATGCAGTAAAAGGAGAGACACAGTAAATGAGGAGACCATGACTAGACACTCAATTGAAAATTGAAAATATGTAACTGTGTTGCTCTTAACAGAACTTCCTTTTAACTATTCATAAATATGCATCCAGAACGTAATCAGTGCTTCACCTTTTGCACATTGTTACAGCCGTATTCCAAAATGGATTCAATTCATTTTTCTCCTCATTATTCGACACACACACACACAAGACCCCGCAAAGACAGTGAGAAAAGATAGTTTGAAATCTTTGCAAACGTAGCTATTTTTACATATTTTCAAGGATGTTCATTCAGGTTCAGGTCTGGGCTCTGCCCTATGGCAGTGGGTGTCTACACACACACACACACACACACACACACACACACACACACACACACACACACAAACATATGGGATGGGATGAGCGATGTTCAGTTTGGGATGGCTGACAAAGTTTTGGGGACCCTTCTGTGACAGTTGTGAAAACCTAGTGTGGAGCCTTGGCTTGGTGTCCTTATCAGGATATCTTATCCAAAGCAGCTTACAAAAGTGCTTTACTCTTCACTCAAAAAATATTCTTAGTTTGTGGAGGCTAGAATCCAGAGATACCTCAAGCTTTGATGCTGCCAAAAACAAAGATGGTTTCAGCTCTCACACATATCCACCCTCTTTGCACACCTACAGAGGACGAATAGAACACCAGGCCACAATTAACACCTTATGCTAAAGCTTTAATATTTTCTTTTTTCAGATTTTTGTTATATGCAAAGTTCACAGTACCTAAACATGAATTTCTATATACCATTCAGAAGTGGTTCACACTCTCTTTCATACAGCAGATAGAAATTGATTATTAAGTGTAATCAAGAAAATAAATCTAGGGGAGCTTCAAGTTTGGTCCTAGAGCGGCTAGAGCCAAATCCAGTGGGCTCAATTGCAGCGTGATCGCAGGAATCCTATTAAAGAGAGAAACCAAGAGCCTATGGCCTAAGGCCATCTATTTTTTTAACCCCCAATTTAGACGTATCAGTTACCCTCCTGACGCTAGTGGGAAGTTGACAAGCACATGCTTCCTCCAAAACATGTGATGTGACTGCCTACCACCTCTTTTCGAACTGCCATCTTCTCCAGACAGCCATTGTGCTTGGAGGAGAGCGCCGAATCCCTGGTTCTGATGCAGTGGCTGACAGATGCCGGCATTGACCAGCATCACACTGAGTATGCCATCAACCCACCCAGTGAGGAAGTGCAGGCCAATTTTCACTCTCCTTCTGGACGCTGGCTACAAATAAGGCCTTTTGTAATTTGCTCTGGAAGTCGCTTTTGTAAGTCGCATCTGCTAAATGCTGTAAATGTAAATGAAAGGCCAGCCATCTTATATTATAAACCTGTACTGCCCTCATATTTTAACAGGCTGTTACCCCAACTGCAACACCTCTAACAAGCACTGCCTGCTGGCTTTGCACTGCTGTAGCAAGACTGAAGGTGGGCGCAGTGGGTTATCGCACCTTACTCCTTAAAGAGTCTCTCAGCCTACTTTAAAATATAAAAGATTCCCTGTGAATTGCAGATTAAGAACACTAAAGAACGACTGCGTCATAGAATGTTGGGGCATTTTCACACCTGAAGGTGAAGCTAAACCAACGTTCATTGTTTTGTTACATTATATACCTTTAATTCAATTCGTTTTACTTCCACATTGTACTCCAGTCTAGTCATCATCGCCTGTGTCTACTTACAGTGCCAGGCAAAAGTATTCACCCCCTGTTTTTTGGGATATGCTACGTCACAACTTGGAATACTTTGTAGAGCAATTGTAGCTACATGTCGCTTTGGGTAACTCACCATGATCTGCCACATCTTGCCACCTGGGATTTTTGCCTGTTCCTCAAGGCCAAGCTGTTCCAGCTCCTTCAAGTTAAATGGTTTCTGCTGGTAAGCAGCAAACTTTAGGTATGACCACAGATTCTCAATTGGATTAAGGTCTGGGCTTTGACTAGGCCACGGGTTCTTATCCTGGGGGTCATGATGTACTTCTTGGGGGGTCGCAAATGTGACACTAATTAAGACGTTTTATCAGCTAAATGTGCGATGAATCAGATTTAAGTGCTAAACTTTTTCACACTATCATTCTCAGTCTTGATGGAGTGTCTCGCATTAAGGACATGGCTTGGCAAACCACTGTTGCTTAAAATAGAGCATCTTTAGAACGTTTTTTTCACTGAATCAAACTGACTCACTCGCCGTTCTACTCGACTCTTCGATGTGAATCGTGATTCAGGTTCATGTACACTGTGGCTCAGCACGTCATCAAGACTGGATTAAAATGGAGTGTTTTTTAGAAGGTTGAATTGGAAGTCAGATGCAAAACGCCCACGTCCAGGAACATCAGAACAGAAAACGTAGTGATGGCAAACCAAGGCTTTCTGAAGCACTGAAGCCTTTTTTCTGTTTCATAACACAGTGGACATTAGCGGCATCTGGTGGCCAAAACCTGAAAGTGCTTTGTGGGTTTAGTGGACGAGGAGAAAAAAGAATTACAGCCCTTAAAACTGTTCCAGTGCATTAACATGACATTTGAGGTTTATGATAAAACAAATGGCAGAATACTTTGATGTCTGGATAATTTAATATAATATTTTAAAAGACATTACACCATAATATATTTTGAATTAATATATTATACACTTAGAATGTATCTTGTTAAGGCACACTGGAGAAACTACACTTATTATAATTGCACATTGCTGCTTGTTTCCCTTCACCATGTTATTGATCTGTTAATATTTACCAAATTCAGAAATTATATTATTCACTATTAATCACATCCTACCAAGCATGGTTTGTATCACTAGTCCATTATTTTCTCTCTCTCTCTTGCTCTCTCGCTCTGTGTATGTTAATATATATATATATATTAACATACACAGCCTTGAAGCTTCAGATTTAAGGGTATCATCACTAGAAAAAAAACAAAGAAAGTGAGAAAATATGATAAGCACTTGAAACATTTTACGAGTTATTGATATCGTTTTTTTCCCAGGGGTAGGGGGGTCATGAAATTTACTGGAGCCTAAAATGGGGTCGGACAGTGAAAAAGGTTTAGAACCTCTGGACTAGGCCATTCCAGTACATTTACATGATTCTTCTTAAACCACTCAAGTGTTTCTTTAGCACTGTGCTTTGGGTCATTGTCCTGTTGGAAGGTGAACCTCTACCTTACTACCAGCAACTCTAGCGATGCAGGACTTGAAACTCCACAGTTAACATGCTTGTCATTCAACAGTTAACATATTCCCCATGTGCTACTGTTTCTCATTTTACTGTTTCTTCTGTTCTTCAGTGGATGGTGGTAGCCTGCCTCCTCTTATTGTAATTGGTCTGAAAATCCAAACTATCCCAAAAGTGTTTTCACATGAGGAAACTGTGGTTCAGTTTTATTCAGGTTTGACCAAGACTACCACTTTTGGTTGGACCCAGTTTAGGCCCTACTCACAGCTGCTCTCTACCAAACATGGTATGTGCAATGTATGTATGAGTGCACCCTGCTACTACCGTCTTTTACATTGCTCTCTTGTATTGTCTGGCAATTCCCTTCATCAGGGTAGTGATCACAAAATTTAAATATAAAAGTATGAATCGTGCTGTAGGAGTTCATTTGAAAAGTCCAAATGTCTTTGTCTCCCCTTCTCTTCCACACTCTTATTAGGCCTGTGTAATTAGACCCATCCCAGCTAAGAAACGTCACAAAATAAATAATGAGTAACAGCTGTGACATACGTGCAGAATGTCACACATTATGATGATACGGTATTGTGCACAGCCCCCAGCATTCTGTAATAAACATTGTGTCGGCCATGTGACATGATTAAGTATAGTCCCATTGGAGGGGTTTGGGTTGGTAACTCCTTGTTAATTTTCCTTTACTGTGTTTGGCCTCCCTGAGGCAACAAGAACAGCAGTGAGAGATTCCTTGTGGGAGGTTGATCTGTAGTGAGAAAGAGAGCATGCTGAGCTGATTCAGGCTCTCTGGAGCTTCAGCAAATCCCATGATACCGTCAGTCGTGTGTGTAGAGCACAGCAGAGTCCTCAAAATCAAGAGCGGATCTGGGATCAGCTGAGTTGTGTGGCTGTATGTGATTAAGAACTGATTCCAAGTTGAAGACCACACTGATGACTCACAGTGAGACTGTACTGTCATGAGACTGGGAAAACTGGCCAGATTTCATTCAGCATTTGTGTCTGTTTTATTGGGCAAGACTTTCTTATAAAAAATATTTTATTATTGAGATAAATAACATTACAGGGCTTTTTTTGAGTACTATGAACTGACGCATAGTGAGCTGTTACATAAAAATCCTCTACTTATTCTTTTAGATAAAGTAAAATACAGTACCAGTCAAAAGTTTACACCAGTTTTAGGGAAACCAAGGATACATTATAGTAGAAACGATCAACAGAGGGCGTTACACAGTGTCAGTAAATAGAAGTGAGACGATGGAGGATGGAGCATATAGACTACCTGCAAGGATTTGTGTTACAGATATTTGATTTTATCCAAAAAGCAAACATTGATCAACGAATGGTATGTCATTACTCCTGTAAAACTAGACAAGCCCACATGAGTTTATGCTGAAAAACTTACTAATCCTTGGTTCCCACTGCAAACAAACTTTTCAGGTTCTGGAACCTCTTTTTGTTCCAGAATAAAGTAGGTTTGTGAACCGGAATGGAGTTTAAAAGTGTTTCTATTAATTAAAACATAAATCATACGCTGGTAATTTAATCTATGGTAAGTAATGTCTTGCTCTTTTGAGCTTTTGGCAGCTGTTGTTTGCATTGAATGAGTCTAGGGGGCACTGTGAAGTTAATATTAAGCATCTTAATTGACACATTTTTGCCAAATTCTCAAAGTAGATTTATGTCCATAACTCCTAAATAATTTTAGGGGAGGGACCACACCCCAAACTCCTCCTCCTCAACTATATATGTTATACACCTTCTGCTTCTCATGTCTCACTTCACCTTCATGACAGGCAAACTCGCACCCACCTCTTTTTACTCCATTCTTCTCCAATGATCACCTCAGCTATAGGGAGTTGGCTCATCTTCACATCCGTACCACAAAGCTGCTCTGTTCTCCAATAACCCCCAATAACTTTGAGTTCACCTCCCTGTTCAGTCTTCTGGGTGTGGTCTGTACTAGCAAATCTCCCTTGAAATTATAGGTGATTTGTGATGCCTAGAAAGTGCAGAGTATTACATTTTTACAGCATCACCCGTCCCTACATCAGCCAGTATTCCATTACTTGGTGAATAGAAGTGGAATGATGAAGGGTGGGTGATCATATTCCACTCTTGTCAAAACATTTTCTCCAGTGGAACATAAACTGATGACCCACCCCTCCATCAGTTTATATTGCTGTACTATCACTGTATCTCCTCCAGTCACTCAAAACATTTACGTTGATATTTGTGGCACTTAGACACAGGCACTCTCACTCTCAGAGAAGCTTTCAGAAGTGCTTAGTCATTCACTACAAATATCCAGAGCTAGTGTTCATAGATCATGAATTCAAGATTATTGTTTGAGACACACAATACCTAACGATCACAACTAACATTTCCTAGAACATTGCAGGAATCAAACCTGGACCACCTGTGGGGAAACCAGGAGTCCTAACTGCTAGACCTTATGGGACATTTGTGATCAACCATGATTTTATGATGTTCTGACTCATTTCTTAAAAATGTAATCTTGGCTTCTCATTTTTCTAGTGACCAGTCTGACAGAACCAAAGTGCTGGTTGGCATTTACTCCAGATTTTGGTGTTTTATGTTTCACAAATGACTTATTGTGTTTCGTGTTTTGCAGAAAACAGTTGTGAAATACTATGTATTAAGAATTCATGCTGGCAGCAGTGGAATGTTCTTTGCAAGTCAAATAGCACTGAATATTTTTGTGTTCACACATTGTATGACATTTGAATTTCTGCCAGATTACCAACTGGCTTGTTTTCTTGCATGTTAAACAGTGGAGGGTTTTAACAGATGCACTTAGAAGGTAGTGCTTTCACATCAGGGCCAGCAAGTAGCCTGTAAGCAACATAATGGCCCAGTTCCCACATTTTTTTTTACTTTGATTCAGAGAGGTGGGACTGGACCTGGACCAAAGCATTGCCACATGCCTGAGCTGAATGCCAATTGTGTTCTCATGCCCCTGCTGCAGGCTCTCAGAGCTGAATCTAAACCCACATGGACAAGCTATTTGGTGATTCCCCAGCATGTCAAACTGGTCCCATAAAGGAGTGCTTTGTTGCATGAGCTTTGCAATTTCTAAAGACTGGTCTGTGAACAAACTAAGCCATGTCAAAATGAAATTTCTGTTAGATTGTAGAGATTGTTTGTGTAACACCAAGCTACTTCAAGCCACATCAGTTTAGTGCAGGAAAATGTTCTGTATTTTAAAGAAGGGTTTGTGTCATTTTATTTGCAGAACATGCCTTTTTTATTGTGAAGCAAACAACACATAGGACAACATAACAGAATATATCAGTGTCCATAACCGTTACTCTTGACTTGGATTGGTTTCCCAGTGCCTGCTGCAAAAAACATCCCCACAACATGGTGCTGCCACCACCATGTCTCTCTGTGGGGATGGTGTTCTTTGGGTGATGGTGTTGGTCTCGCACCAGTGTTTTCAAGAACCATGTTTGCAAAACCTTTCAGTTGTTAAAAACAAACAAAAAAACTTTATATTCACTGAATTCACAGAACATTTATAAGGTTCTTTATACTCGTGTATCAAAAATGGTTCTTTATGGAACCAAAAGTCTAAGCTAAAAATCTATTGGAAGTCTATACCTTGTGTGCTTATGTGTGTATTTATGTTTTAGAACAGGTCATGATGATGGTAGTGTTCCTTTTGTATACCCATGTCAAAGGATGAATGTGTGAAATATTAATCCTGACTAATTATGGACCACAACAGTGAAAATGTGCCCTAAGTCACAATTTTGTAACCGCTGTTCTTTTTTTGCAGGCTTCAGGTCCACATGCTGAATGGTGCCCTCTTGGCCCTTCTTTTCCCAGTGGTCAACACTAGATTAGTAAGTGCTCTACATTTCCTTCCACGTTTCACTTTTTTGATACACTGCCCTTCTCCAATGATTTCACATGAAATAAGATGTTAGAAGGCCAGAAAAAATGAGTCACACACTATGCAAGAGGGATACTGAGAGAGAGAAGGAGGAATCGGGGGATACTAGTCAACAGTTACCATGGCAATACTCCCAAAATACAATGTAAATCCATTCAACTGCAGCTTAAGCTTTCCGGACAGCTTGCACACTTTTGAAATTGCCTGTAAAATTAACCTAATTGTACCTGAAATGTATTGTCTTTGGGACTGCGAGGACATGTGACATCCATACCATAGCAATTCAGTATGAATGCCCATGCTGTTATACCCATAAACAGCGAGTTTAAATCCTGGTAATGATGCACCAGCAAATTGTCAGTATTTCTTAGCATATTTTGAGTGACATTTGTGAGGCTGTGTGAGCTGTACAGAATGCTGTTCCATTGCCATGTAACCTTTGGTTTAGAGTAGCCATGATGGATGTCTTAATGTGCAAAATATGGGTACCACCACAATAACATTTGCTATCTTCAATGTTGTTCATTTACTTGTTTGTTTTAAATTAAAATGTTTGCCACTCACACTATTCTTTTCTCTTTTCTACTTCCTGTCGGATGTGGGGATTCAGTCTGTGAGCAGTGTATTGTGTACAATGACCAATGCATTAATAATGCTGCCTCCATACAGACTATGAAAGGTGATGGCTAATAGATGTTTTTCCCAGAGACCACAGAATTCCTGTCAGAATGTTTGGAAAACTAAGTACAAACTGAATTGTTTTCCAAGCTAAATTCCACATCTCCACTATGGGAACATAGTGGCTTTAATCTAGTGAGCAAGGAGAGTCCCTTAACATGAACAAGCCGGTATGGAGACTTTGGTTAAAACAGAAACAGGGTGTCAAATCATATCTGATTATGGTCAACCTGAACAGGAAAGCATGCTGCCAGAGAGCAAGCCATCTACATTTTCTAGGTATCATCGTAATATTACATTTCTCTTTTGGCCACCTTGAACTACCACATTAAAAAAATAATTTGATGAGTGTTTCTGTGGTTATTTTTTCCATTGTGTTCAGCCCTGCTCAGTTATTCTAATTAATAAGACTAGTGTCCAATTATCATGATCAGTTTTGCATCCTGCTGGGTATGTAAGCCTGAACTGAACACTCCCTGCACTTCATGGACAGCATGGACTAGGTTGACCAGGCCTTTCATTAAGGATCCCATAGGAGTCATTAAGGGTTTTGTGAGCAGCCAGTGTTTAGGCTTTAGAGCTTCCTAGAGGCTCCCACATGAACAAGCATGACACACCATCTCATTTCTGAGACAGTAATCATTAATTTGCAGTACCTGCACAAATATTTACTTGAAAACACTTGTGACCTGAAACTCACACTCTTTGCCACCAGATGTGCAATTGTCACATTGTGTTTGTGTTAGCAGGTGCTTTGCATCCCATCCTCTTTTAAAGCATCAGCTGCTGTACATGTATGTTGCAGTGACTGCTGTATAGTCTGTATGCATGCGTGATTATATAACAGCTTTGGACAAACACTAGCCTGTCAGTTGCATATGCAGCGTTTTCTTATTGATTTTAAAGTGAACCTTGGACAAAATGTACATCCAAAGAACTCAAATGGTTCTGTGCCTGTTGCCATGGTCACCTTTACAAAGTTCTCATTTCAGGCAGATCATTTCTAGGCCTATGCTATTGAAAATTATTCAATATATCATTTGAAATCAAGGTTTCTTTAAAAATGTTCTTGGTGAACTAAGTGTGATATGAATGGGTTTGACACTTCAGACACCCCCACCCTTTCTCTGGGGGTGTATTCTCACTGTCTGGTGTTCTTTCCAGAGCTTTTGAACTCTTGCTCTTCAATTTGGATTTCTTCCATTAGAAATTAGAAGGTAGAAATGGTATTACCTGAGACACAAGGTTTACCAAAGACCTGTTCCAACTGGACAGGTTTTACTCTGCAAAGGACTATCGTTTAAGTGATTGCCAAGGAGGCCTGTGATTTAAATCCAGTATGTCATGCCTATAATTTCAACAAGCCAGTAGTATAAGCATTTCTTTTCTGATGTTGGCTATTATAGGAATCAGCAATTGCATATTATCCCCCTAACCAGGCACATACTGTCCAATCCCAGTGTTTTGCTGTATTTGGTAAATGTATATTATTGTATGTTAATGTATATTAATATAAAATATTTCAGTACATTGATTATGCCTTCACAATATATCATTTTAGACTAGCCTTTGCAAGCTCATTGACATCTGGTGAAAAATCCTGTATTTTGAAATATCTAAATATCACAGAAATAAATATTGCGATGTGAGCTTTTTCCAGTATCATGCAGCACTAATGCTGAATCAGTAGCAGTATATTGCTTTATAAACAGAGTTTATTTTTGCTGCATGATTTAAAATCAAGTCAAATCGATTTTGATGAATGTTCCTGTGGGTGTTTTATCCATTGTCTTAAGCCTTGCTCAGTAATTCTAAAGAGACAAAGTAGAGAATGTGATACTGACACAACTGTTTTTGAGGTAAGGTGTGTGTGCCTATTAAGTTCACCAAAATCTACATTGAGGATTTGTTAGAGCATAAGACATTTCTTCCAACAGCACAGGTGATATTTTAAATGACAAAATCATTTAAATTAATCAAGTGCGCAAATGTATATAAATATGTCTGTGCTTTGGGGTATACTCTGTGCCCCTGTTCCTCACAATATACACTCCTCATTAAAACAGTTGCACCCAGAAAGAAGTGTAGGATTGCAGTGTTATTCCAAAAGTAATCCAGGACATACTGGAGTAGTATCTATAAATATGGTCCTAGGCCGCCATGTTTGTTTATGCAACAAGTTGGACAAGCGATTGCTTCTTCTATGCCTTGGGGTATGTAGGTCTTCCAGATCTTTCATGTCACTAGTGCATCCATTCTATCCACTGCCACCAACAGCATGCTATACTAACATCCGTATGACTGGTATGGTGAGCTATACACAAGTGTTTGAGTTTGTGTGGAAAGCGCATTTATTATTTTAATAGTCACACATGGCACACAAGGCTATTATACCTGTAAATATGAAGATCCTGAGTTTTGAAACCTGCAATACATGTAGGCCAGAGGCCACAGCCATCAGGGTAATGTTGAAAAAGTGTAAATAGGAGCATTTGCCTTCATTTTTTCAGTTTATTTGATATACTGGTCTGGGGTGGGAGCAAAAAAGTAAATGGAGAAAGAAGGTTGTGTGTTCTGGACTAGTGTGTATTTAATTCTCTTCCCCAGTTAGCTGCTAAAGTTTAGCCAGTTCCCATAATGCAAAGCATACCGAGCTATGGGACCCATTTACATCAAACCTGTGAAGTCCACCTGAGAGTTGAATTGGATTGAGGCTTGATCAAGTTCACAACACAAACAAACCACAGTGGAGGTCTTTTAAGGTCACTGGGCAGTTGTTTTGGTCCACATTAGAGCACCATTACTGTATTCACACCTGCACAAATGAAGTACCCCAAGGATGAAAACAAATCATAGTCAAGCTTAACTGAATTTAAAAGTCCAGCGGTTTCTTTGACGGCTTGTTCTTGAACAGAACAATACAGTGGATTGGGACGATTCCCAGGACCCTTCTGACTGGCAAGGGTACTTCTTAAGCAGGCACTGTCCAAATGGGAAATTCCTGATTCCATTCCCAGGTCATCAGTCTCACAATAGAAAATTAAACTAAAGATAAAGTAAACTTGAATTTAGGTTCACTGGCACTTTAAACAAACTTAATGGGAATCTTTTTTTTTTTGGAATTATATTGTTTTGCTATTTTTTTTTACTGCTTCTCAAACTTCATACTAAATTTTCTAAGTGAATGAGAAGCATGACCTTGTAAACACTGAGACGAGCTCAAGGCCAAAGCAATCTGACATGCTATATTAATTCAATAATGATAAAAAAGGAATCAGTTTCATCATAGACTATGAGCTTGCTTTTTCCAAAATCGAGTTTATCTGAGACATCCTCTCTTCCGTAGATGAACACATGGATTACATCACCATGACATTTGCTACCTATTATCAGTCAGTGATACAGTTGTTCAAATATTTATCCTTCAAACTACTGATCTGAAGAGAACATTTTCTCTTAGTAGCTTTTCCACAAAGGAATTCCTCCAAATCCATTAGTGCCAGATAAGATGCTCATGCCAGCAGAAGAGAAGCATTATAGGTTGTGGTTGCTGTCTAATTGCTGCAGGATTAATCATGTCAATGTTACTGTAATGGACATTGATATGTATCTGTCTTAGAGGAAATGTCTGATATTATGTCTCCAGAGGAAATATTTTTATTGTTCACTTCCACTGATGGGGGGGGGAAAGAAAGGGTGGAGACTAATTGCCTTGATGGATCTGTGTGCTCCACACTTCAGTTCTACAAAGGCATTTAGTGAGTAACGACCAAAGACCCCCTGCATTATGGCCAATAAAATTATGAAAGTGTCTGGCATCGTGAGTACTTCTTTGTACAGAAGAATTCAAAGTGTCTCATCTCTGAACAGGCTGTTAGTCTGTGAGGGGCGAACACTAACACCATTGTCCCTCACAGATGTAAAACTGATGTATGAAAAATACATGAGAATAAAATAAAAATAAAGACTATACATATGTAATATAGTGTATTTACACATTAACTTACATTGTACAGATGTTATTGCACTGTAAAAGTATTGTGTATGTAGAAACTATAAAAAAGAATGTTTGCATTAAATTTAAATGTGCACTGGGTGTAGAATTAAAATGTAGCTATAGTGTGAGAAGGTAAGTAGGAAAAAGTGTTTGGTGGGTGCCGTGGGAGAGTCTTTGGTGGGTGTAATGTTACTGAGCAGCTAGGTTCTGTTCCAGTGTCCAGTAAAGTGAAACCTCCAACTGCTGGAGAGCTTTGAGAACAGGCAGTAGCTTGGGTGGTGAAGTCCTTTATAATGGTTGTGGTCGTCCTCAGACATCGGCCGGTGTATAAATCCAGAAAGTTTGGGAGTTGAACCCTGGTGATATGTTGGGCACTGGATCAAGTGTGGCAGGCAGTGAGGAGCAAACTTTAAGAGCCTCTCAAAGCACATGCTTGTGACGGAGGACAGAGCAACCAGGCCCCAGTCATTTAAGCAAGTGATGCTGACTGCTTATGGAACAGGGACGATGGTGTCCAGTTTGAAGCATGCTGGCATGAGTGAAAAGGAGAGAGATGTGTTGAAAATGTCTGCGAAGACTCCTGCTAACTCATCTGCACATGCTTTAAGCCCAGAAAACCATCTGGGCCGGTGATCTAGGATCTACGTATGTCAACTACAGAAACCAGGGTGGGTTGCACTCAGTGGTGGAGGCTTTCTCTATGGGCATGCTGTGATTTGCTTCAAAACAAGCATGAAAGGAGTTTTGTCTAGCATTTCACTGGTGCTGCTCAGGGAATGAGTGTATATATATCGCCTTGTTTACAGTATCACAATATATTGCATTATATCAAATTGTGACCTCTGTTATTGTGTTAAATATCATATCACAAGGTTCTTGCCAATACACAAGTTCACTCATTTCTCATTTCTCAAAACACATTTTGTTGTGTTTTGTTCTGCAGCATAACAGTCTGGAAATATTGGACAGAGGGATGTCAATAATGCTCAGGTCCTCAGATCCGATCTTTGGTATTTAAGTAGTGTTTTATCCTATTTTTTACTTTGTTTTTAGAATCATACAAATAGCTGAACTGTATTTCCTGAGACATAAGCATTCAGAATGTCATCCAGCCAGTCATCACAGTTGATACAACTTTATCTCTTTTGTCTCTCTCCAACATAACAGAAGCCTCATAAGCATTCACATCGACACAGACAAAAGTTATGTTTGCAAATTGTTTTGTTTGCTTCTGTAGGGTTTATGTTGCCAGTCTAGAAACTTATACACTCATTAGGCAAGACTTCATGTGCATAACTCACTCACTGAAAAATAACAATTCATTTTTCAATCAGCTGTCACTCTGTAGCTCAAGGGCCTTGACTGTCAACCATCAAGCCATTGTTGAATGATTTCTGTTGACCGTTACCATAGTGTTTGCTGTGTGTCCAATAGTATTGTCTTTTGGCAGTGCTTGTTGGGACTGTTATTTGTTAAGGCAAGTGTTGATGGTGAGGGAACAATTTGATTAGCTGTTTAGGATAGTTCTGCACTGCACAAATGACTCAAAAGAACACTTTTAACCTGATCGTTAAAAGCTAGTACAAGTAACAAGATAGAACTTTATTGATCCCTTTGGGAGGGTTCCCGCAAGGAAATAAAGAATGTTTTGAATTTAACAATGTTTGATCTCGAGAGCTGGTTATTTGAAACATTTATGTTTTTTATAGTTCAGTTTACAGGTTTATAGAATATTCTTTACCTTTTTGTCAGCTGCTCAACTGACCTTCACAAGTCTTCCAGTCTTTTTTTGTCAAATACATAATACTGACACTTATTTTATCAAGTTATTTTATTTCATACAGGCACAAACATATGTCTGCTGTCAGTTGTAGTATTTGAGGTTGGCCCTTTTTACACCTAGCCTTAACATGTTTGGTGATCTGATCACAAGGATAGATGTAGATCTGCCATTTTGAATATTTACTATGAGCTGTTCCAAACTTTATGTTGAGTGATCTGCTTGTCCAACTTACAAATAAATGGGTGGCCACAAAAGAAACTATGAAAAGTACTAATATGTTTTCCTGTTGATTTCTCAATGCCCTTTACAACATAGCAGTGACTGGAGAAAGAAGAACTGTTCACATCTACTCGATGCACATAAACACATTCAAAATTGAACCCAGCACACAGACTCCATGATTCAGCAATGAGAATACAAACCAAATATGCTACACTATTTTTGTGTTTGTTTCCTGCCTCGGTGTTTTGCGCCAGCCTCAGTTGTTGATGATAGATTATCAACAACTTATCATGTGGTTAACTTTAGCCAGAAGCGGATGCGTGGGACGCTTGAACATTAATGCTCTGTTTTAGTGCTTCATTACTTTATTTAACACCAGCCAGGAGTGACACCATACAGGACCCTGGGGCTTTAGCAAATTCAAGGGCCTCCTCATAGAATTAAACTGTGAGCACACACACTGTCAGCAGCTAGATGACTTAATGTAAATGAGAATGAACACAGACTTTGCTCTCCTTAATCATTTTCATGTTGCTGCCTGTATGTAACTAGTCTCAAATAAGAGTGAATATTGTAGTAGATTACAGCACAGTAAACACACTCTCTATACCATTCATGCAGGTACATTGCTAAGGTAACAAGACTGGGCTTGGGGCCTACAAGATATGTTTGCCGATGTTGCATAATCAAGTCTCATGATATAACACTAGACAGAGCTACATTACAAGTAATTAGCTTTAGCTAGATTAGTGTTAGCTAGGTTGTGTGTTAGAAAGCTGTTGCTATAATTTCTACTGCCAAGTAAACCAGTGGTGCTTATCCTATTGCAAGCATTCACATACAGTGTTAAACAATACTGACTTATTTCTGTCAAAAAATAAACAATATCAAGCAGGAGTAGAGCAACATCCTCAACGCTTCATTCGTTTCACAGTTCAGAGGTCTTTCCCACCACCACACCAGTGTTTAGACATGTTCGTCCTCACTTCATCTAAGAACTTTTTGATCAGCTTTTGTTAATCAGATCTTTTCCTTTTTGTCAGTTTCTCAGCTATCTCTCTTTGATCAGGATTATAATTAAAAAAAATAGCAAGTGCCAGATACACTGTCTCCCATGGCCCTGCCCTTTTCTCATCCTGTGCACAAGCACAAATGTTCTCTGTTGCTGATTGGCTGGAATAGTGTTGTTTTTCACACTAAGCCACTTTGTTTGTTTCCCATTTCCAAAGTGCATTCTGGACAGTTTTATCAGCCTGCAAACAGACCGGAGTGCTAGTGAACCACGAGGAAACCTTCGCTATAATTTACAAAGCATAATGGATTGAAGTGATGTACAGCACCCATCAGGTTACCTATCACCAGACAACAACTGAACGTAATCATGAATGGTGCGAACAGCTGTGTTCAAGCTAACTTGTCCTCACTGTCATTGTAGGCTGTATGTCCCAGCATGGCTACTGTAACTAAGTTGTTTTCTTCATGGTGAAGTCAAAACACCACTTTTAATTCAAACATGTTTAGGCTTGAACATTTTCATAACACGAGGAGACTATTTAAACTATTTAAGCTACATCATTTTTTTTACTTAAAGTGTAAATGATTTTAGATAAGGATTTCTGCGATGAGTCGGCACTGACTCAATTTGCATTTTAGCTATTGTGTTAAATCTAGAACTGCTTTAACAATTCAAAACATATTTTCAGCCCAAGTGATCTTTTTCAAATTGTACAATACAAATATTTATGCTTCAGTTAATCATGCAGCAGGCACTAGCAAACAACTTATACTCAAGCCCTGGGCTTCAGCCCCACCTAGTCCCCACGTATATTAATCCAGCCCAGTTTATCACAGCCTGTCACTAAACACGTGTATTCAACACTCAGCTGTTAAAAGCAATTTGGCTGAACGGTGGTGAATGTTGTATGTTTAGTGCTTGACGCACAATGTTTTCCACCATTGTGAAGGAATGATTAGTCCTGGAGGAAAATGAAATGTGGTGTCGTAGCTCACCTCTACTCACCTTTTGTTTACTACAGAATTTTTGCCTTGCATATTTTTGCCCCTTATCTTTAGATCTCGAGGTGAATTGTCAGAATCAAACTCAGGACTCTGGTTAAGTATATCTGCAGAGAATGATGATGATGATGACATTGAAACATTATCATTTTAATCTGCATACTTGTGCATTTGAGGCTTGAAAGATGGCTATTATAGAAGAAAGAAAAAAGCAGAAGTAAACATGCTTTGCATGATGTTCGGTGTGATAGCATGTTTCAGAAGTACATGCCTCGTTCAGTCATTGTGCAGAAGTGTGAGGTGTCACGAAATATTTGCACACGTACGTAATGCATCATGTGTGGCCTGTTCTGACCTTATACCAGTAAAATTGAAAAGGCATGTTCCTGTTGCTCCAGTCGATTTTACTGGAGAATGTTGCCAATCAGTCTACAAAAGTTTTTGGTTACAGAAGATTGTGTGTGACATTGGCATTATTCACAGGATATCTGACATTTTGTTAAACACTGTAGAATCTCACAGATGAATCAAACCCTATTCAGGCTGAGCAGCCAAAGGTGGAAATGTGAAAATAAAGCACCGGTGAAAATTTGAGGTGAGAAAATGATTCAAAGAACAGTGATGAATAAGTGGTGAGAGGAGAACTCTGGTAGAGAATTTTATTGGTCATATAAGAAATGTAGGCCTATGTCAGGTGATTTAATATACACACAAACGAGAAAGCACTTTCATTGCCACGTCTCAACACAGGTCCTGTCTTGTATGTTGCATCATATAAATTTTTGTTTTTTTTTTCTAATGTATACTGCTGTATGACTGGAATGAAGTTCTTCTTGATCTTGAACTTCATTTATATGCGTAGGTGCAGAGATGGGTTGACGATTTAGTGTTTCACACTGGAGTTGTGTATTGACTGCTTCACAACTTCACACAAACTTGTGCTTACTTGCAAATTGACTTGGACTCGAGACGAAAATAAACACGCCTTCAGGGCTCTGAAGTAGTGGCTATTGATTGTTGTGACATAATCATGAGCAGATCATTTTATGGCAACGTACTACCCAACAACATAACAAAGTTAGTAAAGTTAGCCATTGTTGTATGTTGCTACCATGGCATTCTCTCATCAGCAGTAGCCCTTTGCCAGATTTGCTTGCACAAGGTTAGCGTGCTGCCAACTGGTCTCCTCCAACGTTGCTTCCTCAACATCAGCGTCCCAGCTTTCTCCCTTGTCCACAATTCGCAGCATGGCAAACAAGCAGTAATTTTGCATAAGACACTACTGAACAAACTCAACCAGCTTCCAGGTTGTGGTTTTTATTACTATTTTCCATAATTTCATTGTTATTGGTCTGTAAAGTTTACCAGATTTCATCTAAAGCAAAGCACTTTTGTAAGTTGCTCTGGATAAGGGCGTCTGCTAAATGCCGCAAATGTAAATGTCTAGAGGTAAAAACAAAGAGAACTGTAATGACACCTTTTATTCCCTCTTGTGCAACTTTTGCCAGGAATGTACACATGTGAACACAACACAGCAGGGCCTGTACGGGCTTTAAACCAGTGACCTTATGTCGAAGATATTTTGGCAAAGTGTTTGAAACAACCCTGGCTGATGCATGACACTGTCGTACACCAGCTTACAGAAGCAAGGTGTATGAGTAGTTTCCCATTAAGAATAGAGTATTATGTGAGTGAAAGGGGAGCTACCTCCATTTTAGAACACCTAGAGAGGAACACCAAGCTGAGGATTTTAGATCAGCTGTCAAAAGGTGTGTGTGTGTGTGTGTGTGTGTGTGTGTGTGTGTGTGTGTGTGTGTGTGTGTGTGTGTGTGTGTGTGTGTGTGTGTGTGTGTGTGTCCTCAGTAAACCAGCCCTCAGAGACAATGCCTGCTTGTCCTGAAGAGTGTGTACAGTCCTTGCCCTTCAGTGTTGGTCCTCGTGACCTGCTGTAGCCAGGCAGCTATGCATCACTCACCTTGCAACAAAGTCAGCAGGGTTTTAGTTTTGGCTTGAAGGTTCCTTTTGGGCCGTGTTATTTTGGAGCACTGAAACATTTAGTGAGAAGTGAGAGACTGAGGAACAAAAATGTTCCACCGCTTTCACAGTTTTATTTATTTTTTGTTTGTTTGTTTGTTTTGTGCACCCTGTTTGACTTTGGTGGTTCTTCTTTTTATTCTTTTTGTCACTGTCTGACTATAGCATTTCCTGTATGTCTGGAGGCAGGTTGTGTACACTTGGCATCACATGGCATCTGGAGAATTGACTCCAGTGTCAGGCTGTACAGTATTAGGATGTACAGATCAACAATGCACTCCCTATTCACTGTGTGTGTCTGTGTGTGTCTGTGTGTGTCTGTGTGTGTCTGTGTGTGTCTGTGTGTGTCTGTGTGTGTGTGTCTGTGTCTGTGTGTGTGTGTCTGTGTGTGTGTGTCTGTGTGTGTGTGTCTCTGTGTCTGTGTCTCTGTGTCTGTGTCTCTGTGTGTGTGTGTGTGTGTGTGTGTGTGTGTGTGTGTGTGTGTGTGTGTGTGTGTGTGTGTGTGTGTGTGTGTTTGCCTCTCCTAAAGTCATCCAACCTATATCACTAACAAACCCAGAATTTGGACATACACCATCATGTGTCTCCTTCCACTGGTAGGTTGTGCTGATTAAAATCACCACAATCACTTATGTCTGCTGCAACAAATCAGTTCATGAAGTGTCTTCCCTCCTAGATATTTCACAATCAGTTGTGAGTGATATTAATGAGAAGTGGAAGTGTTTAGGAACCACATTCACTCTGCCATGAAACCTGGTGAACAAGTCCGGGTTTGGTGAATGGCAGGAGAACATTATCTGCCGAATTGCACTGTGTCCGCTGTAAAGTGTGGTGGAGATAATTCTATGGTGGAGTTTTTCAGGGGTTGGTTCAGGTTCCTTAGTTTCTTTCATGTAGAAAGCCTTCTCTGACGTGTGGAAACTCTTGTAGCTGAAAAGGGGGCCGGCTCCATATTACTGCCCAATCAGAATGCCTTTTGAATGGGATGTCATAAAAGCTCCTGTAAGTGAAATGTGTAGGTGTCCCAACTCTTGTGTTTCATGATCTCATTTCAAGAGTTATATAGGTTGTTGTGGGCAATATTGATATTTATATCTATATTCATTTCTATACCAGAATAGAAACAGTACAGGATCTGGGCTGATGTAATATTGTTTATATCAGGCTTTAAAGTTTATCAGTAATGTTTGAATCTCACTGAAAACCTTTTCTCCTGCTCTGTCACTCTGCTCCACCCCTGGCTTTCAGCTTCTCTGCTACTCTGCTTCCCTCCAGTGTATGGAGGGAGCATAAGACCGAGCTCTGGCATGAATTTGTGTGAATTTCAATGTTTAAATATAGTAAAGACAATGGGCTGTCCATATTTTCCTCATTGTATTTTTCACACCATATATGATATTTTATCTTGCCATTCAGCTAAAACACATTAAGACAAAGAGACAAAACTGTGACGCATTCCTTGCTTCAAGTCCACTCTATTTAACTGTGTTCCTGTTAACCTGAAACCTACAAGCCTTCCTGTTCAAAATGACACGTGTTGAAATACGACTCTTGTTGTTTGCAGCTCCCTTTTGAGAAGGAGATCTACTACATCCAGCACTCCATGCTCTACTTGGTCCCGATCTACCTCTTCAGAAAAGGAGGTGAGCTTTCAAACATGTTCTTATCACCAGCGACATGAAGAGTGCAGGTCCACAAATGTTTAATAGGAATAATCACACGCACAGGTTTTGTTTACACAGTAGCATGTAAAAAGTTGTCAAATGACTCTGGCACCATGTTGTTCTCTGATACAGAAATCTCATTGTCTATGGGGCTGCTAATTTGCCTACAGTAGCGAAGCAGAGGGTTAAACATGAGGATGTGCTCTGAGATGCTGTTTGTATGAGAACTAAACTAGTCCTAGTACTCCATCTAGTGTTTGAATGTGGTCATTACACACTTTCCTCAGCTTTGCTGTGACATGGCATGATCAGAGTGATTGTTAATACGTCGGTGTTTCTTTTTGTTGGTAATTACAATGAGCGCCTGATCCTCTGAGGGAGGAGAGAGCAGAGACTGGATGGAAGCGGCTGGCAGTGTATATGCTAGAATGAGCAGCTGTAGTGAAGGAAGGCACTGCAGTACAATGGCCTGGCTGGCATGTGAGCCTGCTGTAACAGTTACATAAGCTTGCAAAAAGGACACACCTATTTTTACAGCTGGGGATTTTTAAGATCATGGTCAAGATTCTAGCATTGTTTTAACAGACAGAATTCAGTTCTGGGGTCAGTGTAGTTATTACTGTGTAATGAAATGACTGATGTGGATAGTATATGTTGGTAGTACTGTAACTTATCATTTAAAACAACTAATTCTTTTGTCTTGTTCACAGAGAAGTTGGAATATTCCAAGTTGCAGGAGGTTTATCTTATTGTCTTATTTGGACAGGATTAGTTTAACATGTTGAGGTTGGGTAAAGTAATTTTTACCAAAGGTTTACCTCCTGTTAAAGGAGCTGTAAAAATAGCTTCAGGTTATATTAGTACTGTGTGATTTGTCACGTGGGCAAATATTTATGCATATCCTCTGCAAGGAGTGTTTAGCTGGATTTCTCAATACTGAGGTGGTTGAAATTTTGTTTTACATTGCATGGATACATAGGGCTGGTTCAGGACACATCAACAATGACTATGTTCAAACATAATTGTCATCATCACTAATGGCTTATCATCCTCATGAGTGGTCAAGTGGACACAAAGTTCTCCACGTTTTGTTTTTGTTTTGTTTTTTGTTTTGCGTCCACTCCCATCAGTCATTTTTACTGAGTTTTCTTATCTTGTACAAATCAGTCAAATCTAACAAATATCCTGTAGTAAGTATACTTTACTCCACCTCCCCAGGTTAAAATAATCCCATCTTTATAGGATTTATGTCTCTCTGAAGAGTGCAGTATTTTTTTGGAGAGTGTACTGAAAGTGATGGTGTATCTTATTATTTGGTGAGGCCACGTTAAAGCCCAGCTTTCCTTTTCAAATATTGAACTTGTAGGATTGTAGTGATGTTAAAAAATAAAGGTGCTACCAATAAAGGCTCATTCTTTGACGCTATAGAACAACCATGAAGATTCGTTTTTGTATAAAAGTGGATGAAAATGTTATTTTTACAAACTGTCTCTTTGTAGAAATAAAAGTAGTTCTTCTACAGCAGAGGTGGGGAGCTGAGGGACAGAATTTAGCAAGGTTTGCTGATTTCTGTGCTCCAGCACACCAAGTGAACCTTGTAATTAACAGTTGACTTGAATCAGGTGAGCTTGGCAGCAAAAAGCACAAATCTGTGCAGCTGTGCAGGTGAGTCTTCAATATTCTATAAATGACCCTGTCGAATTCTCCAACCACAGGTTAACATGCTTATCATGATTCAGCTGTATGAAGCAACACACTGTTAATTTGTATATTGTCATGTATTGTTACATCCATCATAGTTGCATTTTAAGAGATCACACGTAACAAATCAAATTAAATTTACACATATAGTGCTTTTTAAAACTGACGTCACTAAACAGCTTCACAGAGACCCAGAAAGCAACAAAACATAACATGTAGCCCCAAGTGAGCAAGCAGAACCTGTTGAATAAATCAAAAACATGCAAAGAGGGGACCCTAGTCCCAAACACAACGTCAAACACACAACAGTGAACAAGTGATCCATATTTGATTGCCTGAAAGCAGGATCACTGCCAGTAATGTTAGCAGCGACCCTGCGGTTCCTGTCTATATAAAGCCCACAGGTGAACTAGGTTACCTGGAAAAGTTTAATAGTAATGTAAGAGTTTTATTGTACCTGTTATTCAGGTGATACACAGACGTTCTTAGCTTTTGTTGTAATGAAAAATGCAATGCATTCGTCTGAGGTTGGAAGAGCCTCATCAAAACATTCAAGCCTTTGCGTGAGCTGCATCTGATCTAACACACTCATCAATTTCACCATGTCTGATGGAGTCAGATGTAGACAGGTGGGCAATTCTGTGAAGAGTAAAGAGGTGGGATTGTTTGTGTTTTGGAATGATGGAGTACAGATAATTAACATTAGAGAGTGTAGCTCGTGGGTGTGTATGTTCTGACCAATATGAACTCATTTCAGCTCACAAGTCACTGTGCAGAAGAAGAAGGGAGTAGAAAGAGGGATGATTTGCACTGACAGGGTGGGAGGAAGATGGAAACGAAAAAAGACTTGATAAAAAGCTCTTGACAACTATATAATAAAGAGCTTCTGTGTATTAATGCTATGGAAATGTTCTTCTGCTGTGTGTGTGTGTGTGTGTGTGTGTGTGTGTGTGCGCGCGCGCATTATGATACAGAGAACAGTACACCTATTCATTAGTCTCTTGCTTTTATGCACACATGCACACACCTCCCCAAAACTGCAGGCTGTCTTAATGATTGCAGTCATCTGATTCAGCTGGTCCCCACAGTGCCCTCTGTCCACCCAGCCTGGAATCACAGGGAGAATGAAGGGTAGTGTTAGCAGTTAGCACAGTCGTATTGCTGAGTGTGGGATTGCAGATTGTTGCTACACTTTACATCCAGAAGTATCCAGACAGCCCTTCCAGCGATGGAATTCAGCTACTCTTGAAGTTGTTCATTGCTGACACAGCAGTTTTACACTATTTGTGCTGTGCAAACACACAGCTCAGTGTAATCTCCTTAGAAAAGCTTTAGAAATGAAAGATGATGCTCTGTGGTCGAGCCAGTCCCCTGTGACCATGTCTGAAGAGTTTAACGCTATGTTGATAATTATCTGTTAAGATAAAATGAGGTTAAAGGAAGAACCGTTGTTTTCATTAAATGGAATTTCTTTACACTCTAGTTTTGTTTATTTTTGAATTATTTGAACAGAATATGCTCTTATTTTTGAGTCCTCAGTTGAAAATAGCCATGGCCAAAAATACACTCCCAGAAAAATATTGCAATTTCACGTTTTGTTGTACATGTTTGTTTCCGTTGGAATAACTTCTTGCATATAATTTCTTGCAAAACTGAAAAAATGGGTCAGACAAAATTATTGGCACCCTCAACTTAATATTTGGTTGCACATCCTTTAGAATTGATAACTGAAATCAATCGCTCTCTATAACAGTCAAGAAATATTTGAAGGGAACCTTCTCCCAACAGCAATTTTAAGAACTGTCTACAGTTGTTCAATGGGATTTCGATGTTTCCATCAATTTCTGGCTTTTTGACATATGTTTAAGTTCATTGTCCTGCTGGAAAACCCATGACCTAGAACACAAACCCAGCTTTCTGACACTGGGCCCTACGTTGTGGCCCTAAATCCTTTAGAAATCTTCAGATTTCATTATGTCTTACACACAGTTAAAGGCACCTGGTGCCAAAACATCTTTGAACCTCCACCATATTTGACTGTAGGTACTGTGTTCTTTTTTTTGTAAGCCTTGTTTAGTTCTCGGTAAACAGTAGAACGATGTGCTTTCCCAAAAAGCTCTATCTTGGTCTCATCTGTCCACAAGACATTTTCCCAAAAGGATTTTGGCTTACTCACGTACAATTTGGCAAAAAGTAGTCTAGCCTTTTAATGTCTGTGTGTCAGCAGTGGGGTTCTCCTGGGTCTCCTGCCATAGCGTTTTATTTCATTCAAATGTCAACGGATAATTCACGCTGACACGGACACCCCCTCAGCCTGCAGGACAGCTTGAATTTCTTTGGAACTTGATTGGGGCTGCTTAGCCACCATTCACTGTGTTGCAACCTTTCATCATTTGTTCTCTTCCATCCACATCCAGGGAGATTACAGTTCCATGGGTTGTAAACTTACTGTTGCACATCATGAGCAGATGAACATCAAGATCTATGGAAATAGACTTTGTAACCTTGAAGGTTTTCCACAAGTTTGGTTCTCGAGTCCTCAGACAGAGGACTCCTCTGTCTCTCCTCTGTCTGTTCTCCATGCTCAGTGTGACACACACACAAACACAATGCAAAGATTGAGCCAACTTTTCTTCTGTGTATCTAGTTTCAGGTGTACTTGCCACAGGTGTGTGTAGTCAAGCATCACATGCTTGAAACGAAGTAATTTATGTTGAAAAGGTGCCAATTTTGTCTGGAGTTTTGTGTAAAATTGTAAAATTTGCCTTTTTTATTTTTTTGTGTTATTTCAATACAGTCAACATAAACAAATGTATAATTGCAATAAATATTTCTGGGAGAAATTATGTATTTTCTGGAAAAAATCCAGGGGTCCTAACACTTTCGGGCCGTGACTGTAGCACAAATACTAGTGAGGGAATAGGGATCCATTTCGGTCACAGCCCCCGTCTCCTCAGATCAAAACTGTTTTGGCAGCATAAGACAATGGCAGGTGGTTTTATTGTTATGGCTGACTGATGTACATTTGTGATCTTATCTGTGTAATTTCTCTTCCTCTCAGGCGTCTACAAACCGGAGCCATTGGGTGATATGTGGTGGGCACTGTTATCCACAGGCATCCTCTTCCTCTACCACTTTGTGTTACACACACACACACACACACACACACACACACACACACACACACACACACACACACACACACACACACACACACACACACACACACACACACACACACACACACACACACACACACACACACACACACACCTTCACTCCGTAACATCTGAAGGGGTTTTTGGCTGCAGCCTCTATCTGGCCAGATCAGGTTTAAGCTCCACACTGTATGTGCCGATGAGGGCTGTGTTACGCAGCTCCCTCGTTTATTCCATCAGTCCTGCAGCTCCTCTCTGGGTTTCCATTATCTGGCCTTCTGACACTTCTGGTCTTTCTGGAAGCATTATAATACTTCCCACAAATCACTGATGATTGTTCCCTGGAGTGGCACAACTGAGGAGATTACAAACATTAGTTCATCTTTCTTTAGAATCTACACTCTGGTCTTCTGCTGCTGCTGCTGCTGCTGCTGTTCTGGTGGCTGCAAATTCTACTACAGGCTGTGCTTCAGGCTGCATTTCTGATCATGCTCCTAACAGCTTTGAAAACCAGTGTCGTCTTATTGGTGCTGCATATTCACACATTTCATGGGAGCAGATGGCACTTCCTACACCCAGTCTATTATTTCTTGAATTTTCATTTACGCTGCTTGTCAAAGGTTTGGGGACACCCTGCTTTTTTGGAATTTGAATTTTCTCACATTTTAATTGACAGTATTTACTAATGAACTTTAGCTTCAACACAGTTTTCTTCAGAGGGCCTTCATTAGCATAAAGAGCAGGTTTTGCATAAATAGTGATTTGTTTTCTGTATAATTGAATATTGAAATTCTTGGCTGAAAGGTAATTAAAATAGCCGAGCTTGTGTTAAGTTACGAAGGAGGATAAATGCGTGGGTTCAGGGCAGCACAGTGGCTTGGGTTCCTTGGTACGTTTGAGAAATCTTGTGTCTTCCAACATTTTATGAGCAGTGTAGATCTACGTTTCAGTGAGTTTTAAACACAAATAAAACCATTCTAATATGAAAGCAGGATCTACAAGTTCATAGGGTTTATAACATTTATGGGAAACTGCAAATAAATAAACAGGCAGCGTACTTTAATAAACAGATATTTAGGACATAAACGTTTATGTTGTTTGTATGTTGTTTATATGTTTTTTACTGTTTTTATTTTTAAATATATAATAAAGAACATTGTGTAGTTCTTGAAGTTATTACGATTGTCTAAGCTTGGGGTGCCGATGTTAAATCAGTGGTTAAATAATAAGGTAATAATGGTACAGAAAAAAAAAATTTTTTGCAAAATGAGTTTTTAATATATAAAATGCTCGTTGGACAAGTGACTTCACACTTCTCGCTCTTGTTTGTCCAGGTGACGGAGGTGAACCTGAACAACATGCTGTGTCCTGCCGTCTCCGACCCCTTCTATGGCCCCTGGTACAGAGTGTGGGCCACCGGTCACCAGACCCTACTGACGTTGGTGCACGGCAAAGCCCTGACCATCCTGTCTCACCACACGGCACCCACTGTGCGCCACCTGCTGGACACGGTACGCCTGCGCACCAAGAAAGTGGACTGAAGTCTCTTAAGTGATGCATCACCGCTGCACACACAAGCACGAAGCCTCACATGGTCCCGCACTCGGCAAGCATCCTGCCGCCATTCGGAACTCCAAACTCATCTATTATCATGTCGACAAGTGGTCAGTGGAAGTGTTGCATGGCTCCTGTGTCCTCAGCAGGAGTTACCTGTAGGTCAGTGTTTCACTGGGATGTGAAAAAGAATCTTTTCACAAAGATAACTGAGCAAAACTTGCCTTGCTTCTTTCTGTGGGAGTTTCCTTAAAATAGAGTTTCTGGTAACTTTATACACACATGCTTCATTCTCAAGTTGCCTTTTTTGATTTATGCTGTTTTAACAGCGACGTGGGGCCAACCCTATGTTTTCATGGTCAGTTAAACACCTCACCCTCATCTAAAACTGTTCTTTGTCTCTCAGCCTGAAGACGTTGCCATTTTAAAAAACTTCCTGTTTAAAGACCGTGCATATTGACTTGGTTAACATGTAGAAAGCATCTATGTGACAATATTGTGTTTGTATCAGAGATGTGTGGTGCTTTCAAGCCTTCTAATATCCACTTTGTTTTGTTTGTTTGCATGTAAATAGTCAGCTTTTAGAATGACTGAGCAGAACGTGCTGTTACCCCCACGATATGACACAAAAGTGGTTTTATTGTCGAGATGGCTTAAGTGTTGTCTATCAGTGATTTAAGGGAAGAGATGGACGTAACTGTTGCAGATGTAGCTGTGAAACGTTTTTAAGGGAAATTAAGTTTTCCCCCTTGTTGGGAATCTTTATTTTTCTTTGTTTTCCAGGCACATTTTTATTTAAATTTCTATGAGTGTTTTGTCATAAATGGACTATATAAATTTTCTTTTTCTATTTTTAAAATAACAGCATTGTCTAAGGGTATAGTGTAAAGATAAAGGAACTGGTCAAATACAGTAACTGGTGTCAAACAACCGTGTTGCCACTCCACATACATTATTACTTTTTTTTTTTAACTTCTGCTCTTATGCTCAACTCTGAAAGCCAAGAATGGACCAACCATTTTGTTTTTATAACAGACAAGCTACCGTGTTAGCAACCTCATAGGAAGGGAAAGAAGGTGTTTACAGAAAGAGTCACATCTGCTTTGGTGAGAATGTTCTGATTGGTTTGCACCAATTACACTAGTCACTGGTGGAATCACTCCAGTTTCAGCTTTTCTCTTTGTGCCCCAGAGTTTGACACTCTTGTCAAACATTCATACAAACCCCCAGTAAGCAATCCTAATTAGTAACGTTGATTCGGAACGCTGTATCTCAATGGGTTACTGATGGAATCCAGATGGTTGTATCCCTTGAGGATTGAATTGTCTGGATATTATGATAATTCTGACTGAAAGGGAACTTTGTGAAGTTGTTTTTGTACATATTTTGGTGAAGTATGTATTGTACTGTGTTTAAAAAATAAAAATAAAAAGTTCTTCTCCCACTTCGCAGTGTCCTCACATTTATTCTGGTGCAAAACATCCATCCTGTTTGTAAAATAAATAAATAAAGCAATATGCTGCTACCGGTCAGTATATAACACACCAACTATACCTGGAAATTAAGACCGGCATTTCCTACTCCTGGTATTTATGCTTAAGCACGTATGAGTGTTCCCTGTTCACGCAGAATTTATTCCCTCTGACATAAACAGCTCAATAATTCACACAACGACAACTTTAAATGTTTCTCTTTCAGAATTTTTATTGGATAAATGATTTAAAAGGTAATAACAATGTTTAAAACTACATTATCATCGCCACAGCCATAGCTCACATACCCACTGATAATCCACCGATATATAAGATCCCCCCCCCACACACACATTTTTTTGTTGATTTTGTCGCTTTTCTACTTTTTTTATTTTTATTTTTGGAGCCATACTATCATAGTCTTAATAAATGCCCATTTCAAGTCTCATCACACTAACAGCAAATTCAATGGGGAAGGAGAAAAAGGTCTAGTTCTACAGGGGAGGGTCCTTTTTTTCCCAGGTCATTATTTCATCAACAATTTCAAGTTACTAAAGCAGAGAGAGAATCCAAACTCAAAATATAAAGAATTAAAAGAAAGTGGTGGGTATGAGGGGCTACACCAGGCAACCCCGGAGCCCGCTGTGCCAATGCTGCACAAATCGTCAATCAGTGTGTTGCACATCCAAAACTCAGCTCAAAGTTCCAGAACATAGAAAACCACTAAAATAATTTAGAAACTAGATCCAAAATATTTTTTTTTTGAAAAGAATCAACTTTTGATGTACAAAAACAGTCATTTTGTTTACTTTTTTGTTGTTGTTTTTTTAAGTGTATTTTCTTACAAAATGTTCTCAAACACGTTTATTGTAGTTCTTATTCATGTCATTTATTATTATTATTATTATTATTATTATTATTATTATTTATAGTTTTTTTTTTCTTTATCTATCAGTGCGATTGTATACCAGTGCTGCTACTGGGTCCAGAGTAAAGAAAAGAGGCTTCTTCTTTTTTTTTTTAATGGCATTTAAAAATAAGGATCAATGCATCTTTTATATAAAGTATAATTGCTGGTCTTAGGAAAAAACACATTAAGAAACCCATGAATCTAAGAGGCACGCTATGGGGTTTTCTTTTTTTAAAAAATATACATAACAATAATAACAATGAAAAAACAAACAAATGTGCAACCTACTATTTAGTCACCCACACCTAGTAAGGCGTAAACGACGGCTACAATGAAAATTCATTGATAGGTAGGTAGGTTGCTAAAACCCTAAAAGAAAAGTTAGAAATTGTACAAAAAAACTAAAAACAAAAAATGTGTGAAAGTAAATGAACAAACACCGATAAAGACATTTCTCTTGCAGGGGTGTTTTTTTGGAAGGACAGGAAGGCAGGTCTTTTGAGCAGCATTTGGACATGGCTGGAGGCATCTTTGGTTCAGTCGAACACACAAAGGTAACATGAGCCTACACATTCCAAGTATGGGAAGCAGGACCTAAACCTTCATATTCTGCATTAAAACCAGATGTGTTTTGCTCAGCGAATGTTTGCCTACCTAACTGTGTCGAGGACCAAGCAGAGAAAGGAGCAGGTCATTCTCAGGGGCAGAACATGTTGGACAGTGAAAAACGGCCACCAACGAGCACACTTTCAACTAATCTTTGCTTAAATTGTGCAACAGTAAGACAGTTGTCAGTTTCCTTTAGCTTCAATGTGTTCGAATGCTTTGGGCCCAGCAACCACTAGTGCTAGGGACTGTAGACTTAAACCGTGTCCCCAAAGTGCATTTTCCAAAGTGGACTACTTTGCTGACATTCGAACAAGCCTTCAAGTATTCAGAGAGGAGAGAGAGAAGACAGAGAAATAACTTGACCGGAAACTCGTGAGGACTTCCCTCGCCAACTTTCAGAAGTGTGGCAAAGGGTTTGGCTGGGTCTAGTAGACAGTACTATGAGATAAGCAGCATACTGTAGATTACTTTATGGCATTGTCCATAACGGAATGAGTTCTCTTCAACTGAACTGTGGAACATGAACTCCGATATGGTCGAGTTATCTGCACAATGGCATCTGTTAAAAACACCAAATACCTACCAAGGTTCGGTGTTGTGCAGAGTAGTTCGGTCTGACTGAGGGAAGGTCTTTTGGCCACATTTAAGCAACATCTAACATCATTAAACCAAGTGCTAGTTCACAATGTAAAGAACCACAATATGAACACCTGCATCGCAGAATGAATATAAAGGGGGATCCCGGGGCCGAGAGTGGTGACCCCAGTCCAAATGACCCTCCATTCTCAGCCAACAAATGCATCTTAGCTACTGCTGACAGGTCAGCTGAGCTACACCGGACATTGGCAACCTTAGAAACTGTAATGCATAACACTTGTGAACATACAGTGACCTTTTCTGTGTGCAAAGGAGGTGGTGTTTGAGAGAGAAGGGCTTTCATTTTTCAGTCATTTACTCAAGCAATCATCGTTTTTGCAATCTGGCTCACTTTATAAGCCACAACGACGCAGGACAGCTCAGCAGCTCGGCATTTAACACTTAAACTTGATGCTGCAACACCAAACTAACTGCACTACAATTTCTGTAGGTCCAAGTCGAACTGAGGTTTCGGCAAAGTTCTCTAAAGCTCGTCCTTCACAACAGTCGCTCTAATAACGCGTATTTGGGGGCTGAGAATGGATCGGTCAACTCTCAAGTAATCTACTGCACAACAGCTGGGTTGAGAAGCGTATGCCCGTTTCCCCCAGGCCATGAGGGAAGGATGGGGTTTAGACTTGTGACTCCTTGTCCTTTCAAACCTGCAGGAAATTTTCAAAACTGTTACACTGGTACGAACAAAAAAAAGAAGAAAAAACAAACAAACAAACAAACAAACAAACAAACAAAAACACCTGTAAAACAGATCTGCATATATCAAGGATAAGAATAAGTCTGATATGATCGATGAGTCCGCATGACCAGTCACATTTAACTGCGACCACCCCCCCAACAATGAGGTCCAGTAGCACCATTTTATATTGTCTTTTTTTCTCCTCATCTATAGAGTCTCTAGCATTGGAACGAACATGCCATGATTCAACAGGAGGTCCTCTACACATACATGCAACAAATGTATCGCAGACGTGTATACATTCGTTTCGCATGTACGCAAAAGACTCTGTGTACTTGGTTTTGCAGCAGAAAAAAAAGGATTCAGTTTGTGCTGTAGTCGACTGTGGACCAGAAAACGGTGACCTGACCGTTCAACAAATCAGGGAGAAGGGTTAGACGCAACAAAGATAACAGTAGCTTATGAACTACACCTGCTACAACACATTTGTATGAGATATTGTGTCTGGCTCCAAACGAGCCTGAAAACATGTCAACGTGTTCTCAGTGTTTTTTTGTAACATTGTCGGTAATAACGGGGGGAAAAACAGTCACAGCTGGGCTACGAGAGGCCCTGCTGCCTTTGAGACAGCTTGACAAGTCCAACAAGCAGGAAAAAAAAAAAAAAAAAAAAGCTTCACACTTTCTGCTGACGAGTCTGAGGTTGCTGGCCCTCAGACTTTGCAGTGCATCGGTGGGAGTGAAAATGACTCCAAAACAGTTCTGAACCTTCAGGGCAACATTTTGCTGGTCCACGGTTTTTTTTTTTTCAATCCATTGTTAAGGCAACACAACTGAAATGAGTGTTTCATTATTATTATTTTTTCGTTTTTGTTTTTACTTTCAAAGAGCTGGGAATGACTGTGGATGGAACACCAAAAAAGCCCTTAACATTTTGCATATGAAAACAAAGAGAGAAAGAGTCCTCCTATAGAGCCTCAGCCTCATCAGTGACTGGATCTCAAATGCTTTGTTCTGCACTGTATCTACTGAGAACAGGAGGCTTTGTCTACAGAATGATGAAACTACACATGCCCCTCAACTAAATCGATATTTTATCACACACGGTTCTTCTGAATAGGGTTCCAAGACATTTAAGGAAGAAAACCTTCCAACTCGCTCAGAAAAGACAACCTAAATGAGAAGTCAGACTAAACACTTAGTACCTGCAGGCAAAACACGTGATGAAAACATTCCAGCATTTCATGGCAGAGGTGAGAGATGCGATCATTTTTCACCAGCACGCAGTTTAGGACCTGCGTGGCCACCAGAACAGCTGCATGTGCTTGACGCGAGGATTCGCTAAATGATCTATTGGATTATGGCAACCATCGTCAAGCTTGTGGCATTTGGATCGTGGATGTAAACATTGCTCGTGCCAAGCATCATGAGGTGTTGTGGTGGTTTGGCATGAATATCTCGAATGTGAGGTAACATCTTAAATTTAATGCTGCGGAAGTTTCTGTCTCGACCACGAGGACGCAGACTGATTGGTGGCACCACAGTACCAGCTAATCAACCAAATACCAGATGTTAAGAGTTGCTTTCTCCACAGGTTCATGCCAGGAAACGGAAAACCAGCTTTTCTTTCTGGTCAAAGAAAGGCTTCAACCATGGCCTTTACAGGTGAAGATTCCAACTCCAAGTAAACAAATTCCCAGTTTTGAAAAGGAACCAAAAAAAAAAAAACCAAACAAACAAACAGACGAGATATTACCCTGATGAAGCATGCACTGAAAACAGTATGGCTTTTTGTTTAACTTGTCCCTGTTGTTTGAACTAAGTCTCTTGCACAAGTTGTCCTCTCTGTGTGACAGAAATTAAGGTTTTAGGTAAAGTGACCAGACTGGGGGTCGTGTCCACAGAGTCCCATGTTACACAGCCCACTAGCCACAAACGACACCTCAGATATACTAATATTTGCTAGTTCGGCTAGCACCTGTTGAGAGAGCCCACCCTCGCGTATCCACAACACTGACTCTCACTTTGACAGTCTTCTACGATCACCTGAAAGAGCTTGAAGAAACAACTGAGCTAACAGAACAGGAACGGGAACGATCAACACGGAACACAATGGCTTTCTCTTTTCTCCAACAACAAACAAAAAACAAGCGACTGTTCATCTGAGCCAAATGAATTCTATTCAAATCTGTCACAAAACACCATCAATGCGAAGAGTGGCTCTCTCTGGCATCGCGGAAATATACTTCGGACTTTCCGACGGCTAACTTAATCTAGTGGTTTCTTACGACGAGTTTGTCCACACTGGTGCACGTGTAACGACACACGCGGGGGGAAAAGAAAAGCAAACTGTCCTAAGCTAGTCCATCTTTGGCTAACTTCACAGTTAGAGCACAGTAGCTCTAAAACCCAAGACAAAGATTCACAACTTCAAAAATCACTCTTCACAACAGTCAGTCAAATTTTTGAGGAAATCACACAGAGAGGAAAGAAATTCACCGGAGCTCTGGGATCACCTACATGACCTACACACATGAAAACAACTAAGAAGAAATGATAAAAGCAAACAAAGCAACAAAAAAAGATCTGCCCTGGAAAAACAGGAGACGAGTGGACACTACATACCTTCAGCCTCATTTCCAGCCTCTAGACTGAGCCCACCTTATGTTACCACCTGCACTGTTCTCAACCTGTGCCTTTATGCCTTTTCTGACACGACGAGACTCAAAATGAAACTGACACGTCTGGCAAACTGATGTTTCAATTTAAACGCATGAATCAATCATTCGCCACTTTGGCTAATTTCATGTACAATTTGGAGCTAGTTTCAGCAGCACTCACCATGCAGGCAGCACAACAGAAAGCTAGCTTTTTGCGCTGCTTTTAATCAGCGTCCAAAGCATCACTACGCCATGGCAGAAAGTGTGCACAGTCATCAGTGCTCATGACTTCATGACCGCAGCTTCAGAGTGGTGCGAGTCACTGAAATGTCAAAATGTCAAATTAGGCACGGCTGCAACCTGGGCAGAAAGTGTGTAGCGTTCACTCGACCTAAATCTTAGCATACGTGAACTTAGAGCAAAAAGACTAGCCCCTCTTTAATATGACTCATTTCCATCCACAGACTCAAAAACCTGATTAAGATTGTTGGAAAAAAAAATGTAGTATTTGTTTATTTGCTTAAAAAAGGAAAAAAAAGGAAAAAAGGGGTTATACGTCAATATATATGCTGCAAAAACTAAATTAATCAAAAGGATAAAAAGGAGAAAATAAATGATTTTTTTTTTTCGCGTCATATCGTGATGCTTCTCTGCCACCCGCTGCCATGCCGCCATCATGGAGACTGTTGGCATGACAACGGAAACTATCATCATAAAATGGTACAGTAGTAGAGATAGCTAGACCATGAGGGGGCAGGCTCTCCCGGGAAGAGGTCCGCGGAGAGGTCCAGTGACTGGTCATGCGGCTCGCTGTCAGGAATAATGGTTGTACGGGGGGAGAGGGTGCCCGATGCCGTTCTGGTAGTGGTGGTGCTGGCGATGGGCGATGTACTCTGCGTAGCTCATGGTCATCTTTTCGCTACGGTACCTGGAAGAGCAAACAGAGGATAATGAGGGACTGAACTGGTGAAGTATAATGGTTTATGTAAGTCTGAGTAAGAGTATGGACAGATCAGCTCCCAGTTCAAAGACATGTGATCCCCACTGTACACATCTAGCCGTGTTATACAAAGATAATATTCAAGTTACAAAACAGCCTCGCTTTTTCAGAATAATGGTGTTGGGAGTGGATTGCTTACAATATGCTGCTGCATCTCAGAAAATTAGAATATAATTAAAAATATTAACTGGTCATATATTTCAGATTCATTTACAGACACTTTTTAAGATTTTTAAGATTGTTTTAATTTAGTCAAACCTGACTTTAAATACTGTAAATGTGAGAGTCTGCATTTGTGATTTTCATGACCTGTAAGGCATCCTGATCAACAGGAAACATAAAAAAAATAAAAATAAAAAAAGTACATCATTTTACACAATATAAAATCTGAAATATTTTTGAACACAAAAGAACTTTCACTATATGTAATTTGCTGAGATGCTTTAGTATGTGCATTATACATAAACTAAGGTTTTTACAGTTAGAGAAGGAAATCTGCCATTAAATAATTATTTAAATCATTAGAAGTAGGCATTTTGGCAAAAAATACACGTGCTTCCAATCACACAAGACCATGTTCCTATATTTTTAAATGGGGAAATATTCAATAATAGGATGCAGCATAAACAGACGGATTACTTTTTCCAGATTTTTTTAAGACAATACAAGAGAGCGGTTCTTCAGGGTTTTTTTTGCTAACAGCAGCAACTTCAAACAAGGCGTCTGATTCTTATTCTTTAAATATCAAACTTTAACATATTATTTTTCAGTCTCTGAGCCAATCCAATGAGAGTAATGTTAATCTAGTTAGTTCAATCTACGTTGACAAATAATTAATGGCATCAGATGTGATGCACCAGTTAGCCCCCGTATTTGTGCACTGTCCATTTCTAGACAGCACAAGAGGCTGTGTTTTGAAGTCTAGGCTGTGAAGGAAACCCTACCGGGTGGGGCTGTCCACCTTTTGCAAACAGCTACCTACACACAGCTAACTTCACCAAAATCATCACCTCAAAAGGACATGAACCAGGCCACACTCACATTATTGGTACAGTTTAAATGAAACAAAAGTTTGGGATCTCGCTGATGTTATACCTCAGAGGCTCCTTTCAAAAGTACAAGCAGGTAGTGTCTCCATCACAGCCTGAGAACAAAGCTAAGTTTGGACCGTCTCTGGTAAAGCATCAATATTTTAACTCCTCTCCTCTTAAATCATTCAGGATCTGAAAGAGCATCCCTAGTGTGCATGCATGCATGCTTTCTGCTGGCACAGCCATGGCAGGAGACACCTGTGCATTCATGAGAAAGACACTCCAGACACTCCACAGCTGTATGCATGCCTGAATGAGTCGAGAACATGAGAACCCAGGAGTGTTGGAGTGACACCTCACTCAAGTTATTGAGATGGAAAAGGTTGGAGAAAATGGAGGAACAGAGATGAAGCTAAAGCAAGTGAACAGTTCTTGTGCTTCACAGAGCCAGATGGAGCCAAACAAAAAAAAAAAAAAAAAAACGTCATCTGGGATCCAATCACTAGAATCTAGATTGAGGCTTGTTTGGCTGTAGTCCTTCACCCGCCAGCAGGCGAGGCTTCAGGCTCTTTCACACGAGCTTCTGTCAGGTCTCCTCCAGGTTAAAGCTTCAGCTGTTTCAGTTGCACGAGAACAGGAAGAGGGAAAAGACCAAACTGAAGTGGCTGAAAAGATGAAAATGTTCTGATTCAGTTTCTGTACCAGGTTTCAAAATGCCTTCAGTAACTGCAGCACCAAACAACACTGAGGCAAAAGGACCAGTTTACACTGCGGGTTTGAGAGCCTTGAAATGACACTCAAATGTGTAACACTCCGTTATACACTATTAAACATAACAGTTTGACACGTTTTACTGCAGCTGTCGGGAAAACATACAGACTAAGCAGCTGCCAATCACATGAACAGAGTGTGTAGATAAAACTGGAGCCATAAGGCAACACACTCCAGTGTGTAAATGGAGAGGAGTGTAATACAGACACAGTAAACAGGAAAAATGTGTTCTAAATGAGAAGACCATTCGCTGGTTGAAATCTGAACTTTATTGTTCAACAAGGTGTTTGTTTACAACCACGTCCCATCCTTCAACACAAACAGCCAATCAGTTTGCCAGTTACACTGTGGGCGGAGAATATTTTGGCTCCAACCAAAGTGCGTCAAAAAAATAAGTCAAAACACTTTCAGTTTTGATTTTCTGAAAAACTAAATGAATTTCCACATTTTTTTTTCCAAATTTCACATCATTGGTTTGTATTTATTCATCTTTTTATATTTATTTTTCATCTTATTATATTTATTACGTTTTTATAGCCCGTAGTGTGCACTTTATGTTGGCCAAATTATTGCATCAAATTATCATCACTGATGTAAAAACTATGTTTATGCAAAATGGCAACAACTTAACTTTCAGAAAAATGTGGGTCATTTTGAAGCAATTCGATTGGTCTGAATGTATCCGGCCACTTATCCATAATGTAAAAAATATCTGCCACATTCACACTGTTCAACAATAAACCTGTCAAAACGGTGATACTAGGATTGCATGATCGCAGAAAAAACACTAATACTGCAGTACCATTTTTCGTGATATTAAAATAATATATAAATTGTCACAAAATGTCAAATGATTCAACTGGTCATGATATTAATAATGTGTATCCAGAGTTTGAGGAAAAAAATTTAATCTGCCTCTACATGACATGGAAATTGCTGATACAAAATAACAGCTGGAACTTTCTTTATGTACCAAACAGCAAAAATGCACAACGAGTTTGATTAATTTTGCCTTATGTGATATTGCACATCTTGCAATGCGATAAATGCACACTGTGATGATGCTGAAACAATATACTGTGCAGCCTTAGGTGGTACATGGTTTATGTGCAACAGCAACTACGTGTTCATTATGAAAGAGGATCAGGACATTTTTGCATTTTCCTGCTCCCTGAAATACTAGAGCAGAAACCAACTCAAACGTTCAAAACAGCAGCACTCCAGAAACGAGACTGGAAAGCTGTGCGTCAAAACAGTGGTTCTTAAACTGTTCCTCAAGGGCCTAGGCCCCAGACAGTCCAGATGTTTGCTCTAACAGTGATGTCCCTGAAGACCAATTTGAGCACCATTGCAGGAACCAACAAAGGCTTCATTATCTATGTATTAATGTAGGACAGGGCCGATTCCTCAAAAGCATCACAATCTCAAGACCACCTAATATTTAGAAGGAGATGAAAATTAGACTATTTTACAAGGTTTTAAGTCCTTGGATTTGATGTTCTTCAGTTCACGAGTTTTGAAGCAGATCCTTAAGTGAACACAAGCAGCGGGAAAGAAGTTCAGTTAGGGCTGCATCTGCTTGTTTAGTTCCAGTTCCATTTGAGCTGTGCCTCAAGAGGTTTTCCAAAGAGAAGCACAAGAATCCAAACAGGTCACCATGTAACTGTGGATTAAGGCCTGGTTGCCTGTGTCAAGGTCATCCTGACAGTCTGCCCTGAAGCAAGCTGAGCAAACACATTGGTCTTTGATGTCATCGCACGCAAAGTCCTGCTTGGTCAAGTGGGAGAAGCACACAGGTGCAAGTGATGGATCAGCGGTAAGTGCTCTGTGTGGGTAATCAAGACTCTCCAGGAGATTTAAAAGATGCACTGACGTGCGCAGCTGGCCATGCGGTCACATGAAGTCATGAGGAAGGAGACAGTATCTGTATTGATTACTGTTGTGGGTCATCCTATCCCAAATTCCCTCTTGGTATTGGCTCACAGTTCAGGAAGTGTAAAGAGACACTGGGTTGCTGGATTGATAAATCACTCAACACATCAATGGCTTTGATAAAAGTGCCTTCACATTCCGCAGTTCTCACCTTGACTTGCAAGTTCACACACTCTTAAGTGGTGCGAGGCAGACGCAGTAGTGTCTGGGAATACTGAACAGTAACCATCAAGGAAGTGAACACCAGAACCAAGTCGAACAGAACTGCCTTTCATGCCAACTTTAACGGGCGTTATACATTCACCATCACTACTCTCAAAACATCTAAATCACGTTTGAAGGCATTATCTCCTTTTATCTTACACAACTGCACTGCTTTAAAGTCATTTATACAACATTCATTTCAGACACGCAAGATGATTGGCCGACAAGCGTTCTAACGGCTGATTCACACCTAGCCAGGGTGCAGCACAGGGCACCAGCGGACCATCTGTATTTCTAGATGTTCGTATCTCCTGCGTCACTGTCCCTAGCAACCATGCACTTTGAAGCTACAGCTGGGGTCGCACAGTAGCACGAAGCCATTGAAGAATGAAGCTGGAAGCTGCTTTTTCATGCACGGTACAAGAAACAAAGGAAAGCATGAGGAAAACATGAAATATTTGCGCATGATTTTTATTTTTCCACCTCAAAAAACAAGCCAGCAGTAGAATGTGTTCAGGTGGACGGAATCAAGTCTGACATTCACATTACGGTGGAGCTGCAGCTCTGAAACAGCTATGAGCTATAGCTGAAAAGTGTCATCTCCACAACGAGGTAACCACTGCTAACCCTGATAAGAGACCATCAGCACTCGTATCCCAGATCACATTATACCCCCCTACATAGCAAAAACACACGCTGATCATCAATGACAGCATGTTAAACACAGAGCTGTCTAATGGTTTGCTGAATTTAAATGACTTTAGGTCAGAAAGATCATGTATCATTCCGATGGAGGTGCTGCTATTCCACAATCTACAAAGCACTACACAGGGGAGTGGATTGTAACAGGGCATCAGAGTAAACACGGCTGATTTTTTGACAGAATGAAAAAAAAATAAAATGAAAAAGAGCTCTTTTCACACATTAAGCTTCTACACAGAGCTCAGATGCATGTTAATAGAGTTCATACAGTTTTCTGAACAGATCTTGGAGATGCAGCTCCACAGGTGAGAAATTAAAATTGGAATTACATTTAATCAGACGGTTATGTCTGATTAAAAGTATAATGCTGTTACATTTACGATTATACTGTAATACGATTATTACATTTATTTAAACGGAATTTGAATGTGATTTTGAAGGTACTGTAATCTCCAACAATCCACTGCTAATGGAGGAACTGGATCTCACTACATAAGCTGAATATGGGCCAGGATGTAACAGTGTGTTTCTTGTGGAAGTGTCCAAATTCCTCCTGGTTCCTAAATATTTCTCCCTATATATAGTGAAATACTAATGATGGAATAAAGATCCATTTCGGTCACAGCCCCCGTCTTGGAGTTGCATTGCTTGCATCAGTTTCCCTGCTGTAACGCATCCAGTTCAGCTCAGCAAAGCTCAAAAACAAGCAAGGCTGAGAACCACCATCCTATGCATCCTATCCATCTCCAACTTCTAATTGCTCAAAAGAATCTCCTCACAGGTGCTCAAGTCCTACCTCCACTCCTCAAAAAAGGTTTAAGCAGAAGCGATGAGAAACTCCAACTCAAGGCTGGAGTTTGCTCTCCTCCTACAGTCTTTTGATGTTTGCTGAAGGTATCGACTGAACTTGCAAAGTGAACCAAATCAATTGAACCTGACATATTTCCCCATTCTCCTGTAATGCCTGGACACGTGGTGAGAGTACAGGAATGAACATTGTGATTCAAGAACAAAGTGGTTTATAAGAGCCACTAATAAGCATTCTCTTACCTGGTCAATTTGATGGTCTTCCTGAAGTCGTTTGTGATGGGGGCTTTGTAACCTCCCTTTCGAAGTAAGGAATCTATGGTCTGAATGTGGTCCCATCCTGTATGCCACAGAAAACAAATCGGATTCTGCTTCTACTTACAACACTTTCAATGAGCTTTGTGAGATTCACAACTGCCTCAAATTACATGAGTATAATATTCAATAAGGGAATTCTGGTTTTAGTTAGACATTAAGAAGAAAGACTGAATAGATGGGCTCAGTAAACGTAAAGGAACTGCTGAGGTCAGGACAAGCCTCACTATAGAAACATCCTCAACTGTAGGTCTGATGGATCAGAAACAGCCTTCAGGTGGCAGGAGTGTATTTGTACACAGGGTACCATAATATTTGGGACATACCAATGATGGGTACATTATATATACACTATTTTATATCTAGTATGTAAGGACTTTTTGAAGTCACAGCTATCATGAGGTACTGAAAATCTTTGGTGATGCTCTGTCAAGCCTCTAATGCAGCCATGGTCAGCTCTTTCTTGCTTAAGGCCTTGTTCTGAAACGTTTTTCCTTCAGCATATGGAACACACGGTGAGTTGGATTAGAAAACAGGTGACTGGCATGAACCTTAAATTAGATTCCTTAAAAAAACAACAACATTGTATTGAACAGTTGGGTTCATTAACTTAACCACCAGGCTTCATAGATGAAATGGGTAATTTCTTTTTGTCTCTACAGTTTGCTCTTCACTCCAACACACATTTTTTGCCAGGATTTCTTGCAAACTAATCTTATAGTTTTGTCTGTGGGTTGCATCTTGCAGTGGAGCCTCGGTTGTGAACACTGTCCTGCAGAGAGCAGTTTCAGACGAACACATGCCCACATCTTGATGGCTGTTTCTCATCTGTAGATCAGACATGGTAGGTGGGCATCTTACACCAGCACTAATGAAGCCCACGAAGCCAAATTTTGATCATCTGAAAGGAGGACTACTGAACAAAAAAAAGTGTCATTTCAATCCGGCAGCAAATGTAATTATGCCAATGTCTTTAAAGTGCTGAATGTGTTGTTTACTTAAGTCATCTCACTGGTTCGATCTGAAACTTTAAGCCAGACTCAATGAAAAATGTCTTTGTTCCAAACATGCATTTCTTACTTATGTGCCGTTTGAATGAAAATACTACACAAAGGCGCCTCTAAAATAGAGGACCATGTAAACAGTGCCTGGAAAAGCAAGTGCAGTTGGGACAGGGCCACAGGAAGGCCAACCGCTTCTGTTCTTGCTCTCTGCATGTGTCAGCCAGTAGGGTCTGGCAGGGATTTTAATCTTCTCACCTTGCTCCTTCGCAACCTCTGGCAGGTAGGTGGCGGTGCGCTTTGATCCTTTTTCATTGAAAAATTCTATCCTAATGCCGTGAACACCCACCTACAAAAGAGTGGAAAGAAAAAAGGAAATATTCTGATATCAGAACATCCATCTTGACAACAATAATAGGAGTAAAAGTTTCATTACACAGGAAAAATCTCGTGTCTCCCTTGTGATCAATACTGATCAAAATAATGCTTAAGTTTAATAACGCTGCTGTCCAATGAAAACCAAGCATCTCCATTTTTCCAATAGTTCTGGATGAATAGACCAACAGAAATGCTCCAAAATGACCATTACTCTTAAGCTGAACTTCCATTCAGAGTTAAGATCATTTTTGCCTTCTCCTGTAAAGTCTCCATCTTTCACTGGACAGTGACGATAAGCATCAGAGAAGGTTTGTAACTGCCTTCGGTCTTCCTACACTGGTGGATCCGTCTTGTGACAGTGGAGTGTGTGATGTGGAAACAGAATATTGGAACAGCAGAAAAACAGGACGGGGAAAGGAATAAAGGAATGTTTCATACACTGCAAAAACATTACATAGAATAACACCACCGTCAGTCATGTGCCAAAGCCTACAGACACAAAGAGGCAAACAAATCAGTGTATCTGTGAATTTTACAACTAACATAGCATTTTAAATGAAGGTCTGAGTTGTAGGAAAACTGAGCATCACGCTTAACATGACACTTTGTCACATTCCGTTAGAATGCTGATGCTTCTATTTCTCAGAATATGAAACCATTACATATGGAAACTGCCTTGTGATGCATAAAAAAATACACTCCAGGGAACACTTTTGACAAGTCATGAATTTTCATTTTCGTATTTTTGTGTTCATAGTCAAATTTTCCAACTATCCAATTTTCAGGGCTGATTTCCTATTAAGCTACAAAATAACAAAAAATATCTTGATATACATTTTCCCATTAGCCCACACACTGCGGGTAAATGAACACACTGAGATGAAACATAATGAACAGATGTTCCAACATGCATCCGGTACAGACTAAGCATTCAGTAGAGAATTAGTGCTCAAAGCCAACTTTCCAAACATGGTCCTTCTAGCCTTTGGGACTAGGAGTAGGAACACAAGGCTAAAGCTTCTTCTTAAGGCTTCTTCTTCACTTGTCAAGACGTAATCATTTCATATATGAAACGCACAAAGGATAAGAACCCTCAAACTAGGCTGCACTGGGTCGACCCAATTCCATCCACTTCAGGCCGAGCATGAGCAGTGAAAGGTTCTGGGACAACCTGCGGTGTGAGAAATGGACTTCCATCCTTGGTCATTTCTTTTTGTAAGAAGACAATGTCTTTGTCAACAGGAAAGGGGATTAAAAGCTGCAGAGTTGGCAAATGGATTATGGAAACGTGAAACATAAAGAAATGGTTCTTCTCGTGTCTGCTTTTGAAGTAGTGCAGGATGAACAGCGTGAAAAGCTGCGCTGCGTTCAGTGAGAGGCAGGATTAGAGTGTGCACTGAATGAGGGGGTAGAGGAGTAGGAAAATGAATGGAGGGACAGGATACAAGCCCAGCAGTGGGCCACGGGTAACAATGAGGTGGCCAGAGTCAGGAATTGTTCTCTCGGTGGTTAGTTACTGGGTCGTGCGCACACGCGTCATAGCTCCACGCCCTGGGGCGCTTTTCTGTCTTTGCCATTGTGGGTCACTGAGGACAGCCAACGACTGCACTAGCATGGGTGGAGTGCAGACGTGTGTGTAAGCGTGTGTGTGAATCATCAGTGCTGGAGGTGTAATGCCAGACTTAGCCTATGGGGCTAACGGCTAATGTGGCAAAGCCTCTTTTCTCCCTCTGCGGCCTGATCGCCTCTTCTTCAGGCCGGGGGATTTGCAGCCCACTCCCGATGGAAAGGGAGAAAGAAAAAGTGTAAAACTGCTGCCGCCAAAACACCACAGGTCAGAGAGTTGGTCTCCAATAACATCAGTGAAGTGTTTTTAAAAGGTCCCCATTTAGCTATATGCTAACTAACTTCATCTAGAGCAGTTAACACAGTAGGTACCTCCAGCTAGCGCAGATGTGATCTTCCTAATTTCAGCTAGAGTAGTTAACATCAGCTGATGTTAGATGTTAGCTCCTGTAGCTTCACATCAGCCTGACGTTAATAACTCCTAATACCATGCAATTATTTTATATCAGTGGCATATAATGGTCTTAAAATGGTTAAAAATAATATATAAGTGCTATTTCCAGGACAAAATATAAAAAAATATGATGGGTCTAATTTCAACATGTCATGATGTTAATGCCTCTCTGTGCGTCAACGGCTGGAGTACAATAAATGAGACTGGGCAGAACTAACATCCCTCTAAAATGGGTACCATGCACATTTTCTTCTGTATCAAGCAAGTTGTACCATGACATGTATGGTTTATTGCTTTAGGTGAGATTATATATCCTGCGATGTGACTAGAGCACATGCAGAGATATACTGTGCAGTCCTAATTTGAGACTTTTGCTTTAATGCGTGTCAAACAATACACTGAACAATCCAAAAAACCAAGTTGGAGATGATTTATTTGCTTGTTTGGAGCTTGCTAAACGTTTCTGATACCCGGATGTACAGAATTACATGAACTGATTATTTAAGAGCAGCAGGCACTTTAGAGTAGCCATTTCACCTGATAAGCATGTTTTTTGGAACATGGGAGGAAACCGGACTCCCTGGAGGGAACCTACGCAGGCACAGGGAGAACATGGAAACTTGAACCCAAGACCCCAGTGCCGGGAGACAAACATGCTAACCACCAAGCCACGCTTTGTGTGAACACACAAAACTCACATTTTTTTATTTACACTTTGTCATTCCACCAACTTCCCCCAGCATTCCTTCATTCCGATAAAGAAAGATGAAGGAGGTCAGTGTAACATTACATATTTAAGGAGACCAGTTGGAGCAGTGGAGATGAGAGCTAAGCGCCGATTTGTAGCTCAATGTTTTGAAACAGGACTTGTGTGCGCGGTCTGTGGATCATAACGCACTCTATGGGGACGCCTCCTCCACGGAATCACCCAAGGGTGGACACAACACCTGTCTCTATCTGCCACCTTCAGACAGGCAGCAACAGAACGGAGACAGGCCTGGGGGAACGCAACTAATTAGAGCGCTCAGACAGCGCTTCGCTTCGAAAGTGGCTCATTCTTTGACTCATACTGCCTCCATAATGTCTTTTAATAAAAATAATAATTTATTTTGCATGACCTGGGCACGACGATGTTCATAAGCAACAAAATCAAGGATTTTTCCACGATCGGCACAGAACTTTACTTAGTTTAATTCAGAATTCATTTTGTGTGTGGGTACGGAGCTTAAACACGGCTCTGACACTCACCGGTTTGTTTATGCGACCGGTGCTGACGCATGTTACTGATGAGGAAGTGTCCAACTTCATCTGTTTCTACAGCTACTTAGTAAACTAGTCTATTCATAAATAGCGCAACACTAATGAGGGAACAGGGATCCGTTTCAAATCACAGCCTAGAACAAGAGCTAGCCTAATGTTGCAAGCAACACATTAGTGCTGTGTTTGTGCTGAACGTGATGCATCTAAATGACACCTGGTTAAATTTAGTTTGTGCTTTCTGTTACATAATGGTTTGATAGTGTTCCAGAAACACAGATCGAAGGACAAATTTGGGACATTTATTCTGCCTAGTACTAATTTTGGTCAATCAGTTTTGCAGTTCCATCAGGCCACGTAAGTGCACTCGGAGTGCATTTAAATGCTGCTCCAATCACACCTGAAAATCACACCATCATGTCCCATTTTTCTCTTGTTTTTGGGTCTTGACATATGGTTTTTAGGCAGGATTGGATGCTCCCACTGCAGGATGCTATGAAGTTGCTTTTAACCAAGTTTGGACTTGAAAACCCCTGTTTGTAGAGAAAACACAACCAAACAAACAATACTGACTAGTGTGTGTGTCTGTCCAGGTAAGACCACTGAATGCTGTCTGACTGCAAAACACTACAGCAAAACTTATGACCTAGCTCACAACTAATGGTTGTTTGAATACATTGGTATTCATCAAATGTTCATGTGCTTTTATGTGATTATTTTGTAGTTTGGTGCACTTTTATTATTATTTTTTTAATCGGATATGTATATATTAACAGATTTTGATATTTGAGTCTGTTGCTTATAAGGCCTAAAACACTATTTACATCTCAGAAATCCAGTTATATTCAATTATTTGTAACATTTAGAAGAATATTTCCAACCAGTTTCTCTAAATACTTGCCAGTGGTCCAAATAAAATATAAAAACAACCTGAATGTCCTTCATATTTTTGTTGCTTATGTATGCATCCGTATTGTCCCTGCTCAGGACTTTTTTTCTGAAATTTGAACACTGTGTGAGGAAAGAAAGAGCAAACTGCCCATCCCTTCTCATTGTCCTCTGTAACCCTCTATGCAGGTTGTGCATGTACATGTGGACAGAGCAGTAAACATGCACTGGACGGCTTCTTTGGCATTTAAACTGGGATTTAATTCAGATGGAAAGGAGTGATTTTAAGCCGTCTTCTGAGCTGGATTACTCGCTGATCACTAAGATGGGACCACCAGAGTTAGATCATTTGTTATATGCATATCATATCTGTACGTTACTCTGCTCCTGAGATATGAAACCTAGAAAACGGCATGTAACTGCCTTTCTGTGGTCTTCTCCTGGGTTTAACAGAGAGCGGTCATTAGTAATCATAAACAGTGATGGAAGCTGAATGTTTCCGGTGGTGTGTACACCTCATTAAAAATAATGATTGGTACATTTCAGATGTTGTCATGGTGTGTATTTTACCTCCCAGTCTAGGTAATCACCAACATCCTCAAAGTTGGTGAGCAGAGACACTGAGCAGAAGAGGCGCGGCAGCTCGTCCCTCGTCATAGGGGGAAAGCGGCTGTCTTTAAGGGCACTGCAGAGTGGAAAAGAAAGCAGGAGGTCATTTGAGACGCAGTCAAATAAGCCTCGCATCAAAAGTAACATATGAAACCCTTTCACAGCAAAATTCAACACAGAAACCTAATACTGATAATTATAAACAAAAGTAGGAACTGATGCATGAAATTGGAGCCAAGGAAAGCAAGCTAACTAGTCTAGCTGGTTCATTAATTTAGTCACACGTGGAGAGTTTGGGAAATTTAGCATACTGGTTTTTAAGATTAAAAACAGACCCCACACAAGACCCTTTCATAAGCACTGAAGTGTATATAATGACTTCAAACTGGATTTTAATCTCTGAATAAGATGTTGAGGAAATTACATAAGAAGGTATTTTAGCCTTAAAGTATATGTAGAGTAATTAAACCTTGGTACAATCAAACTTTGTGAATATATATAAAAAAAATTCTTTAAAAGGGGTTAAAAATGCTGCATTGATAACTGCCCTCAATGCACCTGTAGCTGAATATCCTTTAAAAGTGTGCATCCAGGTAGGCTATCAGGTGGGTCAGTGAGGCTGATTTTAGCCCAACAGCATTTGTGTACACAGCCATAGAAATGATTTAATTACGTTTACTATCTGAAGCAGGAGGACATATGTGCCATTTCACATGTTAAGGAAAATGTATACTTTTAATAGAGTTAATGATGCACTATAATATTTAATTCAGTTTCACTTAAAAGAAACAACAAATGCCCCATGGTCTTACAAAACAAGGCCTGTCGTTTAATTGGGCTTGTATCTTGAGCAGTAGCCAGTGATGACACTGTATCATAGTATGTTCTGATACAATACATACAGGGTTTGGACAATAAAACTGAAACACCTGGTTTTAGACCACAATAAATTATTAGTACGGTGTACGAGGGCCTCCTTTGAGGAGCAATACATCGTCAATTCGTCTTGGGAATGACATTTTGGATACAATCTGGGTTAACACAACATCCCTTTCAGACAGCTTCCTCTTGCATCACAGTTAATCCTGTTGGATGTGGATTTGGTCCTTCTTGGTTAGCTGACATTACCCCTGGATACGAGGCTCTTGATACATCTAAGACTTGCGTCTTTGGACTACTTAGATCATCAGCAAAGAGCATTATAACAATTTGTCCTCTTTTGAACTCTGGTATGTCCCCCATAATGTTGTGTGCATTGCAATATTTTGAGCAAAACTGTGCTCTTACCTACTAATTGAACCTTCACACTCTGATCTTACTGGTGCAATGTTCAATTAATGAAGATTGGCCACCAGGCTGGACCAATTTAGCCATGAAACCTCCCACACTAAAATGACAGTTTCAGTTTCATTGTCCAACCCCTGTACATGTCTCATCATATGGTGGATATCTGCGCATTTCAAAAGCATCATTAGTTCTATTTAACTTGAGGAAGTGCAACTACACTACTGGTGTATCTACTGGTGTCTCATCACTGCTTCATCTTTAAATGTAAGCAGCTGCAATTAGAAGATCTGAATGCACATCAACACTGGATGTTCATGCTTCTGCTGTTAACTACTGCCTTAAGAGCCTTCTTCATTTCATCTGAAGGTAAGTTCAGCGATACCACAATCCTGCATTCACTCTGGCAACTGCAGTATTCCTCACCCCTCTGCTGACTCGACAGCTCCACATGCCTCTCCCTATGGAAGGCGAAGAGTGTAAGCCATGCATGAGGGACTGAGCCTTCTGTCCTCACTCCAGTCTTTAATAAGCCAGTGTCAGTCAAGGGGGTCTCGGCGCACAGCTCCGCAGCCCGGCCCTCCAGCACGAGCATGCACACAACAGAGACTAATCACAGACAGCCTCAGCTCACACGCTGCCAGTCGGCGCCACAAATGCACGGGTTGCCATTGGCCCACAGAGACAGCGGCACTCCCACAGAGTTAAGCACAAACATTACTTCCACATTCAGGAACTGTACAAATGAAGTGTTTTACGAAGTAATGGCACAGTATGCATCATATCATACTATTAAATGTCCCTTTTCTCTGAATTACCTTCTGTATATTTTTGTGCTTATAAACAGAGATGAGGTTTTTGTGGGCGGGGCTTAACTGTTGTCAGTAAGCCACGGTTCACATAGTGGTGTCGAGTGTAGAAAAATGGGGATATGACTAATCCGGATGCCTTTTCCAGTTATGAGGTTGAGGTTTCCTGACCGCTACTCTTTTTCAGCCAGTGTTACAGTGGCTGGATGTCTTCACATACCTCCAAAGAACTCAGGTGTTCATACAAGACGCACTCCAAAGGCATACAAACCAGGACCTTGAATAATAAGACCACCAACGTACCGCCCAGCCAGCAAAAAGCACATACAGTACAACACAATTATGCAAGACGTGGGGTGTTTTCAACAAATCAAACATCTCTATACTGACTGATCGTGCAGGCTGGGTTAGTGTGAACTCTTTCATTGTTTAATGTTTAATAACAGTGTAAAATCACTAGAACTACCGCAGCTGCTACCACGACGTAGGCCCCGAGAAGAGGTACTATCTGACTGGCAGTGAAATACAATGACAATTCTCATATTTTTTAAAATATCTGTGTGTGTGTGTGTGTGTGTGTGTGTGTGTGTGTGTGTGTGTGTGTGTGTGTGTGTGTGTGTGTGTTGGGGGGGGTTGAATATTGAGGACATTTATTCAGAGCAAGATATGGGTTGATATATCGATTTGTAATGTATTCAAAAAACAATTTCTGCTCCATCACTCTGCTCCGACCCCTGCTATCAGCTCCTCCCATACTCTGCTCCCCTCCTCATTACGATATGTTCAAATATAGTAAAAAAAAATGGATCTCATGGTATTTTTCACATTTCTGATCATATGGGTTGAGCAAAATAATTGGCTGATAATTCGTTTATATGTAAATGATAATACCAGCACTACCCAGATATAATGCACTACAAAGATGAAGAAACAGGAAGAGACATTAACACCCCAATCCTGGTGCAGAAGAAGTGTTAACACAACTATGCAGAGAAAAATAAAATGGCACTTCATCTAGAAGCAGCTGTACCTCCCCACACGACAGCTCAACTGAGAGCAAATGTCACTGGGCAAATTCCAGATACTTTCAAATCAGGAACTAACTGGATGCCTGATGGGACTGTTACAGAGGGGGAAGGATGAATATGAAGTGATTGAGCCAGGCAGCAGGGCAGTGCACTGCATCCATGGCTTATATCACCCAGCCAACGAGGCCTCAACGTAATTAACTTCATCTGAGAACAACATGATGGCCTGATAAGCCAAGAGGAGCTGACAGAAGGAGGAAGTACAATACATGATGGGAATGAGCGCGTGAGCAAGCGCACAAGAGAGATGTGTTTGGGTACAAATCAGGCCAATTAAGCTTCCTCTGTCTTGGACATCTGAGGAGGCACGCATATAGTCCAGGATATGAGCAACCTTCAGTGGAATGATATGGAAACCGGTAGAAAATCCCATTTTTAACGGTGCCAAGAAACCATCTGTACATCTTAGACAACACCTCACTGAGCAGCAGTCCATCAATCACTCTCTAAAACTTTGGATAAGTTATTACATCTGGGGTCATTATCGGGGAAAAAGTGGGCTGTTTTTTGGAGCAGAGGTCTATTTCACACACAGCTGCTTCACAGATCCATCAGCACAAAAAGCACAACAAGCAACAGTCAGGGGAGTGGGTTACTGGGAGGAGTGGGGTGTTCTGCTACAGCCAGAAAGACAGCAGAACAACGGCTCCACATCCAACTCTAGTCCTCAGTCTTATCAGCTTTTCTTTCTCTACAGAGCATTTCTTCACAAAGGCTGAGGACAGTCCACAACCTTCAGCTGTTCACGTTACAACAACAGACTGTAGAACAAGAACGTGTTCCATCAAATAGAGTCGCTTAGCTCAAGCAAGTGTTTAGGGCCATATGATCAACCCAAGCATATGCTAACATGCAGAATGTCACCCAATCACTGAAAAGCATGTCAGACCTATTGAGAGACCCAACCTTAGAAATTGAACCGCCTGGTCGGCAACATGACGACACCATTGTTCTTTATCAAGAACTTCTGCAAAAGGTCACGTCAGGTGTGGCTTGACAAAAGGTAAGTAAGCCTACTTAATAACTTGTGCTTGAGCAGCAAAAGAGATTGAAGCTCAGCATTTTGTGAGGCCTGATGTGACATTTGAACAAGTGATAAAAGAGAGCCAAAATGAAGTCCAAAGCCATGAAAGCCTGTATTCAGCGACGGGCTGATTACTCATTTCAGACCACGCGGACAAAAGGAGGAGACATGAGCAGCAAGGTTCTGCACTAGGACTGCAACAACCAGCTGGTTCTCTATTCCTGAATAAAAGGATGATCAGTCAGCTGACCTCACCATTATCTCCACCTTCTTTATGGGGTTATGAAATAAGCCAGGTCACTTCCAGTGCCTTCTTCATGGGTCATTCTGGAATAACTGTAAGGAAAATTGAGGAGCACATCCTGTTTTTGGTTGACATTTTGCCAATCACTGGATTGAGATGATGTACGAGGACGGCTTCAACAAACATCTCGGCTGCTCTGACCAATCTGTTAGGAGGTGTTGGGAGCATACAGGACTGGAACTGAACTGTATCATCTTCTGTGACAAATCCTGGTTCTGTTTGGGATCCGACAACAGTTGCATTAGAGTATGGATGCCTCGTGCCTTTGCTGTGGAGTGACGCACCGCGTCTTCAACGGACTGGAACACCATCACCAATGAAGCACAGGACCAGCTGGGACACCAACTTCGGCAATCTTGTGTGCAGGATCTACAGGCCTGGCTGCAACAACTGTGCTACAGGACACCATTGGGAATCTGTATGCAATCGTTCCCAACTGCGTCTTCATGTTGCATCCAGGGCAGAGGAGAGTTTTCCACAATAAACCTCTCCTTTCGTTCAATTCCAGCAATCCCTCCTTGGTGTGATTTTATAAAACTGTGTATTGCATGACGTACAGCCCTGTTCTGGTTTTGCTGGAAGAGTGTTTGAGGGTGACTGTCACTGTCTGACTAATCGTTTCAGCAGTGTTCTGACCCTTTAGAAGCTGTTCTCTCACCGTGTGGACACCTACTACGATTGCCTTCTGCTGTTCACGTCTTGATACCAGTATGCATCACTCCAAAACAGCACCATACTGGCAGAACAGAACGCACTGAACCTCCAGGTCCAATGGAAAGTCAATGGAAAAATACATTGGAAATATAACCTGTCGCATCACGTCCAGCTGGAAAGTTTGGGTTCCATGACTCATCGAGACCCACGCCACTGCAGCAGCGCATCACCATTATTCACCAGCATTAATATGCACACTCGATGTACGTCCTTGCCATGGATGCTGGACAATGACACTGATTGAGCCCATCCTTAAAAGGGAGAACCAATTAGATCTGGCCCTGGATCGAACAAGCAGCACTACGTCTGTGCTTCATCATCCAATCTGCTTAGCAATTGGCAATAAGTGCCATCTCGACTCTTTTTAGCCAAGATATTAAAACATCTTGACTGGAGAGGGGAAAAGTGGAAAAAAAGACCATGGACAAAATCTGAAATGTGAAACCCAGGATCTGTGTAGCAGTCGACTCCACCTGATCGGTGTTCATCTTTCCCTGGATGAGAGAAATTCAGCTTCATGTTCTGGGTTTAGCAGCTTCTCTCATCACTTTATTGATACTCAAAGCATACATTCACCAAACACTTCAACCTGTACTTAGGACTGGCAGAGATATTGATATTTATATCTATATCACGACATAAATAGGGCAGCCGTGGCCTGGTGGTTAGGGATCCAACCATGTGACTGGAATGCAGCCAGGTCTGATTCCCTGAAGTAGCAGGACATGAATGAAGTGACCTTGAGCAAGACACTTAACTCCCCAGCTGCTCCCCGGGCACTGCAGATAGGGCTGCCCACTGCTGCGGGCACATGTGCTCACTGCCCCCAAGTTGGTGAATTCACTTGTGTGTGTGTGTGTGTGTGTGTGTGTGTGTGTGTGTGTGTGTGGATGGGTTGAATATTGAGGACATTTAAAGAGAGTAAGTTATGGGTTGGTATACTGAGTTTTAATGTTTTTAAAAAACAGTTTCTGCTCCTTCACTCTGCTCTGACCCCTGCTATCAGCTGCTCCCATCCTCTGCTCCCCTCCTCATTATAATATGTTCAAATATAGCAAAAAATGGATTTCATGGTATTTTTCACATATATCTCATCATATATTGTCCTTCAGCTACAATCTAGCTATATGACTTTGTCCGTATCACCTAGACCAACTCAAATTATAAACCTGTAGTATTTAACACTTTGCGTGCATAACTATTCATCTCACGAACGCAACTGTGAAACTCGTGAGCGCAGAAACAGGAATCGCAAGTGCTCAAAACAAAACATCTCAAGTTGAATTTTTTCCGTCTTAATTTTTTTTTCCCTTAAATTTACAGACGTCCTCGGGCACCATGCAGCACTTCCTGCAGCTCCTCTCTGCGCTCAAGTGAACTTCCTAAGCTTAAGGGTCGACGGGTGGTTTTGAGTGTTTGGGGGCAGGTTTGTGACTGGCCGGCTATTATAAACAGCCTGCTTCAGAAAGCAAAGATGGAGGGCGAGGAAGAACGACGACAGGCGAGTTAGCAAGGCCAGTTCATCTATATGCTAATAGCAATAATCCTGTTCTGTTGACTGGTTTTTAACCTAGCTGACATACCAACTTCACTCGAGCCACAGGAAGCGTGCATGGTGCACAAGGACAACTGGGAATTCCAGAAGAATAAACATTCTAAAGTGAAAAAATGAAGCTTGAGAGTGATATTTCTGAGCGAGTCCTCTTTCTGCGCTCGCAAGAAAGAAAGTTACACGTGGAAAACGTTAAAACTCACAGGTTTATAGTTCTGATGTTGCACCATACAACTCATTTCTGCAATTATCTAAATCAGGTCAGTTCACATCAAACACACCATCAATGTGATCTCAGTAAGAAGAAGTCTGACATCCAGTGGGACAGAGAGTCCTTGTTGAGGAGTGAGGTCAAGGAGAATGACCAGACTGGTTGGAGCTGACAGAGGCTACAGAAACTCAGATAATTCGAGCAACAGAACAGAACAGGGAATCGGCAGAACGAAGTCACGGCTGAAAAATCTGCAGAAATTGTGCGATTTGATTCATGTTGACATGATTGCATGTAGTAGACATCAAAATTCAGTGACGCATACCAAGCAAATCAATATGCTCCATCTAGTCCACATGTAAAGCTTCTGAGCAGAACCATAACAAGCGGTCACTGCCATCAGAAAACCCACACAGTAGCCTTTAAAACATGGCCCTTTTATGAATTTATGGATTTCTCAGTTAGAACACAAGACTTTCGGTTCTCAACAAAAGATACTTTTAAAGAACGACCAAATGATAGAGGCGTCAACCAAACTAAACTACAAGCACGTTGGACGGGACAGTAAACCTAACAAGTGTTTGCCAAGTTGACAGTAAAGACACAATGATTCTTGTGTCATAACCCATACAGCAGAATGATTGTCCACCACTCTTCCTCTGGACAGCAGACAAATTGCATCTCTCATACAAACACATTGCCACTGTAGACTTGGCGCCGTTCAATACATCATTAAGCTTCATTAGAGGATCCTCTGGTTTCAGTTTCAAGCATCTGCCAGGGATAATCCAAAAGTTTCAAAAATGAAAGACAAATCTAGGAGGTTTTGTTTGTTTTGTTTTTTTTGACATTCATAGTTTGCTGTTTGCTGCTCTGTGCGTCAGAGAGAGCAGATCAGATGCCACTTCAAAATGACAAGACGTCTGTTGCAGTAAGCCTTCTGTGCTGAGCAATGTGTATGTCAGCTATTCTCTGGACGTTACATAACCTAAAATATCCCCTCACCGTCACAATCGCGAAAACAGAGGTCAGGGAGTGCACAAACAAAGCCCGAGATGTTCAGTCTCTTTTAAAACACATTCCCAAAAATCCCAAGTGCTTGATTTTGATTGTACTACTTTCTTTCCACCTCAAACACAGAGTTTCCTTCCTTCACAGATTTTAGTCTCAATGTCATTTCCTGCTTTGACTGAAGATGTTTCTGTGATGTTTATCTTTTTGCAAATTGCTGCAATGCACGCAGGTGTAACCAATCCTGCAAATATGATGTGCATTACAGCACACTTGAACTCAGGGCAGGACATGTGGGCAGACCTGCAGATTCATTGCTTGTGAGCATGCATCAAACTGCAGTTAACACTCAAGTAGGGGTATATTTTGAAGCCCTACATGAAGATGAAGTGGTTCTGATGCATTGAGCATCAAAAACAATTAACCCAAAAACATACTCATACTGGAAACAACTACCACTTGTAGAGGAAACCCACACAGACACAGGAAGAAGACGGAAACTCCACCTAGACAGGGCCTTGAACCCAAGACCCAAGTGCTGCGAGGCAAATGTGCTAACCACCAACCCACCGTGTCGCCACATATTTTGGAATGTGGGTGGAAACTGGAGTTCCCCAAGAAAAACCCCACAGGCAGAGAACATGGTACCCCCACAGATAGGGCCCAAGACCCCAGCATTGGGATGCAAACACGATGACCACAAAGCCATCATGCTGCCAACATAATCAAAAACCTTGAGATAAAAACACTGCACAGACCATAACTCACTAACGTACAAAGTGACACTGAAGCTGTGTCCCCGGATGACGTCTGCCATTCTCAGTCTGTCCCAACCATGCTTCCCTATGCATTCCCTGATTTGGGAATACGCAGACTCCAGACAAACACACTTGTAATTGTTTAATGGTGGGCATTCAGTTCAATTAAGCTCAAATGGACAACATAGTGAAACACACAGATAGCATGCATATGGGTGACTAAATGCTGAATAAACTGTCCAGAAGGGACGTCCACTACTATAATTAAAATGTCCTTGAGCTAATGAAGCCGAATGCTACTTGCAGCTCATGCTGCAGCTTTGGGTAATTACACCTAATAGAATGTCAAATAGAATCTCAAAATAGAATCAACATTAAGAATTAGGCATCAAGGGGTTATCAGTTCAGATTTTCAGCCCGGAAAACTCTACTGGTGGGTCCCTGCTGTACTTTGAAAGTCAGTATTAATCATAAGAGCAGATTTCCTCATTATCTCTCCCGATTCTCGTCTCACATTTACATATATAACACGATCGAAAGAGATGGGAGGTCAAACTATTATCCCATTTCTGTCTTTAAATAAGCAGTCAGAACTCCATTAACAGTTAGAACTAGTATGTTCATCCAAAGAGGACACCCTGAGGGATGCAAGGGAAGACTTAATATGACCTTCTCTGAGGACACCCCTTCACGCTTTTCACACAGACTAAAGCTTGGCAAAGCTGAATAATGCAAGAGGCTCAATATGGCAAATCTCACACACACCTGCCCACACAAAACCTGGCAGGCACTACTGTAGGTGCTACTGAGTGTGGAGAAGGGTGGGGTAAATACAGCAGGCAAAGCACAAGCCCACACACAAACATGCAGCAGCTATTTTTGGAAGGAAGTCTTTTTCCTAGAGTGAAACCGAGAAGTCGAGAAGTCCGATATCACAGTGCAGGGCCGAGGTCATCACCTTGGATACTGAGGTAACAGCAGAGGCAGCGAGGGCATCATTTGATAACCAGTCAAGACGATGTCAGCAGAACCACCTAAACTTACTGTAATGCTGCCCGTGTTGGGGGTCCAGTTATATCGATAGCAGCTACAACCCACCTAGAAATCGATAGACATCACTAATGTGAGGAAAAGAACAGTGTGTTTAACTATTAATTGGGTTCATCTTGCATCTTCTGAGCCAACCATCCACACGGAGAAAGTTTGGTCCATAAATAACCCAACCAGCACAGCTAAAGCTAGGTAATCTGTATCTCACTGCCTTTCATCTGTCCATTCATTGGTCCACCTGTCCAAGCTGTCCATGGATGGAAGACTGTATTTACCTGAACACGGCTGAATCGTGAGAGATCAGAACATGGACTGACTGTGAAGCTCCAATACGTCGTCTCTTGGAAATGGGCTATTCCAGAACCCAACATAATCATTGTCTGGAAATCTCTTCAGCTGCAATACACATGAACACAATCCCTAGAGATCTGATCCGTGCCCCTGGTCCAGGAAAGCCGAGACAATTCTTGAAACAGGTTCATTTTCAAGTAGAACACCGATGCACGTTCTGTAGCCCACCACAACATGAACACTAGACACTCAAGACTGTAGCGAGTCTGATAATGGGTCAATGAAATCTGAAAGAACTCCATTTCCTTTCATTGGACTCGAAGCCCTTTCCCTCTGCTTTACTTCTCCCTCTACCACTCAGTTACTCCCCTCATAAGCAATTAAGCTGATTAAAACTCAAATGGTTTGCCCCACTGGTATGTGCACTGGCCAGCAGGCAGCAGGGCCATAAAACACCAGCTGATGTGGACCAGCACACAATGCCAAGACTTGGGGATGGGTGCTGCTGACTGAATGGGTATTCACATATGCACAGAATGACCAACCAAATCGCTGATCAGCGGCCCCTGGCTATTGACTTTCAGACCACCTCCTGTTCCACAGCAAGAATCAAAATAGAAAACCACTTACAACCATACAAACAGCCTGAAGGGAAGGCCTTTACTTTAGAGGCTGTTGTTTATTGCCCACTAAATGGCTTCATACGACTAGAATTCCCTTTAACAAACAGTTTTTGTCCTCTCCTTTAGCTACAGGCCACCATCCGTGACAACACCAGCTATAAAGAGAAAACTATGAACTCACTAAACCCTGTACTGAACCGAACAGTAATGATGTTCCTGGGTCAAACTGACCTGGTGCATCTTTAACCACCCAAATGTGATAAACATTACCTTTACTTCACTTAATAATTAATATTAATCAATATTTATCATACTCAATGTAATTTATTGCAAACTCATTTCATTAATCATTGCCTACTGCAGTGCTTCTCATCCCGGGTCCTGGAGGCCCCCCTCTCCAGCACAGTTTAGCTTAAACACACCACACACAACTCTGAAGAACTTAATGTGCCGATTGGTTGGATCAGATGTGCTGGGAGCAGGAAAATCTCTAAAATATGCAGAAAAGGTTTAATATCCAAAATGATTAAAAGTAACATAACAGAAGGGCTAAACGGCCCACATACAGGACTGAAAGTGTACTTTATAAAAAAAAACAAAAAAAAAAAAACTGGAGAGATATTTTAAAAGGTGCTGTGAGGAGGCAGCAGCTTCTAGAGGCTTTATTAGCTCCAGCTGAGAATTGTTCAGATGTGCCTGCGAGCTCCGAACTCATAAAAACAACCCATATAGGAGTAAAAAGGGCACTGAACACATTTTCTTGCCATGTAACTCCTCAGGAAGAGCTACCGGACCATGAGGTTTTATAGGAATGGCTGAATTTGGGTGGGTCATCAGAGCAGACGTGTCTCTTGTTCTTTATTTTTCTCTCAAAACCAATCTAACAATGTTCATTTGGGTTCATCCTATATACTGTATTTTCCGGACTATAAGCCGCTACTATAAGCCGGACTATAAGCAGCTTTTTCTTCTTATATATGTTATTTTCCAGTTTTGTTTTGTTTTTGTTTTTTTTAAACTTTGCGGGTTCGGCTTATATTCCGGAAAATGCGTCTTATAGTCCGGAAAATACGGTATTTGTAAAGTAGACCGTTGGGATGTTATATTTCTAGGACAAAAATGTGTGTGGTATTCTTCATCACAATTAGGTACGTGCATAATTTTGGAATCTAATTTATCATGTTTAAAGCATCGTTTCAGTGTCAAATTTTCAAATGATACACAGCCCATTCAATAAATTACAAGACACTGAAAAATGGCCAGATCATAAAGTATATTACATTAACCCACACACACAGTTACAAAAATACACAAAAATGTAGGTAATGGTCTCTATAAATTACAGTCTAGCACCTGAGTGACGTTTAAGGATCACCATCATGTGAACTCTCAAGTGACTGAGGTAGAGCCAACTGAGTACAATGCATTTGGGTTCTAATCTCTATAGTCCGAACAGTGAAACACTGAACTAACACTATAAATCCTGTAACACAGTCAGTAAAAACACACATGGAACTTTGTGGATCTGAACCAACTGTACACCCAGATATGAACCGACAGACACATAAAGAGATGCTCATTAATGAAATAAACTGGGATGCGGTGTTATTAAACGGAGAGCCAAAGGGCAGGAAGACCCTTTGCAGATTAGCATCGCATATTTGGAGGAGCCCACCCTCCCTCTTACTTAATCAGAAAGTGGATAATAAGAAGACAATGCCTGTGTTGTTACAATGACCGCATCCAGCTACGGGGCTCCTAATCCTTTCCTACATCAAAGCTGAAAAAAGACGCAGCCTGTGGAAGATTTGTGCATATATCCAAAGACAAGCCTCAGACATTCTTCCAACATAAGATTCCACCCCACCAGAGCCTTCAAAAAAGAAGAAACTCCAAATGCATGAGAATTAATGCACTTCAATCTTTGTCCAAGCTTTTATTAGCTAGTCCTGACCTAGGAATGTGTCTATTAAGACTGGGGCATGTTTTGGATGTTAACCGTGACCCGACATGGCAAATGGAATGCAACGGGCTGTGGAAACAAAAACAATGGACTCCAGACCGTCTGCAACAGAAATTCTTTGTTGGAAGAAAATCTGAGAAACTGTTCATAAATGCAAATCCCACTCAGACAGCCACGGACGCGGCATTCGCTCGTCATGAAAACGGTCACTAAACAGGTGGACGGTTGCATGTGTTCTCATTCGGATTTTTTCAAAACGCTGACCAAATACCACTGCAAGTCTACGAGTTCTAGTTCTGTAGACAGCTGTACAAACATGCTGCAGCCCTTTCATATCTCCACTGAGAAACAAAGTGATGCACATTCATTTAATGCACAAATCAGCAGCTTTATATATATAAAGAAAAAAAAAAAACAAAGCTCAGCATAAGCCTTCACTTGCATTGAGGACAGCGGGATCTCGCTAAGCTGGGAGTTTTCACAGTCAGAACCACATTAACACACTGGCGGCACATTTCCTTAACCTCCATAATTCCTCAGAAACCTCGAGATCCACGGCCTTAAAGAAGACTGCAGTCTGCAAACAGACCGCCATCAAAGCCACGTTACCATGACAAACCGCTGGTCAGCGCTCAGTGATGTAACACTATGATATGCTCAGATGTTTGTGTGTATTGTGATGAACTGTATCAGTCTTACTTCACATTATGCTTTTTCTCAACAAATCACACACCGTTACGTTGCTTATTGTTGTGAAAGTCGAAGCACTGCACTGGGTTTTACTACATATTATATAATCTAATAAATTCATATTTAGCTGATTGAAAATGAAAGGTAAATATTTATGAGTCAAGCTTTCCACCCCAAAAATAACCCTACCTTTTGATTTACCTTATATTTTTAACACTGCAGAACCTGAGGAAAGGTCTGTCAGCTGCAAGACCCTTTTCACAATGATGCATTTTTGATTATGCAAATAAATAAATAAATGAACAAACTGCCATTTTTACAAAGTTAATGAGCTCTTCTTACTTAAAAATAATAAGAAATCCTGCGAAAGCTATTGTCTATATACTGTACGATATTTATTCATAATTATTGCGACAGGCCTACCCCACTATAAGCTATATTAAGGCATACTGGAAGGTTGGAATATTCCTATACAAGACCAGCAAAAGATCCATGTCCCCCAAAGGACGTATAAAAATGAAAGAAAAATAAAAAAAGAACCATATCATTGTCAGATTTACTCCAACTATTCATTTAATCATGTTACTCCATTTACCATCAAACCCTGACCCCCGTGAACTAAGCACTCCTGACAGCTCCAAGCCTGATGTTTTTGGACTGTTTTGGTCCATGACCTACCCTATGGCACCCAGAGTGGAATCATCCTAGCAACAGGCTCGGCCAATAGGATTCCAGCAAGAGCTTAAACCTGCGCCCAATAGAAACTGCTGTAACAGCGGTCCACGCATGAGAACAGCAGCAAGTCCATTTCTCAAGCCCTCCTCCCATTACGGTATTCCCCCTCTCCCCGGCTTGCTGCTCACCCTAGAAGAGATGGTTTGGGCCATTTCCTCACATGACCACGAGTGATGTGGCTGCCTGAAAAGCATTAGAACGTGGCAGGAGGAGCGTAATCAACAGAAGATTCCTTCACAACACAGAGAAGTGAAAAACAGAGCAGAGTTGGAGAATAGATTCCACAGCGACACAGTGGCTAGTAGAGCTCACGTCAACGCCCCTAGCCTGGCAGCAGTCTGTTCTTCCTCCTGTGAATCGTGTCATTCCTCCTTTCATGTTTGCTTTTGCGCACCAGACGATATGACAGGGCAGGCTCCGAGGGAGCTCAAGCAGACAGAGCGAAGAACAGAGAAGGGCCTCCTGCTGCCACTCAGGGTTGCTCTCGCTCGCTCGCTCGCTCCCCCGCCTGCCGGCTGCGAGAACCTGGGACATGCTAAGTGTTGCCCATTGATTTCAAGTCACTGAGAAGGAGCACTTCAGTCACTTCCCTTTAAAACATTGCACGAGATTCACTAAATCCAAATTCAGTGACTCTACTGGCCCGAAACCACTTTGACTGATCTTATGACCACAAATGAATCTGTGCCACTGATCATATTCAAGTAGAAACTGCTCATTAAAAGGTAAAAAAATAAAAAATCCAATATATCTAACCGTGAATACCCACCAATTAAAAGTGCCCATTACCCAAGCACGACAGGACTCTCCCCATCACGTACGATGCTCCCGACACTAGGAGGGTGAAAGCAAGCACATGCTTCCTCCAACACATATGAAGCAACTCTTTTCAAATTGCCACCTTTGCCGGGCAGCCAATTAGCTGGACAGCATTGCATGGATGTGATGTGGGGAGAGAGCGCCATCTACCCAGCCGGAAAGTGCCCGGCCAATTTTTCCTCTCTTGGCAAACAGCATGGATCCTAAACGGACACAGCAACTTTAGTGGTCTGATGTTGCTGATCGGATCACAAATAGTCACAGTCCCTTTAGATGAAGTTACTACATGATGGAACTTTGGGAATGAGGTGACCCCATGTGTGACCCCAGTTATTAGGTGCAGGATTTTGATGTCCCTGTACTATTTTCAGCTAAGATGTTGCAGATCCACAGCAAAACCCTTTCTTTTTTAATGTGCACATAACTGAATGCAGCAGCTTTCCCAAGCTCCCCAGGGATCCCTAGACAGTCTGCGTTGGTTCTATCCAGACCAGATTTCCGAAGCACTGATGTAACACTAGACATGTCCTGGTAAGGCAACTCAGTTCTGTTGAATATTGATGTGGAAATCAAGTTTCCAAGCATGAGGGAGGAGAGGTGAACTATTATCTTTGCTCTCTTTGCTTCCGCATTCATCCCATGTCAGAGTTACGGATGGTCCAAAAATGGCACATCCCTGAAATGAGCAGAAGCCACAACTGATGCACTTACAATACAACTACAACCCGAGCACAACCAACCACCAAGAGTTCTGACAGTAGTGGTATTTAAATCACGGTATGGACTTTGGATTTTGGAGCATGCAGTCATATCGTCACTCAGAAAGCTTAAGATGTAAACTACTAGTTAGTTAACCTAGACTGCGCCCGGTCTGACTGATTCCCGTCTGACTGATTCCCGTCTGACTGATTCCCGTCTGACTGATTCCCGTCTGACTGCGCAAGAGCAAATGACACGGGAGATAGAAGACCACACAGGACATTATGACCCACTACCTGACACCTGGACTGAAAATGTCCTCAAACCTACACCGTATAGTACAGATGGCTTTTAATGCAGGGCATTAATGGAGAACCAACTCATCCAGCATGTTCAACAAATAAATAAATATTCAATAAATAAAAAAACTCTAAACGAGTGAACACATGCATGTCAGACATGCAGAAAAGGATTCCTATTTCAGTTTTAGGGCTCGAAGCTATTTTCCTCTTCGTGTGCAAATCGTTAAAAGGAATTAGATCGTGATTTTGAGGGCACTAATCTCAATTCACTGGTAGTTTATAGTAAACATCGTAACTCAGTTGCATTCTGGTCCAAATTCAGTTCATGTACTGTGATACTCATTACTAACAGTTTTGCAAAAGGAAGTTTGCTCATTTAGCTGCTCCCTAAATCAGTAATCATAACGAACCACCAAATGCTGTGAAGTTCAGATGTTAATCATGTAACGTTCGTTTTTACTACTGCGTGTGTGTGTGTGTGTGTGTGTGTGTGTGTGTGTGTGTGTGTGTGTGTGTGTGCAGCTTAAACAAGGCTCAGACACTCACGTGGTCATGTGACCGCTGTGACCACATGCACTGCTGATGAAGGTGTCTGAATCTTAGTAAACTACAGTCTAATATAAGGGAACAGGGAACCACTTCAGCCACAGCCTTGGTAACGTCTGAGAACATGCAAATAGAGGCACAAATATTGAAAGGAAGAAAGGCTTGGTATCAGATCTAATATAGCAGACACTTAACAGGACCAGTTTCAGACATTCTAGTACAACCCTAAAAATACATTTCACCTAATAATTCATACCGGCTCTCTCACAGGGCGACAGCAGGCTGCTACTGTAGATTAAAATAACCCCACTAGTTTGAAGATCAACAATATGGAGAATTAGCAACTGCAGGCAAAGTCCAAGAAATGTAATACTTGTGGTTGGCCTGTGGGAAATACCCAGTGTGGTGACCTGCTACAATAACAGCGATAGTCCATTAAAACCACAGGAAAAGTGCATGTTGCGTCGTCCTGAACTAACAGAGAGGAACAGAGAAGGGCACTTTCATTTGTACTGAGTGGATGTGGATGCAAATCTGAAATTCTTAGAGACGGTATTCCACCACAGATCAATACTCTGCAGGTCACCCTACAAGTACAAGATCACGCTCCAGTTCTTAGGAGACATTTCTGAGGAGCACGGATATAAACCAAGTCATCTGCATAAGGAAGGAGAAACTGTGAACAAAGTTCAGAACGTGAACAAGAGATACAAAGAAAGTGGCTCTGAAAAATGTCCAAGAGCTGGTAGACCACCTAAACTGCCCCCATCTTAGAGACAAAGGCAAAACACTCTGTCTCTGTCAAAATATTCATAGCTGTGGGTCGAAAGGCTGAAAGGATGTGGGGCTGATCAAGAAAATCTTGGTGGGAAAAAAAAAAGCAAACATAAAATAACAGCTGATGTTGTTCAGAACAATGAACTGACCAACCCAGGGTCCACAGCTTATCTTCATTCAATGCTCTTGGGATTACATGAATCACGAGAAGAAAATGCTCCGATGAAAACACGTATATCCGGTTTTGCTCATTTGTAGTTTTCTCCGTGGATTTTGAATCAATAGACCAATAGAAATGAAAATGCCCAACGTTAAAGTTGCCAGTGTAACACCACCAGCAACTCACCACACCATGTGCAAGACTGGGGTTCGATTCCCAATTAACTATGCTGTGCTACACCACTAAGAGTCCTTAAGGCTCCCAGCACTACTCTGGCCCACTAACAGAATTTCCCTTGTAAGTGGCTCTGGATAAGAGACTCAGCTAAACACCACAAATGTCATTGGACAGCCACAATATGTGTAAACGCCCAAGACAAACCTGATCACTCAGACCAGCGCAGAGACACACAAAGTGAAAAATTAGGACACTCCATGAAAATCTTTTTCACTATATTTAAAAGTTATGCCCCTCCATAGTGTGTACATGAGAGCATGAATGGGGCAGAGGTGAGCAGAGTAGAGGAGGAGCTGAGAGCACTGGGTGAAGCAAAGTGAGGGAGCAAAAAAAAGACTGATAATATTATTTAAAAATGTTAATACTCAATTTAAAAGACACAGTGAACCCATATCTGCTCTGCTTATATCCTGATATTGATAAATATTGATATATCATCCAGTCCTACTAAATACCCAAACATTTCATATTATATTTAGTTGAGGCTTCTGTCATTTTCTGTTCCAGACAAAAATGATTTTCTGCACTTACTGTTCTGTATATGTATATTCTGCTTGTATATGAAATAATTAAGGGGAGACTAGACCATCAAACAACCAATGGCCTTAATTTTAACAGGAAACAAAGATGCCACAGCAACATTAAAAGCCCCCAAAACTCAGTTCACAACTGAACTGAGTGGCTGAAACCACACCACTGCAGCAGATATACATTGTTTCCCAGTAAAAGGAAAAGGAAAGGTGGGAAGCAGAAAGTTGGCAGCCACAACTGAACTCAAGTCCAGGTGTCTGCTGTGGAGCCTGCTGATGAGAGGATGCGGCTGGGGCTCCACATATGGGAGCGTAGTGTGAGCAAAGCATGCTCTCAGGCCTACAGCTTTGAGAGGGTATGCTCAGGGGGTGAGGTGGAGAAAATATCTTCAGTCATTTGTCCAGAACTCATTATTAAACCGCAACATTAAAACCACTGACGGGTGAATTAGACTGTGAAGGCTAGATGACTGGATCAGAGAACTTCCAAAACAGCAGGCAGGTCTTGGTATGCAGTGGTCAGTACCTGGCAAACGTGGTCCACAGGAAAAACAGCCAGGATCATAAGAACCTAATGCTCATTTATGCAATCCATGATGGAGGCCCCCCATCTTGCAACCTTTACCGGACATAAAGGATCTGCTGCTCATGTCTTGGTGCCAAATACCACAGGATACCTTCAGATGGTGCTGTGGAATCCATGCCTGAATGTGCCAGTCTGGTGGCAGGAGGTTTTAATCATATGGCTGATCATGGGAAAGAGTGATCAAAATTGAGCTCCATTTGTTTAAAATAATGTGACTACAGTACATGTAGCTTGACGGTTCACTTGCCGAGAAACGCTGAGGTCCACATACATGAAGGGCTGACCTCAATCTGAGCCTGCACACATTTGAAGGCATGAGTTATCAGACAACTACGACATGACTGGGTCACACTGTAAAAACCATGTGGGGAAATACACTACCTTCAGGCTTATTGACTGTTCAGTTACAGAAAATCACACCTAATGTTTCAGGAAGTAGTCCTGAGTCCTTTCTGGGCATTAAACCCACACTGACCAGTGCATTAAAAACCAAGAGCAATACAAACTAATAATAATTCACAATACTTGAAAATGGCCGTACACTTATAGACACTATATACACAAAATATGTGAGGTCAGTGAAAGGGGATCAGAATTACACACTAAAATACAAACTACAATCAGTTTGAAACGTGATTTTAGCTCATTATTAAAACTGGCAGCACCAACTCATCTGACCTAAACTCCGCAGCTGTGAATTTCCTGAAAATCCCAAATAATGATATCAGTTGTTAACATAATGAGTTCAAATAAGAGATCGGATCATATAGGCTACCCATGACGAATATGAAAAGTTACACATCAGTAGTGATACCAACAATCTATCATCAAGTCATTTATATGAAATAGGGTTGGGCGATATGGACAAAAATAATATCCTGATACAGTTTGGCTGAACGGCAATAATTGATATATGACATTATGTATTTTTAAACATCCTGAAATTTACCGTATTTTCCCGAATATAAGCTGCTAATTTTTTTCAACTCTTTAAACCATGCGGCTTATAATGAGGTGCGGCTTTTCTGTGGATTTTTCTTCACTCACCAGGGGGCGCTTTAGCAGAAGCTCTTCTAAGGCTGCTCAACTCCGACACTGAAGAAAATGACTTGAGTGGTTTCAGTGCGCAGGACGACGATGAATAAACCGATCAATAACTTTTCTGTTTTGTTTGATCAGCACATTTACTTGTAAGCTACAGACACCGTTCAGAAAACTAATCAGTTCATTTGTGTTCAGTTAAACTACGTTATCAGTTCAGTAGATATCAGTGGCTTTTAGCCTGTTGCGGCTTATATATGTTACTTTCCAGATAAAAAAAAATAATAATAATTTGTGGGTGCAGCTTATATTGAAGTGCGCTCTATAGTCAAGAAAATACGGTAATGTTAATGTCTTCTATACACACACTAAATCATATCGATCCCGCAGCTCTGTCTTATGGGGTGTGTAAGAAGGCTGGTGGGTGAGGAGGGGAGCAGAGTAGAGGAGCAGGGGGTGGAGCAGTCTGAGGCTTTTCTGCAAGACTGAAACAGAGCATAATTTAAAAACTTTAAACTTTACATCTATTTAAAAAAGACAATTTCATTTAACAGCTGAAATGTGTAGAATCCTATATCGGTATCGGCTGTTGAGCTGAGCAATCGATATATTAAATTTGATTTTACAATATTTCACAAATGATATTTAAATGAGCACTAAATAAACTCAACTCCCTTGCTGCCCTGCACCCCTCCCCCTCTTCCTCCCTGCACATGTGAATTCAGGATCCTGACCCCCCTCGTTTGTATGGGTTCAGGATCGACTGATATTTAAAACTAATACGTGTCATTTATTTTTCTCCCGAATCAGTTACAGGCACGGGCCCACACATGAAATCTACATCACTTCCACACTCAACTGCATGCATTTGAGCCCCTTTGATACAAACGTTACTTAAGCATTTGTTTGAATGTTTAAAAATGAAAGCTGTAGGTAGCTGCAGTGCTTTTTTTTCATGGATCAGCATCCCATTCGCAGGGAGTGAAGTCATAAAGGCTGTTTAATTAGTAAAGGGAAGAAGAAGCTTACCTGGTAAGGGTGTACTCCCTGAGTCCTGAGTGCAGGTTCATGGCAGAAAATGTACCTATACAACCCCTCAACCGCTTGTCCCGGCCTATTTTCCAAGTGACAAACAGTGGGCTGTTGGGAAAATGGAAAGAAAAAAAAAACAATCCATCACTGCATGGAAAAGAAAATCACCATCATTTATGTATCCATCATTTATATCACGCTGGAGGCCATTTCTGTAATAATCATACTCGGTGTGCCTGAAGCACAGATGATGCCATTAGACCCATTAACATTTCTGTTCATTACTGATGATTCACCGTAAAGAACACAGGCCAAAAACACGGAAACAGCGCTACTAGTCACACAGCAGCTGCTCGTCAGAGTGTGGATGCCGATTACTACACATCTTTTGAGCTTGAATGACCAAATGGAGCTCAAATCGATTTCGGTGACCACAGCGGCAGTGAGAGTACAGTATGTACTCATGAACGATGGAACACGCATACACAACAGAAAAACTGGTCCAGGCTGGAAGGCTTTTCCTTTGACTTCAACAACAGACGAGCTGTAGAACTGAAGTACCGAAACCACAATACTGCTATTTGGCCAACCGTTCAACAGTCTGTCAACACGTTGTTTGAAGAAGTGATCGTGGTTGTCATTGTACTTTACAGATTTTTTTTTGGTACAGATTTAATAAATGACAGGGTTTAATATCTGCCACTTTTAATGTATTCAGTCAGCTTGTTTAAACATTGCCCTACATAATTACAATCTCTTCAGCTGGCTCACTGCACCTGTTAGACTCTACAATAACAAGAAATACAATATTCTTCACACAGTTCTAATGTGAGGCGAGGCTATATGGCTGTAGGTCAGAAACCATCAAACTACAATAAACTATTCACTATAGCTTCATATTTTTCTACAGACATAATGAAAATTCAATGGGTTGTAAAAGCACATCTGAGCTTTCATCACCCCAAACAGTCACAAACTTACTATTTATTCATGACTTCAAATGCACGACAATGAATTCAAATAAACGATAACGCATTAAAACGCACAATAACGCATTCAAATATATGACAATGCATTAAAACGCACGACAATGCATTCAAATATACAATGATCCATTAAAATGCACGATAATGCATTAAATGCACAACAATGCATTAAAATATACGATAATGCATTCAAATACACAATAATGGAGTTCAGGATACTGTGTGGAGCAGTGTTACCCCATTACCCAACACCAGCGTTACCCAGCCCATGCCTTTAGGGACCTTGCTTTGGGCACTGGGGCAAAGTCATGATAGAACAGAAAAAGTTGGAAGCACGTGTCTAAAACGTCTCCGTCCGCCGATACATTAAGATTTCCCTTCACTAGAACTGAGGGATCTGAGCCGACTCCTCCCACCATGAAGTCTGAGTATGGTCTTTGTTCTGATAATACTTAAGATGCTTTAAGATACTTAGCTCTAGATAAGTTAACTGTAAAAGCAAACATACTTTCAAAATATGTTCAATCCAGTATCGAGCCTTGTGCCTCTACACTTTGCAGCAATCAATTCTGTAATCATTCCAAACCGACTCCAGAGTAGCTCAGTCCATTCAAAGATGGCAAGACTCCAGAACAAAGGAGCAACGGGAGCTAAAGGTGAACATTATGAGAGTGACTGTAATAAGCTTAAAGCTCATACCCAGAGAACCACATTCAGTTATCACACTGACAAGCCAATCCAATTAATCATCTAAAAGCCTTGTGGTCCAACCAGTCGCCACTCATCGTGAATAAAACCCATGGCTTTGCAGCTCTCCAAACGATGACATGCAGGACCAGGGCTAAAACTGGGGCAGCACAGATGACACATGCTGAGCAGGTCAAGATGCTCTGGAGAGAAAGCAACCATACAGAACCATTGCTTCCAGGATAAGTCCCGACTGTTGGGCTCAATTTGTTTTCAATTTGTGCGATTCAGGAGACAGATTAGATTCATTTGGAGAGCTCACTTTGTTAGCTGCAAACTTGGAAAAGAAACGTACCATGTGAAAAGGAAATGGGTACTGCATTTCAGCTCCTCAGCTGGAATTGACCCCAGACAAACAAGCTGAAATCAAATGGAACTGACTCCAAGCACACAAAGAAAGACAAAGTGCACAACAAACACTGACAAATCTTCAACAGGCAAAGCTGCATAAGAAAGCATGGCTTACAAACTGCATGACAGACAAATAAGCAAGGCCTGGTGGTCCACCTCCCGCATTTCCAACATGTTCTCATATATCTGCTTCAAAAGCAACAAACCAAACCGTACAAACGAGCAGAGCCGAGGTTCTATACACACACCTGTTCATTCACTGTATGAAATTCAGCTTATTCTGCTTTTGCTGGAGGAACTGCCTCTACTATCCAAGAGAGGCTATCTATTAGATTTTGGAGCACTGCTGTGAGGATTTGATTGCATTCAGTGACAAAACCTTGATAGGCGCTAATATTTGCATGGTTGCGAAACACTGTCCAAGTGCAGACAACACATCCTCTGACTATAGCAACCATTTCACACAACGCTTTTCACAAAAAAGCTCTCCTCCAAGCAAGCCAACTGTCCAATGACAACAAAGTTCTCCTCCAAGCGCACTGACTGTCCAATCATGTTGCATTAGCAACAGTTGGAAAGGATGCAGTCGGCTGTATCCATGCGTCTCAGAAGTCGTCGGTTAGCCTCCACCTAACATTGCTGGTACCATTAGGTGATGAGGAGACACCACAACCTTCTCCAACCACTTTTTAAATTCGGGCGTCTTTTCCCATACTTGTCACTGTTCTTCTTCATCAGCAGCACTGCCTCAGACAGTAACCCTGCACCTCACGGCAGGCAAGAAAAAGACTTCAGTTCCAGGAAGGGAACTCTCACTTGCCATCACAATAGCTATCGCAGAGATAATGCTGATGTTACAGTTGGTGGACAAAATCTGATTTGACGCAAATATCTGTGCTCAGCCAGTCAGATCAAACAGGAGTGTGAAATGGATTCATTTTGTATCCACTGGCTCCGGGGGCAGCTGGGGAGTTAAGTGCTTTGCTCAAGGGCACTTCAGTCATGTCCAGCCAGTTCAGAGAATCGAACCGCCAACCTTCCCAAATCACCAGGCTCCACCAGGACATGGTGTCGGGGCACAAAGCAGTAGGAAAAGTCTAACCCTGGTCCACACACATGCTCATCTCCAAATGTTTCCACGGTGTCTGCCCTGACCTCAGTGAGAAGAGCCCATGGAAATGGGAAACCATCTCTGAGAACACTTATGATTCTCTTATACCTGCACGAACTCTGAGAACTTTGGCTAGATGACACTAAAGAGATATCTATGACTAGTGCGATGATGGTGATGACGAGAACCCAATGAAAACAAAATGTTCTTTGTTCTGAAAGACAGACTTTGGAACCGATTTCTAGTCTTCACTTCTGACAGACATGCTGGAGAATTCAGAGAAAGCAAAAACATCTATTTTTAGCCGCGATGCCGGTGTCTTGCCCTTGTCCTGTGGTTCATGCATATTTAACAGGCCCGTGGTGGAGGGGGTTGACGAGTGAAGAGAGAAGATATTACACTTTATGGAGTCAAATCTTTTCCCATCATCCGTGTCAAGGGGGCCCGAGTCACATCCACCCACCCATATCCACCGCGTTTACTTCTTAAAGCAAAGATAATACAAATAAAAATGAACCAGTCTACACATTTCAGCTGCAACTTTTCCTGGCGCTGTGCTGGACTAGTTTACTCAAGCTTCTCCTGACCTCCACCCAGTCAAACTGCACGGGGGGTGGGGGAGAAGCTATCGCAGAACAGTGGAGGGCAGAGTGATAGTGGGAGATAAAAGAAAAGCCGGGGACGAAGATTAGCTGGACTGGGACGGGGGAGTGGGAGGGATGGCAGATGCCTCCGTGTGTTAAAAAAAGTAAGAGAAAGAAATGGGTGGGAGGGGTTTCCTCAAGATTGCTCCGTCAGCATTACACACATGCTGTAGAGCTCATTCGGAGTCTGGTGTGAAAAGGGGTGAGGGGCCCTTGATGCCCTCTTTAAGATTAATAGCTTATAATCTCTCACAACGAGCCCTTGGCAACTGGAAGGAACAACAGCTTCAGAGACCATTAGAAGCAGCACGGCCATAAATCTAGTCTAAAACAAGGGCACAGGCGCAAAGGATGGTCAACCCTCACCTTGCAAACACACTGGTACATATTTTCCACTGCTCACATTTTCAGCTGTAAATAATAGTAACGTTTACGGCATTTAGCAGACGCCCCCTTATCCAGAGCAGACGCCCCCTTATCCAGAGCAGACGCCCCCTTATCCAGAGCGACTTACAAAAGTGCATTGCTGTTCACTGAGAATATCCTTAGATGCTGTTGAAAGCAACTGTCAGATTGTTTTGACTAACAACATTCGGTATAAATCTTTATGGAGTTAAATACTAGAGTCTGCGTTTGAAGACAGCGAGGGACCTCCAGGGGAAGTTCATTCCACCATTTTGGTGCCAGAACAGGAAAAGAGTCTGGATGCATGTTTTCCTTGCTTCTTGAGGGATGGTGGGTCAAGCCGTGCTGTACTTGAAGCTCGAAGGGCTCTTGGTACAGCTCAGGTTTTGACCATTGCCATCATGCGTGGATGTGCTGGTCCATTTTTGGCTTTGTAGACCAGCATCAAGGTTTTGAATCTGATGTTCAGCTACAGGAAGCCAACCCAACACAATTCATAACTTACCCAGAGGCAGCTGATCAGGAATGGAATGGTAAACATGTGTCTTTCAAATTCTAGGCTAATGTTGCTAAGAAACACTGGACCTTGAGGGTGGCCAATCTCATCTCTGTAAATAAATGCCCAAGAGAATAGCTCAGCCCTATCCACACATTTCTTCATTGGATGCAGACAAAGAGACGTGGTTTAGAACACACAATGACCTTTCCAGTCTATAAACACAAAAACAAATGCTGCACATAGCTGAAACTAGTTCAAAGTGTATCATCATTCAAACATCTGCTTATGGCAACTTTTCCCTACATTATTTAACTAATAAATGATTGATTTAAAGTGTGTTGACCTGTAAGTGTGTAACCCTTCCTTTAAAACGTAGATAAGCAATGAAGCACGTGGATAATTAACACCAATAAACAACAAAGACCATGAACGAAATCGACTTTTACACTGATGTAAAATGATGCACAATGTATCATTTCAGCATCACTATCGCAATGTCATTTAAAAAGAAACTGTTCATGTGATGCTACATGATAAAGAATATTTGGACAGCTCTCATTTTCCGTGACAGATCAAGGCTGGTTCCCGAACCACCACAACACGGCTGCCCTGACAACAACTACAACTACATTTCTCTCCGTTGGGGAATCAAACCTTGGTCTTGCGCATGACAGGCAGAGATAATGAGGACTCTAAGGGGGTGGAGCTTTGGTTAAAACAGTGAAATGTACCATAACCAAAGTACATATTCAGAATTTCAAATGCAATTTGGAGAAGGCACGGTTCATTCCCGTGCGTTTCCACATACCGTACATAAAGATACACACATCACACCTTACACACTCTCTCAGATTAGATTTGTTAAGGAGTCAATTCGATATGTTCTAGTATTTGTTACAGTATTTATCGGATTTGTTTTCTTTCCTAAATGTTTATTGGAATGTATGCAGACACTTGTCTACCAGACAAACTCTGATTCTGAGCAAGAAGGATCCCGACCCCTACTTCAAACCTTCTGAAATTTCAGCTGGGGAACCTAGTTTGTTGCTAATTCCATTAGGAGACAGCGTTTGAAAAAGGGGGGGGGGGGGGCTAAGTGTGGAGGTCAGCGAGTTTGTTATTTCAGCTGAGTGGACCCTCCACAAGACCCCATAGATTTTCCTTAATAAACTGTGGCGGGTATGACTGCTGCAGCTCTATGTAAACTATGAATGTGTATTAACAAGAACCTGGCAGTACAACATGCATCACAATGCCAGGAATACAATTCAATTTACTGAAATATTGTGATACTGTATTCATGTCATAGTATCAGACACTATCATATGCAAACAATCTGAGATAAAGTTTATCATCAGAATAGTGCCCTGAATACAGCTGTCACCACTGTCGGCTACCAAACTCAAAACTGTTTGAGAATCAACACAGTGTTGCAAAAAATAAAAATATTGCAATACTTATTTTTTTACAGTGAGCTTGCACGATAAGTCGGCCTACTCGAGCCTGTCATCAAGATACATGTGTGTATCAGAATTCAAACGTAAGTCACTCTGCAGAAGAGCTCCAATCTCCTTAAATGTAAATGAGGACATTGGGAACACACCCACCCGCATTACTTCGTTCTGCCTTCCTTAATTAGAGTAAACAGTGAGGTACCCATCATGTCATGTGACATGACATTGAGAAACCTTCCTCAGTCTTAGTGTGATGTTAATTACTCCCAGAGGCCCATCTCGCAGTGAGCGCCACTCTCCACTCTGCAGGACGCCATGAAGATTATCTCACCGCAAAAGGCAGGGCACACTGCACCCAAAGGGAAAGGGTGTTTGTCAATCACAGCGGATGATTCGGTCTAACCCATAGCAGGGATTGCCTTCTATTCCTCTATCTGTCGCGGGCCTGCCTCCCTCCTTCCCTCCGACTCTGTTGGCAGAAGTCCCATATGGGTGTGTGTGCCCATTCTTAACTCTAATCCCATGGGCAACTTGCCACCTTGTGGAGCGTCCTGCCCTGTGTCCTTAGACTTCCCCTTCTCTGCATTCCATAATCCAAGTTCCCTCCATCCCTCAGAAGAAAAGGATAAACAAAAACTTAACCAACACTCCACCCTGAGGTTTGCACACCCCACAACTGCATCAGATACCTGGTACTGTAAGGAGGAAGGGGGTCTTAGACAAAAAAAACAACACGTTTGGCATGACCATCAGTTTTGTGATAGAGATGATCCCCAATAACTGAAGACGACACAGAGCTTTCTTCTGCTGAGTATCACCCATACATGCTAACACGTAAAAGGTCAAACATGCACTTCTCACATCCCTTAACATCCTGCCTGGGGGGCAAAGAGCACTTTGAGAAGAACTGCTTAAACTTACTGATGCTCTAACACACCTGAACACTAAGCACCTTTCCCAGTAAGCCTGTATATTCAGCAAGAACCTGGCAACATATAACAGATCATAACAGGGCGTATACTGTGAATTTATCACGTTTTAGGAAAACAGTATTTAAAACACACCCTGTTATGAATAAAATCTGAGAAAGGTCTTTTTATCAGAACGACGGAATCTGAAGACAGAGTGCTACACTACTATCTAGCTGCTGAGGTTTAACCCTCTTGTGTTTATGATCCGGTCAAACTTGTATATGAAACAACCATATTACAAAATTCACATCTAAAATCATTAAAGCACAACATTAAAAACTAAAAAAGTGCATTTGCTGAAGCAAACAATCGTTGCACAGCTTAATTGCTGGCTATGGAGCTGCTTAGTGGTTCCTAGTGTGTTGCAACGTGGTTGCTGTACGTAAAACGTGAACAGGCATTATAGACCCAAACATACTCACACGGGGGGGTGGAGTTAGCACACATGCCCGGAGCAGTGGGCAGCCCTATCCACGGCACCCAGAGTTGAGGTAGGTGCTTTGTCAAAGGGCATTTAAGTCATGTCCTGCCAGGGACTCAAACAAGCAACCTTCCCGTCACAGTTGCTGAGCACTTGCTATGGTATCCATGGGGGGGGTTGATGTGGTAGCACTGTCTTCCCCAATCCACTGCATGTAAACTATTAATTAAACTTGAGAATACAGTATCGTAACAGTTATACTCCAATATATCAATAAGGTCTTGCACTTCCGATTTCACATGTGCATTTCCCAGAGAATTTAACGATAAACAGAAAGAGGTCAAACAAGAACACAAGCGGAACTAATATCCCAGCAAAGCGGACACTACAGTTTACAGCGAGGATAGAAATCAATACTAGTTCAAACATTTCACTTTTTACTACTGAGATTTTAAAACTATCGTAACTCAGTTTATCACCGACCGCATTACAATCCGTCAGCTCCTCATGTGTGAATTTTATGAGGAACAGGCCAATAAATATCATCCTTAATTATGTGAAATAAAAATCGGTTGACCAGAACACATCGTATGTTAAAAGACTCTTCTTATCTGGCAACATCGGCATTGTTTTTTGCATGACAGTTGCGGGATGCCTGTCTGTAGCGGTACACAGTTCAACATACCACGTTTATGTTTAAACAATTATGGCAGCAAACAATTTATGAAATATATTCTTACATCTACAATTGTTTGTTTTTACACCCTTAATGTTCAAATGTATTACTGTTCACATCAGCACATAAGCCTTCCAACATCTGTTTTATAACAGATGTGAGTCAGAATCTGAATGGACTATTGTGCCTTTCAGAGCGCATTGAAAGATACTGCAACACTGTCCACTTTAAGGTCAGTTATGAATAAATACACTTCCTGGTCAGGGATCTATGGGCATGGCTATACGAGGTTGAGGTTAAAAAGACTGATGTTGGCCAAGGTTGTGTACAGATACAAATAAACAAGACCTTGTCCTTGTGTTATGCTTGCTATGGGTTTGAACCACACCAGGGTGTGAGAGCTGCCTTTGGCCTCAAGAAGTCACTAAGGAAAAATCTTCCAGTGACGCCCAGATACTTCAGCGATGATGGAATAACCTCGACATAGTGAAGAACAGCAGCAATGTGGTTGCTCGTATCATGGGTGAAGTTTAGAGAGATATACAGGGGTTGGACAATGAAACTGAAACACCTGTCATTTTAGTGTGGGAGGTTTCATGGCAAATTGGAGCAGCCTGGTGGCCAATCTTCATTAATTGCACATTGCACCAGTGAGAGCAGAGTGTGAAGGTTCAATTAGCAGGTAAGAGCACAGTTTTGCTCAAAATATTGCAATGCACACAACATTATGGGGGACATACCAGAGTTCAAAAGAGGACAAATTGTTGGTGCACGCCTTGCTGGCGCATCTGTGACCAATACGGCAAGTCTTTGTGGTGTATCAAGAGCCACGGTATCCAGGGTAATGTCAGCATAGCACCAAGAAGGACCAACCACATCCAACAGGATTAACTGTGGACGCAAGAGGAAGCTGTCTGAAAGGGATGTTGGGGTGCGAACCCGGATTGTATCCAAAAAATGTCATTCCCAAGACGAATTGACGCTGTATTGGCCGCAAAAGGAGGCCCTCGTACACCATACTAATGAATTATTTTGGTCTAAAACCAGGTGTTTCAGTTTCATTATCCAAACCCTGTATGATGACATCATTAACATGCAGTGGTGATTCTGATCAATGCTGAACAGCTGGTTTTAAAATGAAAAAAGGAACTTCACTAGGACCACCAACGGTACCAGCTGGACCCATAAGTACACTGATCCACCTCACAGAACACACCCCCTTCTGAGCTGGAGATGTGATAACAGGGCCTACACAAACAAGTGAGTAAAATAACACATGTGAGCCAACCCCAGTGACGAGTGAGTTCCAGTATCAAGTAAATAATACTCAGTGCATGAAGTGACGTGATAATAGTGCATAATGGTTTGTGTACCAGTATAAGGCAGCACACAACTCAATTTGGGCATCATGAACACTGGTTATTAACATTCAGCAAAGGGTGATTTATGACACCGTGCACCTTTGCAGGGAAGACCCGAAGTGAAAGTGAATGTGTTTTGGCATGAGTTAAACAGAATAGCGAGAGCCTGTGAGATGTGGCACCAGGGCCTACACATAAGTGAGCAGCAGGACCTGGTGACTAGTGTGTTCCCGGCAAACTGCACTCTCGCAAGCAAGCTAGAACTGGAAAAACAGACCCACCTGTTCAACAAAAAATAACCTAGTGAAAAGTCCTCTCTGTGGTGAGCATTTTGTACCTTCATGAAAAAACAACTGGGAAACTAGTCCACAAGCTCACCACCCCGTTAAACTATTAACATTCCAGGACATCTCTCATATTCCTCAACAAAGCAGGAAAAACAAACAAAGCATTTCTTGTCTTTTCAGAGCTACACTCCAGTTTCTATGACAAAATCAGCAAATCCCTACATTGCTACTGGGTTGGTACAAACATCTGAAAGATGTTCAAGCATAAAGGGCTCCATAAAAAGCCTCGGTGTGATTATATCTAATATTGCAATTTTTCATGCTAACATGCAAAGTCTCGGTTCCATCACAGACATCAGTAGATTCACATTTGACCAGCAAAAATGTAAAGTCCCAGTCCCCCAGTCATGTGTCTGGCAAACAAATGAATCGCAGTGGTCAAACAGTGAGCCGTTTGCACTCTTTAACCCCTGCGTAAACATAAAGGCATTACAGTCTTCAGTCTGCTGAAGCTTCATTACCCAAGGGTCTCATTACTCTGGTAGGAGGAGCAAGGAATGATCTGGACCTATTCCAGCACTTTGGATGTGGTCATCTGTCCTGCTGTCTACAGAAGGCTTTATAATGTGAGCTTCAGACACTGCTCTGGTAAAACCTATTCAAACATTTTGTGAAATGTCTGATGGACTGCTTATAATGGTTGGATGGAAAAATGCACCAGTCAAATCACCTTGTATCCCAAACTTTGGTTTACCATTATGTTGAGCACGTAGCCATAATGGTATGGCAAACACCAACACACCATCAGTCATGGGACAGCAGTATGTAAAATGAGTGTGAAGTGGCGTTAGCTCAGGGGACGGTTTGGGAATGTCCCTCCAGTATTTGTGAGGGGTCGATCAAACAAGGCATGCTAGTGGGTGCCAAATGGACGAGACCTCCACAGTTTCACAGAACCAGTTCTGGACAACAATTTTCCTGCTGGAATTTCCCATCAATGTGGGGTTTCAAGACATGTCAGCAAGTCCAAGGGCTGCAAATGGTCACCATGCAGTAACATAATGGGCACTGATCAGTGACATGTTTAGGCAGAGTAGTGGACCCAACCCATGTTATGAGAATACACCCCACACCAGAATGGACCCACGACCATCCAGTACAGTGCCTTATTGACCCCCAGCCTGAAACAATTGGCAGCATGACTCAACAAAGCAAGTATCATGTTGCCAGTCCTCTACGGTCAGTTAGCAACCTCACAGGGCCAGGTGAGGTGTTGCGCCCTGGACTGAGGTGTTGTGGTGCGCTTTTCTGTTCCCATGTGCAAAGAAACTTGAACACTGCACTGACCTGATGTGAACTGATGTGTGTGGGGCCTCCTGCACTGAACATGGATGTGATTTCTACCAGAGTCACATGTCTGTTTAAACAGACAGTTCTAGCCAGATGACACTCATCGTGAACATTGTGCATGGCCAATGCACTGTCCACTGTGAGTGGTAATGCCTTCTATGATGTGCTCCCAGAACACACAAAACTGTGGGTGGAGGGATGATAAATGTCCACACAAATTAGAAATAAGAAATGGAACATCCCATCCATACCACAAATCAAACAACAGTTATGCTTCCTCAAAACTTCAATGCATATCCAAGGAAAAATTCACTAATCGCATCCTGGCAAACCTTTAAACAATTTATTAGGACCACCAACAGCACCAGCTGGACCCCTAAGCATACTGATCCACCTCACTGAAACTCCCCCTTCTGTGTAAGAAGAAGGGATAAAGATTGAGTGGGAGTAGATTTGGAGAGAATCTGGGCTATGAGTCACAAGAGTGTGAAGTCACAGGGAAAGCCCATGTGTCTGTTGGACAAGCAATCCTGGCCATTTTGGTTTCCACCTGTGAACACAGAGTCATGAACAAGCCATCCCGATTCTGATACCGATGAAATTAGGTTAGTAGGAAACCTCAGGTGCAATACAAGAGTCACACCACTTAAGACATGGTAAGCCAGGCATGGCATTTAATTGGCTGATGGACATTTCTGCAATATCTGCATATTCTCCATTTCACACCTGCAGCACAGCATGTGCGAGAGAAGGCAAGGCTGCTTCTGGAGACCCGTTATATTGAATCTACGGATTTGTCAGCAGGCCCTGCAAAGATCTCAGAACCTTTATTTAATTATTTTAATCCGAATCAAGCAAATACAAAAATCTTTTAAAGTCTGGGTTGTGTAGCGGTAGTGTTTACAGCGAACACTCAAAACTGATGTTTCTTATACTATGACAGGTCATTTTTCTGTTCTGGCCTGTTGAGTAAGGGGTCAAATAAGCTAATTCCTCCATGTGCATTAAAGTTGGAGTATAGCTAGGGAGCAGAAAAGGGTTTTCCGCACAAAACTAACACAATCTTAAAGTTTAACAACTTTAAAAACTTAACTCAATACTTGAAAAAAAAAATCGCCTGCGCTCTGTTAATATCCAGATATTGATATAAATAATGATACATCACCTCAGCCCTCCATGAAAATAATAGTAATACAGGATCAATTCACAAATAAATACCCCACTAATAGTCCCACTCTCAGTAATAACATGCCACAGTAATATTGGAAATGGTGCAAATGTGATATCAGTGGATATTGCCCAACAGTTCAAAGCAACAAGCTGAACAGGCTCCATATTAATAAGATTCATGCTAAAGAAGTTCATGGTAATTTCAAGCTGCACATGCGTTGCAAAAGTCAGTCTGCAATATCAGCCGAGTTACACAACACTCTGAGTGAAGAAGGAATTCTTATGCATAACTGCACCACTAGAACAGCATCTGTTCTTTTGTGTTTTTACCACTGCCTGTTGAAATGCAAATTACACCCAAGCAATTATTAAATACACGTCCAAATATCCATTCTGCCTTAACATTTCAACCCTCACCTCAAAAGCCCCAAACATAATTATACAGCAACTAGGGATGAGGCGTCTGCAAGGGAACAATCCGACCCAGTCCTTTACTTCACAGGGGAGTTGGAGCAAATGCATCTCTGGCACACTTCAAGAGGACAAAAATCTAATCCAGTTCTTTTCAGTTCAGTCCTTAGGGACTCACAGGCAGTTCACATTTGTGCTTTGTCCCCGTGTTGTGGCTCGGGTTTGAGAAAAGTCATTCAAATAATAGGTTAAATTTACTATTCCATTAAAAACAGCACTTTAAGAGGAGAATGTGCAGCTTCAAAGAACCCAATACACAAATACATGCCTTTGAGCAGTATAAAGGGAACACCGTTAACAGCATGAAAGCTATTCCACCCATCCTGTCCCATGCACCATTTACCAACATCGGGCATTCTCTCCTGACCCTTAAATCCAGGGACAGTGGACACATCAAATGGATCAAAAGATTAGGTTGCATCACAGAGGCTCTGGCAGCACGTCTTGCTGGATTCCAGCAACATAAGCTCCAACTCAGTGGGCTGCACTGATGAAGAGATGAGGACAAGCGCGATAAGAGCAGCCCATTGCGATATATCCGTCATAGAGGAGCAAAATGTGACCTCTTTCATAATGAATTAGAGCAGACAAACACAGCCTCATGATTTCAAGTATATTCACTACATTTCCAGACCTCCAGACAAGAAATTCAAAGTATGCAAATCTGTCAACCACAAGAGGAGAACCGGGAGGGCCCTTTTCCACTGTATGGTACCTACACTACTTCACTAGCTTTTTGGTACTTGATTTGTTTTTCACTATCACAGGCCCCCACTTCCTGTCACCCAAAATGCAACTGGTAACACCATAAACTACTAAAGCAATGGGTTGTATTGTAGGGCTAGACAATAAACCAATATTCATGTTGATATCAGGATATAAACAAAAGATATGGGTTGCGATGTTGCTCATTTTGATATTTAAGGACACTTCAATGCTTGTAAGACAGTAATAAGTAACATTTAATTATAATTATCATAATTATTATTAATATAAATTATACTTAATTTGCAGACGAGGCTTTAAAGGCTTAAATTCCCAGTATGTTACTAGTAGTCGTTTCAGCCAGTAGATCTTCAGCCAAAATTAAGATAAAGCAACAACGTTAGCGACTATATTACATTCAAACACAATCGGGTTTTCTACAGAACCTACATTTTCCTGTGGTTTGCCCTGCACCTCTCAAACAGGAAACACTATTAAACAGCCCAAATAACACTTCATTGGGACTTAAACAGCCCACACGACACACTCGCATCAAACCAGGAGAGTAAAGTGGGTCATTTAATTAACAGCTACAATAAACTGATCTGGCTGAGAGGAACTTCATTAAAGACTAACAGTTTAAGTTTGAGAGTACGAAAGACATAAGCAATAACTGAAATGCTCATAAATACTGCAAAACATTAATCATTTTTGCAATAAAATGCAGTCCCTCTGGCACGGTCATACTCCCGAGAGCACACTTTCCACAGTGACCTCTGCTCCATTAGAAATGCTGCAAGTCTGTGACATCACAACGTCTTCGTGCCTGCTTGTGGACCAATCATCATTCAGCACGCAGGCATTCTTCATTGAACAATCTCTTCCTTGACCTCAAATTCCCATAGTCTCAGACGGCCTTGGCTCTGAAAGGTTAAGGTCTTCTCTCCAGCTCTGTATGTGTGTGAGCACCTGCGGTGGATATGACCGGCAGCCAAGATGCCAGTATGCCCACGCCTGCAAGGACAGCGCTTCCAAAAAGGCTTTTCTGCTGATATTCTCTCACTTAAAACTTTTAATTAACACAAACAGAGGGGGTTTCACATTTTCTTCCTTTTGTGCCCAGTCAGAGGCTGGCGCCTGGAAAGAAACACTGAGAACAACAAATACTTCATTTCAGCCCATCCACCTCCAAAGGCCAGAGACAATAAGGAAACACAGACAGGCCAGAGAGCACAGGCCCCACACATCTTCCATTACTGTCCACAGCAGTTAAAGACAAAGAGCTGCCGTCTAGAAAAGCTGTACCCTGATGCTAGACCTGGGTTTGCATAACAAACCTGCAGAAAAATGAGCTGTGGGAATTGAGAGAAAACCACCTTTGGTAGATCTACAGCTTCAAGCTTCTATTTAGTAGACTATAAATAGAGGGCTAATTCAAGAAATCCCTCTGCGTGTAAACTGAGACACCAGGCTCACATGACCTGCTCCAAGCCAATGGCTTCCCACTTCCTCCCTCCTATCATACTGAAAGGGAGTTTTGTGAGACCCTGTGTGTGTGTGTGTGTGTGTGTGTGTGTGTGTGTGTGTGTGTGTGTGTGTGGTGAGAGAAACGTGTAAAATAGAGAGAGAACAAGCAGCAGCCACGCAGTTTCTCTGCTTTCAGTTAACAGTGGAATGAGTTGGATTGAGCTGTGAATTTTTATTCTTTACAGATTGAGATTTTAAGAGCTTTGACTATAAAATACCATCAAATGCAGCGTTTGTGTTCATTATCAGACATACAGTCAACATATATACAAAAATTGAAGGACTACAATTATGACTATATGAAACATTTTGACAATACTCGGGCTGAGAGATATGACATGATGTCTGTTACTGATAAATGATCCCAAACGGACTGGGATCGCGATCAATTATGCCACAATATACCATATGCTTTTCTGGGTCTGCCTATAGTTTAGCATGTATAGCTGACTAACCAACTACACACACATTACTAAGAGCATAATTAGCCCAGTTTGACTGGTTTTGTTGTAGCCTGGTTTGAAAAACGCTGAAAGTGAATTTTACAGTATTTTGAAAACTTGTCCATTTTCACCTGAATGTCAACAGTCATGAATATCAATATTCATGCCCCTAAATTCAAAGTTAGCCAAAATAAATAAAGTTATGAGATACATACCATTACTTGCACTTTAAAAAGCACAACATTTGGGTAAAAGAGTTGAATTGTTAACAAAAAAAAATCTGATATTACACTTTTGCTGTTCTAAAGTGTACCACCAAACGCCCGAATATTCAGCTGTGCTGTGATAGTAGAGGGGGATGTACTCTTTAAAATGAGAAATCAAATGATTAAAAAATGAATCAAATTAATTTCTCTATCAAAAGTAAGCTGTAAGTGGCTTTTTAGCCCAATGAGCCAAATACACTAGACTCTTCCGCAGCTCTTCAGTCAGTCTAAATAAAATTACTACATTTAAAATACTGGATCATTTTACAATAAAATCTAAAACAATTTTGCTTAGTGTCTCTTATATTCGGTATTGGTGGCAGTCTAAGTCCAGTTACTTGGCTCATATTACTAGTGTCAAACAGTGCAGACAGGTGGACTGACCGATTTACCGGTCACACATTTGATGCAAAAAAACAACCGATTCCAATTGCGAATCTCTAGAGAAGAACAGAGTCAATTGTGGGAAAACATTCACATGATTTGTCTTTTTCTTTTTTGAAGAAAGGACAAAGATAAACATGTTGGTTCTCAAAGTGCTGACAGAGACAGAAGAGAGCTTGTAGTCCTGCTGTTTTCACTGAGATGAGTATGAAAGCACAGTTTTCTGATTAAGGCCACCGGAGTCCTGGAGATAGACTAGCAGCACGGCCCACAATCTTCACTCCAGCAAGAAAGACAGCCAAAATCAACTTCATTACTCCTCCTAATTAATTCCACAAGTTAAAAGTGGGTTTGTTCAGAAGACTCAACTTTGATTTCAGCAATATAGGAATAAGATCATAAACAACACATCCATACAACTATCTGACTAACTACACTGGGATTACGGAAACAATTTGGCAGTTTACCTCAGTTTATTCTGAAGTATCTGGTCTTCACTGGGTGAGGTCACAAAAACACAGACATTCAAGGACTAAGGTATCATGCTTGATACACTATCAAGTTAAAGAAAACAAGCTGATGAACGCCTCCCAAAGCACTCTGAAGTTCCTTTGAATGCAGCCCATAGTGATCCCTCAGGAGCACTTTGTGCAGTGTTTTCAAATGTGAACCATTTATCTCTTCAAGCACAGCAGTTTAGTCTGAGCCTTGTCATTCTTAAGTCCATCAAAGATCCTCGGTGAGTAGCAGGAAACTTAAAAAAAACACCCAAGTGAAGTCAAAGCAAAGTCATGCACTTCAGTTTGAGTGTAAGGTGTGTTTAAATTTTAAATAATAAAAAGGCAGCAGAGGAAATCACAATTGTGGCAAATTATTTTCTAGGGGTGCTAGCCTGGCACTTTGACAACAAAGCAAAATTAAAGCTGAGGTCTACTGATTAAAATGTCTTTGGCATTTGAAAAGAGTGTGTGTGTGTGTGTGTGTGTGTGTGTGTGTGTGTGTGTGTGTGTGTGTGTGGTGTGTGGTTTTTAACCAGTTCCAAGAGCTCTACTTGTGGTGGCCCAATATTTACAATAACCATTCAATAAATTACAAAGGTTGGTGCAGCATAGTGGGTAACCCCATCACCTTTCCATTGGCAGACTAGGGTCTGATACCCTGGTCGGCCAAGTACACTACACCAATAAGAGTCCTTCAGTAAGACTCTTAACACTCCATTTACCTACATGAGTAACATGATTCAAATATAAGACGCAAATGATTAGAAGTGTTACTAGTTACGTGGCTACTTTACCTAATCAAAGTAAATCAGTTGTCAATGGAACAGAAGTCCATACATGGTGTTCAGTGAAGACCTAATGATTTCTAACGCAATAACACACCCCCGAGAAACAGTTTTAAACATTTTTCTGACTGAGACTTTTGTATTGTGACAGTATAGTTCATACAGGAGATCAAACAAAACTGTAAAAACAGGAACATCAGACACCTCAAACAATGTGGTCAATGGTTACAAAAACAATGATTCAGGTTTAGATGCTCTTCAGTCAATCATTAAGCTGATTTTTAACCTTCTCACCAGCTCTGGAAGACCACAGTTTCAACTATTTATGCCAAAACGGACCAAAGCACACTAGCCTACCTTCAGTACAATTCTCTTGCAATTGGAGAGCCTGGATTTTTGAGTTCTATTTAAACTCTCAAAACCTGAGATTCATGTTTTGCTGACAGATACATGCTTTCTAGGTTGCAAAACTCAGGACCTAGGTAACCTACAGAAAAAATACTTGTCGTTCTAACCTTGTCTAGCCTAAATCATTGTGTGAACTCTGTGAGTAATTCAGCTCAGAAAACAGTGACCATTCACTTATTTCCAGTTGAATTAAATCCCAGTTTAAATGTGAAAGAAGTCTTCCAGTGCATGTTTACTACTCTGTGCCCATGTACATGCTCAACCTGCATACAGACTAATGACTAATCAGCAAGAGGGGCAGGGCGAATGACATCACTGACCCAATACTGGGTTACAGTATTTTTGCTCAGTGTTCAAATTTCAGAATAAAAGTCTTGACAGGATAATACAAATTTAATAAAGGACATTCAGGTTGGGTTTTTTTTGGACCACTGTCAAGTACTCTAAAGAACTTATGAATATCCTCGTCAATCAAATAATTACAAATAAATTGAAAATGATTACACTTTCAGCTCAAAAACATTCCAGACGATAACAGGATTTCTGAGATGTGAAGATAGTTTTTAGTCCTTATAAGCAAAACAACATTAAAAAAAAGACACCAAACCACGTATACACGTACATTTGTGATCAAAAATACAAAAATCTAAATTGTGATATTTACGTCTCAAATGAACATAAATGAGTAGTCTAGGATCTTCTGAAACCAACATTATACGGCTCATGTGTCTGTCTCCTACAAACGCATTTCTAGCCGTTTTTTTTTTCTCTTGCAAATACAGGTTTATGAAACTAAGAAGACATCCTGTAGAATCAGCCTGCCGCTCTAAAGGTTACAGGCCGTCTTATTCTCACAAACCCCTCAGTACAGTACGTTAATATGATGATGACTAAAGCCACATTCCCTCAGGTCTAAGGGTGTAAAATACAGCACAACAACCAACACACAGCGTTTTAACAGCCCTTCGACCTCAGGGCAGCTGCGGGTCAGGGGTGCTCAGCTCAGGGCTGTCACAAACACACTCAACATTCAGGTGGCTTTATGAAGCAGAGGAGTTTGAGAAGGAAACCAGCACAGCCAAGCAGGCAGACGGTGCTTTAATGAGGGTGTGTGCTGCTGAATTCCTCCACAAGCCCTTTATGAGGAGCTTCATTTGTGGTGAATCCTCTGAACAAAAGCAGTGAAGTGACCGGTCACTGCAGCCAAGCCTGGACTCGCGGAGAACCGGGTTCTACCTCTGAACAAGTGCTGAAAGTGGGAGAAAGGCGCGTGGCCCGGTGTGAGGGGTGCTGTGGGGTCGGTCGGAGCCCTCTGCTCCTGTTAAAGGCGCCGTAAACAACTTCGGCTTTGTTAGCGAGCCTGTCTAGCTCGTGGCTAAGCTAACGAGCTGAGCAGACTGGCCGTTAGACTGGTCTGAACCGCCCCGCTGACCGCTGACTGGGGGACGAGTGGGAAGCAGTGAGCGGGGTGTTGTTTGAGAGAGAAGAGAGGGATGTGGAGGAAGAAGGGCGAGACATTTTAAGCAAAACAAGCCGTTAGCCAGCCGGCTAACGTCCGTAGCCGCTAACGCTCGCATGTCGGCGTGTGACCGTTAACCGTTAAACACAGCGGCTCCTCCGTCCCCTCAACGGCTCCCCGGTTCGACCCTGTAAAGGTCCAACGGCCGCGGACGTCTTTTAAAACGCTGATTAAAGGACACGCAGACTAACGTCGATCCAACGCGCCGCTTTAACGTCGCTCGGACTTCAGCGAGGCAGACGCGGACCGTCGATCTACCGTCAGATTTACAGAACTACTTTGAGAGAGAGGAGCCCGAACCGGCCCGAGCGCTGAACTCTGAACCGGCGGCGAGGAGCCGCTGTGGACGCTCGGTCCGCCTGGTCAGCACAGCGCTGAGCGCCGGACGGACTCCGCGACCCCAGCCTCCGGCTCCGCCTTACTTACTAGGGGTCGTTTGTAAACCTGGGTGTTCGGGGAGGCTGGTATCCGTATAGATGGCAATAAAGCACGTCGAAGCAGAAGCAACACATCTCCGCCGACACCACCATCTTCCTGGCCCCGCTTCCCGAGCCGGGGCCGGGGCTGAGGTTCGGGGAGAGGCCGGTGGAGTTGTAGGCTCCCGGAGTTGGAGACAGAGCGGTGGAGTTGCCGCTGCCGCCTCCTCCACCTCCTCCTCCTCCGCCGCCGCCGCCGCTGCTGCCCCCAGGACCCCCCAGGCCGTTCACCCGATTCACGCTGCCGGCCACCACGGTGGAGGAGGACCCGATCCCCAAGTCCGATCCGCAGTGTCCGGCCCCAGCCACCCCGCTCCCCGCCCCGCCGGGACCCCCCGAGCCGGGGGATCCCGACAACTTCTGCTTCTTCACCCCGCAGCACCCGGCCGCCATCTTCGAACAATCTGCACCGACACACCGCTTCCGACCCATCACCGTCACCGCGGGAAGGGCGGGGGGAAACGCCGACCACACGTAAAAGTCCCACTGCGTCAGGGCGTACGACGGACGATGCTCCACCTTTCCCTCCTCCTCTTTCTCCTCCTCCTCCTCGTCCGACGAGCGTTTCACCCGGAGAAGCTTTTTTGACTGGGGTGTTGGGGGGGCTGGTGAGGGGGTGCGGGGGGGGTGTGTGGGGAAGGGGCTAGGAACGCAGAGGAGAGCCTCTGCAATGTCACCCGAGCTCCTCCGCCCTCCGACGTCCGTACTGTACGCTGCGCTCGTACGCAATGTCCGTAAGCACGCGGCCAGCTGCGAACCTCTGCAGAGCCAGCGCTCGGACGGACCCGCGGGGGTGCTGAGGGGGGCAGCAGGCCCCTCGCCGCATCAACTCGCAGCACGACTCTCCGTCCGAGCGCGCAGAAACGACATCCACAGTGCGCAGAAACAAGCAAACACACAACCGAGGCTTCGGGGAGCCCGGAGCCGGCCGGCCGGCCGCCGCACCGCAAAGCCCCGATTCTCCCCGGCCCTGCCCTCCTCCTCCTCCTGCTCTCCTGCTCCTCTCCTCCTGCTCTCAGCGCAGACTCAGCTCCTGCCGTGCGGGGGCTTGTTTGAGTACGCAGGACCCATACGGCTCGCTACGCCCCAGATGCTGCTGTCTGGCGGTTGTTTACTTGCATCCGACCTTGGCTACAAATCGGCTCCAGTCCCGAGCTGTCCGCAGCGAGGCAGTGTCCGCCTTCAGTTCGGCTTTTCTGACACGCCAGTCATTTCAGCAAAGCCCAGCGAAACACCGGCCGTCCCCTCAGTGCGCAGTCCTACAGCCACCTCCCCCCGGCTCCCCCACCGCCCCCTGCGGCTCTTTTTACAGGGAGCCCGCTGCGAGCAGCAAACGGGAAAGTTTTCTCTCCGCGGCTTTTAACGTTGCCATCCGTTTATTTGGGCACATTTTGGGCTTTGTTTTGAACGGCTCGAGACACCCCGTCCATCAGAAGTCTCCGCACGCTCCCCCCCGGCCGTGCTCGCGAGTCCAGCCCCAGCGACTGGCATTAAAGCCCGGCTGCGGTTAATGGGAGGAAGAGGGTCCTACGCGACCATCCCGAAGCCGCCCGGAGCCCCAGTCACTTCTCCCACGCCGAAAACACGATCCACAACGTAGTTTACGACCACTTCTTACGCCTCTTGCGTACTCCTCCGACCGGTATTCTCAAACCCGACTACGCGAGGGGAAAATGGTGAGGTTCAGTCCTCTGACGGAGCCGTTTGTTCATCCAGCGACGCGTCTCCGACCCCCTGTCAGTGACAGTGCACTGTTCTCGCCCACCTTCATCCTAGTGGAGAGAAAGAGCAGAGTCAGGACGAGTCAGGAATGACTCCACAGCCTCGCCTGCCTGAGCTGCGCCGCTGCGCAGCCGAATGTGTGCTCAGCAGCAGGCGACTGCACAGGGAGGATGTGCTCTACTCATCCCAACAGCCCCAGTGTAGCATCATCTCAGACATCATTCATTACTATTCAGCACAGCTCACAGGAAAGCAGGAGCTCTGCTCTACTCAAAAGCATCTTCTCTGAAGATGTTCAGTCCAGATGTGACTTAAAAAGACCTCCAAACCCAGCCTTGCATACAGCTGAAATGAAACAAAACTCCTCTCCTCACCTTCTCTGATCTCTCATTACTGATGTGTTAACACTTTAACATTACACAACAACAACAAGAAGAATTCAGCAGTGTTTACCCCAGAGCTGTCCAAAGTTGGCCCCTAAGGATGTTTGGGTGGCCCTCAGAAAGAGATAGTCTACTAACCCCCCTGCTGAACCCAATGAGATCATGCAGATTTATACTATATAGCTAATTTATATAAAAAAAAGTGATTGTGATGTTGAGAACCCAAGTCATATTTGTTTGAACTCCTGTAATCTCTCAGCTTGTAAAATGCTGGTGGAAAGTGTGTCCTTTTGTGGTACCTTGGTATAAGTTCCACTTCTTGACTTAAGAGAGAGCCAAGGAATAAGAAATGCCCATTCATACCCAATGCAGCTTTAGGGCTATATTATAGCATCATGTAATATTTCATTTATTACAAGGTATGTTCCACAAATGTCATCTTTGCAAACTTGATGGGTTGAGATGTAAACATTCATTCAAAGTGTTTGGTGGGATGTTTTCTACTCTAAGGAATCTCACCAGTTTACTGAATTATTCCCAATGGTGGTGATAACATGCTCCTCATGATTCCTTAATGGGGTAAGTTACATCCAGTGCTACATCAAGTCATTGGGTTGGACGCCTAACACTCCTTTCACCTGCCGGTGTAACCTGACTCTTATCTAAGTATGGAATATACAGTGCCTTGGGAAAGTATTCAATCTTTTGCCACATTTCTGGCTTCAAACATAACAATATAAAATTTACATTTTTTGTGGGACAAGTGGGACACAATCGTGAAGTGGAATGAAATTTATTGGATGTGTCAAACTTTTTGAACAAATAAAAAATGTAAAAAGGGGGGCGTGCAATATTATTCAGCCCCTTTACTTTCAGTGCAGCAAACTCACTCCAGAAGTTCAGTGAGGATCTCTGAATGATCCAATGTTGTCCCAAATGACTGACGATGATAAATAGAATCCACCTGTATGTAATCATTTCTCCGTAAAAATGCACTTGCTCTGTGTTAGCCTCAGGGTTCTGTTCAAAGAGCATAGAGCATCATGAAGACCAAGGAACACAGCAGGCAGGTCCGAGATACTGTTGTGTAGATGTTTAAAGCCGGATTTGGATACAAAAAGATTTCCCGAGCTTTAAACATCCCAAGGAGCACTGTGCAAGCAATCATATTGAAATGGAAGGAGTATCAGACCACTGCAAATCTACCAAGACCAGGCCGTCCCTCTAAACTTTCATCTTGAACAAGGAGAAGACTGATCATAGATGCAGCCAAGAGGCCCATGATCACAGAGATCACAGAGATCTACAGCTGAGGTGGGAGAGTCTGTCCATAGGACAACAATCAGTCGTACACTGCACAAATCTGGTCTTTATGGAAAAGTGGCTAGAAGAAAGCCATTTCTCAAAGATATCCATAAAAAGTCTCATTTAAAGTTTGCCACAAGCCACCTGGGAGACACACCAAACATGTGGAAGAAGGTGCTTTGGTCAGATGAAACCAAAATCGAACTGTTTGGCCACAATGCAAAACAATATGTTTGACATAAAAGCAACACAGCTCATCACCCTGAACTCACCATCCCCACTGTCAAACGTGGTGGCAGCATCATGGTTTGGGCCTGCTTTTCGTCAGCAGGGACAGGGAATATGGCTAAATCGATGGGAAGCTGGATGGGGCCAAATACAGGACCATTCTGGAAGAAAACCTGTTGGAGTCTGCAAGAGACCTGAGACTGAGACAGAGATTTATCTTCCAACAAGACAATGATCCAAAACATAAAGCCAAACCTACAATGGAATGGTTCACAAATAAACGTATCCAGGTGTTGGAATGGCCAAGTCAAAGTCCAGACCTGAATCCAATCGAGAATCTGTGGAAAGAGCGGAAGAATTGTTTTGCAAGGAAGAATGGGCAAGAATTTCAGTCTCTCGATGTGCAAAACTGATAGAGACATACCCCAAGAGACTTGCAGCTGTAATTGCAGCAAAAGGTGGTGCTACAAAGTATTAACGCAAGGAGGCCAAATAATATTGCACACCCCATTTTTCAGTTTTTTATTTGTTAAAAAAGTTTGACACATCCAATAAATTTCATTCCACTTCACGATTGTGTCCCACTTGTTGTTGATTCTTCACAAAAAATATCTTTATGTTTGAAGCCTGAAATGTGGCAAAGGTTTGAAAAGTTCTAGGGGGTTGAATACTTTCTGAAGGCACTGTATGTAAATGCAGTGTAATGATGGGTTGACACAAAAATCAGTGTGCAGTTATGCTGCAGGCAGAAAGGCAGGTGTCATACGATTACACACTGGTTCCTGGCACAAGAGGGCATATAAAGCCAGCCACCGTCCTATAAAAAGGCTCTCGGGTAATTTTGGGTAGTGGACCGCTTGCTGAGAGATTGTTGGCCACTAGACAGGCCTCTATGATGCAATGAAAAACACCTTGCCCAGTTGACAGTGTTTGAGAGGGGGTGCATCATTGGACTGGGAGGAGCAGTACGGTCATTTCAGCAGATTGTCTGTCATCTAGGCTGTTCTGACTAAGCCACCATCACTTTCATTTGCAGGGGTGTCCTGAATTAGAAACCTGCACTGCTATCGACTGGAACAGTCCATTTAGCAATGAATCCAGATTGTGTTTGGGATCTGACACTGCCCCAGCTGCTGGTGTGATGATCTGGGCAGCCATCCCATATGACAGTTGGTCATCCCTTATAGTGTTACAAGGGACACTAACAGCTCAGCAATATGTACACGACATCCTGTGGCCACGTGTTGGCTCTCATGGCAGAGCTTCCAACTGGCATTTTTCAGCAAGATAGTACTCACCTGTGCAAAGCACGGGTTTCCCAGAAATGTCTCAGCAAGATTGCAACACTCACTTGCCATGCTCGGTTGCCAGATTTATCATCAAACGATCAGGTGGAGAGGATTAGAGTTGAATCTGAAGTCTGTGAGAATGTAGCTCTCCAGGAGCAGGGTTGATGACCCCTATACTAGAGCTTCTTTTCAATTGTACAGTTTTCCTAAATAAACGTATTTTTCACTGTGATATTGTTATCACATTATATATCATATGTCACACATGTTTTACATTTCATTTGATTCCAACAACTCCTTCTTGGTGCATTTTTTTGTTAACGAGTGTACAGAATCCAGCTGTCTGCATCCGTATTCTTAAGCAGTTTCTTGGATCTTGCTCCGATCTCAGAAACAATATGCTGTTGGCATGACCACCAATAATCCAAAATCCAATTAAGATTACTGAGTGCATTTAAACGCAGTCACTGCTACGTGGAGCTCAGCATGCTGCTGGCTGTGCTATGTTACTCTGGTAGTGGGTAGGACAATGGTGTTGAGAACTATAATGCCATGTATCCCAAGTCATATTTGTGTACAGTTCTGTAATATTAAGCTACTGCCTCAGACCACAATGCCTGTCTCAAAGCATGAATTCCACTTCTTAACTGAAGAGGGAGACAAATAAGACATTCTTGCATAATGCTGTTTTAACACTATATTACATCATCAATGTTACATATAAAAATAGACACCCATTCTTAAAAACATCTTATAGGAAGGATTTTAGTGATAAAATGTAACCTTCTTTATCTGTATAGAGTTTTGGCACTGATCCCTTTGCACATTGCTCTTTGGCACCCCAAGATAAACGGTTTGCCAGGACAGTAAAGCTCATTTTTCCCTTTTGCAAAACCCCAATATTCTGTGTAAACAGCAGTTTTCTGTATGGAAGCAGATATACGTGGAATGCTGATCTGCATAGACCACATTTAAGACATCTCTGGATCGTGCTGACAGCAGTTATGGAAACATGCTCACACTTTAAAAAAACAATTAGGTTTATACCATTTTCAGGACACACTGCTGATGCCTGAGTCAGTGCTCTAAATGGATGACACTGGTGTTTATCTGCGCTGAGCTCAGCTAAGGATGGGAGGCAACAGGTTAAACAACACACAGACCTGCTGAGAAGCTACAGAGCACCTTTGGCCTTTATACGGAAGAGATGTTACATAGCATATCCCAAGATTGTCCATGCTGCAGGTGCAGATTTACTACGGGTTGCAAATTCAATGAGGCAAAACAGGAAAATGCTGCTCAATCAGTTTGTAAATAAAGTGGATATGGATGTAGGCTAGAAGCAGCACTTTTTGGCGTGATATCTTAATGGACACTATAACCATTTCTTTATGTGATTTTGGTTCAAAATACAAAGAAGACGGAACTGCAAATTACGTTATTTAATGTTCAGTCGATGGAGAGCCAGAACTAATTATAGGCATACACAGTAAGCCCGAAACAGACTGTAATGTTAATTCACTCCCATCAGATGGTCTACTGTTCAACCGACTGATCCAAACACAAATCTCAGTCATAATTCTTCACTTGCACACTTTTCTGAAATGGGTGGAAGTGAGGTCAGTGCACAGAAATGGCCATATATTTCAAACCAGTATTATTTGCACCCTCTTTTCACCAAGATAGCAGCACTCATGTTGGATGTGAAGGGATCTGAGGCCAGTTTCCCAGGCAGAATTTCTCCAGATCCTATCTTTATACTCCTCAGTCTTCACCTGTGGAACCTCCTTCAGCTCACAACTTTCCACTGGGAATTAGAGGGTCTGCAATGGCTGCTGCAAAGATTGGTTATGTGGTCAGTGAACCATTTCCTATGAATATGCTTTGAATAATTGTGCTACTGGAACATCTAACCACGGTTCAGAGATTTTGATCTTAACATTTAAGCTGCATTCAGTTCAAATTTATTTCAGTAGATTTTAAAAGCCATTGTCACAAAGCAGCTTTACAGTCAGATTTTATCAAGCAAGCCAGAAACAAGAGCTAAAGCTCCCCCTGGGGCAAGACGAAGAAACCTTGATGGGAAGCCACCCTCCTCCATCTGACAACAGATAATGTGGGGAGCAAGCTATGGGAGAGAATGGGGAAAAAGTACATTTTGTAGTATTTGATCTGAAGTTCATGACTTGTTTAAACAAGATGCAATTGATTCCACATTATCACAGATCTTGTCATGATCTTCTCTACCACATCTACTGTTGTGGCCAAAAAGCTGTAATTTGCCATATCAGTCTAAACCAGTGATGTTCAACTCCAACCACTTGATGACCACAGTATTGTATTTGTGGAAGGCTTTTCAGATCATTCGTTCGCATTATTGTGGTATAGTTTTGGGGACTTGTGGAACCAAGAGTGCAGCATTCTTCTGTAACTGTCCACGATCAGCTATATTACAACAAAAATGACCACCTCCTTATTCCAGGACTCACTGTCCACTTTATTGGCTCCACATATCACATGGGAGTGTCCTTTCCCTCTTCATTAATGATGAGGGCCCCACAATACAAACCTTGTGGCCCTGTGGGGTCCTGACCATTAAAGAACAGGGTGAAAGGAGGCTAACAAAGTATGCAGAGAAACAGATGGACTACAGTCTGTAATCATAGAGCTATAAAGTGCACCTGTGTGGTACATGCACCTGTGTGGTGAGCTGATCAAAATGAGAGGTCATAATGTTTTGGGTGATCAACCTAAACGTGCCTGGAAGAAAAAGCTGTTGTTTCACAGCTTCAACTTAATTACTGAGCAACTACTAGAGGCGTGTATTTCAGATTCAGAACTATTTATAATGGATGGAATATAACAGGATCATTTCATTTGTGTTACATGATATTCCTCTTTTGGTGAATGACTGTTCAGGCTGTGCGTCACCTAATATTTGTATCAGAGTGAAATGGGAAGTCATGGATGACCACATAAAGAGTACATCCAGCCCCAGTATCAGCGTGTTTGAAAAATGCATATTAAAGGGAAAAGACAAGCAACCCGGTGAGAACGGAGCCAGTCAGAGACTTTTCTGCTTCATACATCACCGCAGCAACCGAGCCCTTTGGACAGCCCTGGTTCAAATGTCAACAAAATAATGAATACCTGCATTAGTTAACATTAGGAGTTCCTCAGATTGTTATGTTATCTTTAGTAAATTCGGGCCCTAAAGGTCAGCACTCAGTCAAACCCCAATATTTCAATACATAAAGAAGATCACTGTAAAGGGAACAATGACTGTTAAGGCTTAAGTTAAGGTCAATGTTCTGGAAATTAAATGATGCAAAACCTCAAATAATCCAATTCCAGATAACGAAAAAAATCACGAAAAAATAAGAGTACTCATGAAAACTGAGTAATTTCACAAAGCACTGTACATAACCATCATGTTGAGAGAATCATGTGGACTGGGGCAGTAATATTACAGGATTTTGCATTAATATGACTTGAGTTGCACAGCATTAGTAATAATAATTATCCTCATTTGACCCAATGTGTTATACACACACAGGGAATTAGACCTCCACATTTTACCCATCCACACATAAACACACTAGTGAATTGACACACCAGGGGGCACACATGTCTGGAGCAGTGGGCAGCCCTATCCTCAGCACCCAGGGACTGGCTGGGGAGTTGCTCAAGCACACTTCAGTCATGTCCTGCCAGCTCAGGGATTCAAACCAGCAACCTTCCAGTCACAAAGCTGATTCCCTAACCACCAGAACATGGCTGCCCATTATGCAGTTCTTACAAGCATTGTCCAAAGTACAGCATGCTGAGCCCATCGTGTCAGTGATGATACTTTTCTCTGTACTACAGATCCGTGAATTAGGAATATGATTCTGAAGCTTTTAAAGTAAAAAAGCTTCATATTGTTGATTTAATATATTGCTATGTTTTAAGTTCTGCTCCTGGAATCCTAAAGGAGTGGGAAAACATTTTTTTGTTTGATTGTTCAGAAATTGAACCCTTTTGTTGCCAAAAAAATAATAATAATGGAATTAGATGTACTCTACACACTAAGAGTACATCTACGCTCAGAGTTGCCGGCTGGGCACCGGCTCACCCGTGACCCTATTCAGGAATAAGTGGTTCAGAAAATGAATGAATGAATGAATGAATTAGATGTGTACTGTAACAAACTATGAGCCTAACTGTGCTGGAGACTGATCATCTTTAATAGTCATTTCTACCCATTTGACTAAATCTGGAAATTCAAACAGCTTATACAAACTTCCTCTGCAGTTAATCCAGAACAGATTGAAAGTTTTAAGCTACGCAGAAATGGGTGACCTGGTCTAATTTTGGATTTCTGAATAAACTGGCAGCTACATATCATTTTCATTATACCAGCACCTCAGTGCCAGTTCCAGCTAAACTGCATCAGCTCAGAGAATTGCCTGGCCTTCACTGTTGTGCACCATATGTGCCTTAACAAGATTTATGGTCCCTCAGCTGCCCATACAGACAGAAACACATTTATTCAGAATAAAAGCTCGTAATATGAATGTATAGTATTTAGTCATCACGTAAAATCAATCAGCTGTCGATCCCCCCACGCATTGCTGCTGCCAGTTTGACTGACCGGTCTGTACAGACTTATTAGTCAGTGGTCCATACACTGGGAGAGAGGCTCACCACTGTTGGTGGTAGGCCACTTCGTATGTTCACAATCCACGTCTGACATTTTTAATGTTAGTCTGCCTTGAAGACTTTCACACACTACATGCACCTATTGCTATCACAGATGTGCAAATGCACACACATCTTGTCTAGTACTTCTAGAAAAGTATTGCCAATAGAACAAGTCTCTGGCGTAGATCAGCACGATCTATTTGCACTATGCCTAATGCCAGGCATAAGCTAGAGGGGTCCAAGGACCCCCAGCATTGAGCTGAGAAGCCATGGAACTCCAGCATCCTGAATGCAATCAAATCCTCACAGCAGTCCTCCAAAATCTAGTGGAAATACTAGGACTGGCCGATATATCGATATTTGTATCTATATTGGGATATAAACAGATCAGGACATGGGCTGAGAAGATATTGTTTATATTGAGTTAAAAGTTTTTAAATAAGGTTCTGTTTCAATCAAGCAATGTTTTTTTCCTGCTCCCTCTCTCTGCTCCACCCCCTGCTCTCAGCTCCTCCTCTACTCTGTTCCCCCCACCCCAACTCTCATTCTCACATGCAACATGAAGGGGGCATAAGACAGAGCTCTGACATAATGACAACTTAATGTTTATAAAGAAAAAAGATATTGATTTTATATGTTCAAATAGTGATTTAAAAGAATCATATTGAATATATTGCATGCAGCTAAAATAAATGTGGATGTGACTTTTGTCCATACAGTCCAGCCCTAGAAAATACACTTGATTTCAGAATAAACAGGTGTCCCAATACTTTTGTTCATATTGTGTATGTAAATGTCCTCTGTTCTGATTGGCTTTCCTGATAGTTTATTCAAACAGTCCAGCCGGCTACACCTGATGTAATTTCAGTGTGAAATAGTGAGGCTAAACTGCTGTGGCTTGAAAAGGAGGATGTGTGTGGATGTGTGAACATACTGGTTTTCGCGACATCGCAAAAACGGTGACTTTAAAACAAGCTGTAGCTTTCATTTACATATAAAAATAACGTGAATAAGAAAAGCACAATAAGAATAACCAAAATAAACCCTGCCTTTATGGTCACCATCAATCAGTCCTTAAGTAAATCTGAAATACACGAGGCAAATCCTTCTACTTGACAATCTGGGGATTTCACACACATTCCATTCTGGGTTATTTCTATTTAAAGCTGCTTTTTGAGGAAAGGTTTGCCTCTGGTGCTTAAGCACACTCCTTGGTCCATCTCCAAGTTCCTTTGGCTATGAAATGAAATGATACCACGATGGAAAGAGATTGTATATTAATATCTCTAGCTCTCTAAATACAGATAGATTGGATGGTGTTTAATTACAACCTATAAGCATACAATTTTATGACCTTTAAGAACCTGTGACATGGTTCTGTAACCCTATTGTTTGCACAGGGTTTTTACAAGTTCAATGTTCATTCAAACTTTTAAGATAAAGAAAAACAGCAGCAGTGGGTTTATGGTCATTAGAATCACCAAACTAACATTTATAAGGACTTGCTCCTGTTGAGGTGACTTAGGCCATCGTTAGTTTAACATGAAACATACATGATTAGTGTGCACTCAAGCTGTAGTGTGTATCAGAATACATAACGTTTTTTCAGTTTATGAAAATGCACAATGGCCTTAACCATGGGAACCATTTAGGGTTAGACACCAGATCTACATTTGGTTCTAGATTACATCTACAATTTATTTTAAGACTATGCTCATGTTCACAACACCAGCCCTAAATGAATGGATATGTATTGAAAATCTGCTATCAAGAAAGTCTAAAGGCCTTTTAGAAATTTAACCTCAACTGGTTACGACATGAACCATAGGTACCAGCAGGATGTATTTGTCGGCCCCTTCCACCCCACCTCCCATTTGTTTCGTTCTTCCAAGAAGGGCTTGATAAGGTCAGCACCATGCTTACTTTAAAGGGTTAATCCCTTGGGCATTCCTGGTGGGCATTCGTATTTGAATTAGGTTTAATGAAACGGGATGATTTATCAATATGGGCTGTTCAGACAATTTATTAGTCTGTAAATGAGTTGATGTTTATGTAATGATATACCGTATTTTCCAGACTATAAACCACACCGGAATATAAGCCGCACCCGCAAAGTTTTTAAGAACACCTGGAAAACAACATATATAAGAAGAAAAAGCTGCACCTCACTATAAGCCTCATGGTTTAAAACGTGGAAAAAAAGTAGCCGCTTATAGTCAACACGGTAGTTGCATGATTTTAAAGATGTAATGCCCTCCTACCCCACACACAGTCCTAAAACTCAGGTCTAATTGAAGCCCACCAACCATATCATAAACTATGATGGACATCTGTGTGTCCCCAGTTTCTCAAAAAAGGCGATCACCCTAAGGTGATCCCTCTCCAAAACACTGTATATGGGATTAAGTACTTGGAAACACGTAACACACTTTAGCGGAATAACAGTACAGTACAGATACTATATTTGAGAATTTTAGTGTTAAGTGTTAGAGATATTCAATTGTGGTTTCAGTGGCACGTCATTTTTGCATGTTACCCATCATATACACACTTTTCAAAACTGAGGGTTCCTCAAGAGTTTTTAATAAAGAAATGGTTCTATAGAAACAGTTGAGACTTCAAAGAACCCTTTGCATGATTATAGAGTTCTTTGTACCGCGAAAGTGTCTTCAGACTGATGGATAAAGTGCTACAGACGGAAGTCTATATACAACATCTTTGAAAAGGTTTCTATACACCTTCTATTATTACAAGTATGATATTTCTAACAAGAGTACAACATTTTGGGTGGTATCTTCCTTAAAAGGTTCTATATAGAACACTCTACAGCGTATTCATCAATCTGAAGAACCCTTTCACAATGCAGAGAAGCCTTTATTCATGCTAAGGGTGCTTTGAGTGTTTATGGTTCTATATAGAATGGTTTCCTTTACAGAAGAACCCTAATGTCCAAGTGTGCACTCAGATCACTTTAACACAGTATAGGCTGAGATGTATTTTCTCCAATCAGCCTTTTATAAAAAGGTTTTTTGTGTAGATAGAGTTGTGATAAGGTATGCTCTATGAATTGAGACAGAAAGTTAGTTTCAGTTTAAGGTAAGTGTGAAAGATAAAGTTAGTAAAGTGTAAAATGAGCCACAGGGACTGACCACTCATATACTAGTTCAATAGTTGCTGCTTGCAGGAAGTCATGGCTACCCACTGTAAAGTCCCCTCAACTTGGCTGCAGTGAGCAGTCTGCGCAAGGCCCCGTGATTACAGCAGCCTGCCTCCGTCCTACACATACAGTCCAGGATACCCCTGGCAGTGACCCCTTCAACACTACAGGAAGAAGCAGCAGCAATGGGAGCAGGTGGTGAATATAACAGAACCCCCGTCCCACAGGATTCCTCCAGCAGTTTGCTGGTTCAGTAGTGGCTCACAGGTTCAAATTAATGCCAAGTAACTTGAGCCGCCCACCCGAGAAAAACCTGAGAGGACCTACTCCGGCCACAGTCTGTAAACCATCATGGATGCATTCCCTTGTTGTGTCAATCCTTTAAGAAATCATGTTGAGTTACAAAAAGAGTTCTTCTTACTCACTCTCCTCACCAGGTCTAATGTCCTCCAGAACCCACCTGCCCATCTGCACTGGAGGCAGAATCACAGCAAAGTGGTGAAGATGTGGAAACTGGATTCCCAAAGGAGGACGGAGAAATCAAAGCACGCTTCCCATTGCTATGTGCCTGGGTGTCAGGTTGACATGAGCAGTGCTGCGGATAGCACACTATGATGGAAAAATGGATCAATCCAAAAGTCATGTGACTAACAAATTCCAACATTCTATCTCACAGCCATGTTTCCAGTAGATGGATACAATGGCCCTCATTCTAGAAGCTCATCTAAAAGGGAAGGCCCAGATGATTGTAAACTCATGAACAGGTCAGTGCAGGACTCAGGAAAGCCAGGTTACACAGCAGAGACGGGTATTTCACATCTGGCACGTCTAAATCTGCCCCAGGGTTTTGTCCAAAAAGTCAACAATGCCTAATTCTGTTACTGCCTTCATGTCGTTTACTTCAATATTTTTGTGCAAAACAAATCACCAATGAGGCCTCGAGAAAAAGGCTAATAACACACTTTAGTTGGAGGAATCCAGAATGTGTAACACAAGGGCTTACAGCTGTGGTCTTCAGGAATAGTCACAGAGTCTTTTGATATCTTTTATATCGGTCACAGAGAAAATCCTGTGTCAGGGAGCATTCAACCTCCACATATAAATTCAGCAAATACAATTTCCCATCATATGGTTCTCCACGTTGTTCAAATGAGAGGACTGTATGAGGAGGGAGTGTGATGAGCCAAATGAAGCCCAAACAAACACTCAAAATGTTATTGAAGAATTTCGTTTTGTCACTAGATCACAGCTCGAGCTTAACATGTGCTAGTCTCTGTATGTGACTTACATGAGTTCCATCTCAGTCTCCAGGTTCTCCACTTGTTTACTGATAGAAGCCTCCAGATCCCCCTTACCCTCCAGCTCAGAGATGATCCACGATTTTGAGATTCCCTCAGCCAGAATCTTCCTATCCTAAAGCAGGTCTTGTAGATGCCAAATCTGATTTCAGTAAAGTGTTAGTGAACCGTATAGTGTAAAAATCAGCCCTGAGAGGTAAAATTAGCACTGATCATGTAAATCAGCACTGATAGTGTAAAAATTAGCACTATTAATATTGTAAAAATCAGCAATGATAGTGTAAAATCAGATCTGATAGTGTAAAATTAGCACTAATATTGTAAAATCAGCAATGATAGTGTAAAATCAGATTCGATAGTAAAATGAAGTACTGATCATGTAAAATCAACACTGATAGTGCACAATTAGCACTAATATTGTAAAATCAGCAACATAGTGTAAAATCAGATCTGATAGTGCAAAATTAGCACTGATCATGTAAAATCAGCACTGAGAAAAAATTAGCACCAATATTGTAAAATCAGCAATGATAGTGTAAAATCAGATTCGATAGTGTAAAATTAGCATCGATCATGTAAAATCAAATACCATAGTGTGCTAATTAGCAATTTCAATATTGTAAAAATCAGCAATGATAGTGTAAAAATCAGATCTGATAGTAAAAATTAGCACTGATCATGTAAATCAACACTGATAGTGCAATAATTACACTAATATTGTAAAAATCAGCAATGATAGTGTAAATCAGATCTGATAGTGTAAAATTACACTCGATCATGTAAAATCAGCACTGGATAGTAAAATAGCACTGATAGTGTAAAATCAGCAATGATAGTGTAAAATCAGATCTGATAGTGTAAAATTAGCACTGATCATGTAAAATCAACACTGATAGTGTACAATTAGCACTAATATTGTAAAATCAGCAATGATAGTGTAAAATCAGATCTGATAGTGTAAAATTAGCACTGATCATGTAAAATCGTTAATGATATGTAAAATTAGCACTAATATTGTAAAATCAGATCTGGATAGTGTAAAATTATACCGATCATGTAAAATCAGCACTGATAAAAATTAGCACTAATATTAAAAATCAGCAATGATAGTAAAAAATCAGACTGGGATAGTGTAAAATTAGCACTGATCATGTAAAATCAACACTGATAGTGCAAGCAATTAGCACTAACATGTAAAAATCAGCAACATAGTGCAAAATCAGCCCTGAGTAAAAAAAATTAGCACTGATCATGTAAAATCAGCACTGATAGTGTAAAATTAGCACTAATATTACAAAATCAGCAATGATCATGGGTAAATCAGATCTGAGTAGTAGTAAAATCATACAGTACTGACTGATGACTAAACTATTGCAGGGATTTATCAGCAAAGATATTAGTGTTGAACTCTGTTCAGGTCAGTGGGCCTAGCCAGTCCAGACAGTAAAGACAGAATAAAGGGGACATGTGCATGTCTTTCCTTTTAAAGAAACAGACCTAAAGGTCCTTTTATACTCACATGAGATACGTTGATGATGCCATGGCTTAGCACAGTCATATTCTATTCAATCATATTCTTTTTCCTCAGTTGTTGTGTTTCCCCAGGTGCTCCTGTTTGTTTTGGTCTTGTCTCCTCCCTTGCTCCGCCCATTCCCATCTGTGTCTCATCTGTAAACCCCTGAAGCTTCATAGTCAGGTTCCAGGTGTGTCCAATGTTGTGTCTCTTATTTAAGACCCTTGTCTCAGCGTGTATTTGTTGGGGTCTGTTTGTTTCATGGAAACTAGATCACACTTTGTCTTGCTTTTTGTTTCCAACTTTGTGTCAGTTTGTTTGTAGGTTTGTCACCCTGTTTTGCTTCTTGTCACCATTTGCTCATTTATCAGCTGCTCTATTTGTTTAGTACTTTGTGTTCTCATTTAATCTCTTTCAGCCACAGCTACTCCCGCTTTCCCTAGTCATCTGTTCAGCACCCCAATCTAACACTGTGATTTAATACTAGGCACTGAATGGGATTATATGCATTCAGGGTCCTATGTTCACATGCACTTTGCCCTGTTAAGATGTTATATACCGCTTTATTAATTAACAGTATATTAACTGTCATTTGCATTAACTATTTAAGATAATCAGAGTAAAATATCATTTGGAATGTGATGTGCATTTAGCAGGCGGTGTCTGAGAACTTGGACCTTTAGGACGCTACTTAAGTTAAGCTTTTGGAGTGGACAGAAATGCCATTTGCTTCACCTTATTTACTGTATTTAGAATATACCACTGCAAATGGTAAACACTGTAAATCTTATTCAGTTTTCTTCCAAATATTGTACAAACCACAAAGACTTAACATTGAAATGCTGACTTCTTGATAAAAATTGTACCTTTTAAAGGTTTGTGCCCTGTGGGGTCCTGGACCATTAAAGAACAAAGCCGCGAAAGGAGGCCATCAGCATATGTTGAGAAACAGATGGACTACAGTCTGGTAGTCACAGAGCTTATGGATAAAGTGCTCCTGCAGCATATGAGCGGATCAGAATGATAGGTCAGTAATGTTTGGGTGATCAACCTAAACGCAGCCTGGAAGAAAAAGCTTGCTGTTTCACAGCTTCAACTTTCTAATTACTGAGCAACCATTAGAGGCGTGTATTTCGCATTCAGAACTATTTATAATGATGAATATAACAGGATCATTGAATTGCCAACATTTTGCCTCATTTCATTTGTAGGTTATATAAAGCAGATATTTCTTTTTTGGTGAATGACTGTCTAGGCTAAAGGCCACCTAAATATTTGTATCAGAGTGAAATGGGGAAGTCGTTATGACCACATAAAGAGTAAGACTCCAGCCCCAGGATCAGCGCAGCTTTTGAAAAATGCATATTAAAGGGAAAAGATACAACCCGGGTGAACGGAGCCAGTCAGAGACTTTTCTGCTTCATACATCACCGTGGCAACTTGTTCTCGACAGCCCTGGTTCAAAATGTCAACAAAATAATGAATACCTGCATTAGTTAACATTAGAGTTCTCAGATTGTTATGTTATCTTTTAGTGTAAATTCAGGCCCTAAAGGTCAGCACTCAGTCAAACCTCAATATTTCAATACATAAAGAAGATCACTGTAAAGGAACAATGACTGTTAAGGCTTGCTAAGGTCCTAAAGAAATTTTATGATGATGCTAATATAAGTTAATCCCTTTTTAATGTGTTTCTCTCATTATATTAGCCCTACAGTGTTATTTACATAAAAGCACTGTAGTATGTTTGGCCATTCCAGATTTATTATATGAAATATCCAACAGATATTTACATGCACTTTTATTGTGTGTCGCACTTCTATAAATTAGATGGACACAGAGCTGCCAAGGCTCCTTTCTTTAGTAACATCTGACCTAAACCTGGTGAGACAGCTTCCACACTCCCCTACCTATTCACTTTCTAATTATGTTGTGTTGTGCTTATGATTGTGACACTAGTGTTTGGTCAGGAAGTGGAATTTGCACTTCAAGCCTTCACTAAAGACACATTTCTGGATAAGGTAAGAAAAACAAAACCATCACAGAAAATGAGAGAATCATGTGGACTGAGGCAGCATACTACAGGATTTACATTAATATGACTTGGGTTATGTAGCGTTTGATAGTTCTTGCAAGCCTTGTCCTGCTTTGTTGCCAATTCAAAGTTCCATAGTGCAGGTTAGCACAGTTGAGCCCAGAGTGTTAGTGTGATGATATTTTGCTCCTACTACAGGTCAGGAGTCGGAATGTGATTTGAAGCTTTTACCATGCAAAAAGGTACATATTGTTGCTTTTAATATACAGTGCTTTTAGTTCTGTTCTGGATTCTAAAGGAGGAAAATCCGACTTGGAGGAAAACCACAAATTTGTGCTTGGTGGTTCAGAAATTGAAACCTTTTGTTTGCCAAACAAAATGAAATAATGGAATTAGATGTGTACTGTAACAAACTATGAACCCAACTGTGCTGGAGACTGATCATCTTCAATAGTCTTTCTACCCATTTGACTGAATCTGGAAATTCAAACAACTTAGACAAACTTCAAATCCGTTGTGTCAGAAAGTTTTGGCCACGCAGAAATGGGTGACTTGGTCTAATCTTTGGGATTTCTGAATAACCGGCAGCTACATATCATTTTGACATACCAGCACCTCAGTGCCAGTTCCAGCTAAACTGCACTGGAAGTCGAGAATGTTCGGTCACTGTTGTGCACCATATGTGCCTTAACAAGATTTATGTATCCTCAGCTGCCCATACAGACAGAAACACACGGTCTAGTAGAATAACAGAAGCTTGTAATATGAATGTATAGTATTTAGTCCATCACGAAAAAATCAATCAGCTGTCGATCCCCCCCACGCATTGCTGCTGCCAGTTTGACTGACCGGTCTGTACAGACTTATTAGTCAGTGGCTATGTTTACATGCAAAGATTTCCCCCAATCCAATTCTGCATTCAGACCTGGGTGTTTACACACGTTTACATGCTGTTTACTGCAAGGAATCCGATCGAAAAAGACCAAGCTGATTGGCCAACATGCCCAGCTGGTTCACCAGCATCACCAAATATGACTACAATCAAAGGCAACATAGATTACACATCTCGAGAGCTGACCATAGGTTATGTTTGTTTAGATGATAAACTTTTCAACCTCCTTGACCTTTAAAGCATCTTAACTGACTTAAACCACGCAGAACCAGCAACCACTTAAAGCTGGTCTTCAGCTGGATTTTTCAGCAGGATATCAACTACATATCAAGTTACCTTCCTTGCAGTTTCCCAGCAGGTTAGCAAACCAAACATCCAGAAATTTTCATCCATGTTATCAAGGCATCAATCTCCCACAAACTGTTCCAGAATTTCGTAAAACAGAAACGTAAACAGATTAGAACCACTTTTCTGGCTCTTAGCTTTGTAATACGCTGACTTTAGAAACTTCCACCTGTCCTTAATTTGATCTTCAGTTGATGTGAACCCAGTGTCCCGTACTCGCTCAAATACTTGTCTGAACAGCTCATTGCATGCTTTACAGCTTTCAAGTTCCCAAACAGTTTGCAGATGCAAATGCACAGAGCATGAACTTTCCTTTTGGGAATGTAATCATACGGGAAGAGCCATAGGAAACACACTTGACTTCAGAATAAACAATGAATTAACAGTACTTTTGTTCATTTTGTGTATGTAAATGTACTCTGTTCTGATTGGTTTTCCTGTTATTTCTAACAGTCCTGCCTGCTAAATGTACAGCTCTGCCAGAGTCAACCTGAAGAAAGGGCTCTCTATGGCCAAGTACTGCTACAAACAGGATTGAGGAGCACCTCAGCTCCTCAGACCCCCTGGCGTATGTGCCAAGGCAAACAAACCCTGACTGACTTTAAACCACCTAACACTCTTCCACCAACTGTCTTCATTCCCTGACTACCGAAACCACTTTAATGCTTATTTTGATCTGAGAAACAATGTGGTCTTTTCTATATCAGATCTTCCTCACCATGATCACATGCTTACCCTTTCCACAACAGATGTTTGTTGTGTGCTGGGCAGGTTGAATACACACAATCAGCAACTGGATTTTGTACTTCCTTACTGACAGACCAGTCAGTTAAGTCAGGAGGGCTCAGGATACGAGTCTTACTGAAGCTCAACTGTGTCCCCAGGATTCTTGTAGCTGCACTGTACCATTGAGAGCATACCCACCAACTGCATCTCAGCATGGTGTGGCAACTGCTCTGCAGCTGCCCACAAATCACTCCAGAGGGTAGTGAAAACTGCTGAACACATCACAGGCACCCAGTTAACCACCATTCTGTATATTTATCACAAACGCTGCCTGGACAGGGTGAGAAACATCAATGACACTTCACCCAAACCATAGACTTCTCATGCCTCATCTGGCCTGTGTTACAGAAGCCCAAGCTCCCGCCCCAGCAGACGTTTATCATCCTGGGGCTGTGACTTTGCTGAACTCCTGCATCCTTGGACTCTCTACACCGTTATTGTACTTAAATCACAATGTACTTCTTTAAAATGCACAGTCTTATTGGATATATTCAAAATAATGCACTTCATTCACTCACAGCCCCAATTATTACACCACCTACATGGATACTACTGCACTTTATGTAAATAATACTATTTATTAGATTTCTGGTTAGATGCTCACAGCAATTCGTTGACTCTCTACAATGACAAAGTTGAATCTAATCTAAATGAGAGGCTTATGTAATATTATTCACATCCAGGGTTCTTTAGAAAACAAATCATATATAGAACCATGAACATGAATGAGAAAATGTAGTAAAATTAAATGCACAAATAAAATTCAATCATTTATTGAAGTCAATTTTTCACAGAAATAGTATCTAAAAAAAGATAAAAGCTTCTAAAGGATTATTGATGGTCTGCTTCTATACTGTTAAAAGTCCATAAAAGGCTTCATGATCAGTTCATCAAATCAGTAGTGCATGAGCAGCCATCATTAGCAACAGCATGGCAGTGGTGAATTGAATCCACATAACCAAAATCTTTAATCATAAACAATAACATTTAACGAGCTGTAGTAAAAAGACAGTCTAAAGTTGAAAAACACAAATAAAGTGAGACAAAACAGACACAAACAAAGCAGCTATCAGATTTGTGCACCTGCCTCAGGATTCTTCACGAACAGGAGTACAGCCAGAGAAGAAGCTGTTCTTGAAATTGTTTAGTCCTCGTTTGTTCTTCCTTATGAAGCTTGTTCTAGAAAGCATGCTCTGTTCTTCAGATTCCTCACTGTCGCTGTCAATATCAGCAGGGACTGGTTTCTTCTCAAGCTTTAAAACTGAAGCCAGTTGACCCATGTCTCCAATTTCCTAATAGTAACAAAACAATTCAAAAATGAATATCCACATTATTTATTATACAATCCTAATAATTATTACATTTTTAAAAGAGCAAAATTCTGGAGAGTCAGTTTACATAGCAGAGATGGGCATTCCATGTCTGGCAGGTTACATCAGATATAATGGATTTTGAAATACCTACCTCTGTTACACAGCATTAACATTCCGCTTACTTCCCTCCAATATTTTTTGTGTAAAAACAACCACCAAGTCTGAGAAAACGGCTAATAAACGTACATTTTTAGTTGGAGGAACGCAGGGAGGCCTGAAGAATGTGGCATCACGAGGGCTTACAGCTGTGGGGTCTTCAGGAATAGTCACAGAGTCTTTAGATCCGTTTATATCGGTCATATCCTGAGGTCACAAAGAAAATCCTGTGTCAGGGAACATTCAACCTCCACATATAAATTCAGCAAATACAATTTCTCACCATACGGTTCTCCATGTTGCGGCACTTCTCATGGTCACAGAGACAGTTCTCACCGCAAGTCATTCGTCCCTTCCGGCAGCGGCACAGTTTATTGACACAGCGTCCTTTACACGCACACTAGTCCACAATATATAAAAATAATATTAATGCATTGTATTTTAATTTATGTCCACCATCAAACTAACAATTCTTCTATACACATGAGTATTACAGCAGATGTGTTGGCGTCCACTACACCCGAACATACAGTAAGTTTAAGGGGTCTTTGTCAGTGTGAGAAGAGCCTGCTGGTCAGAATGTGTTCACAATAAACAGCTGCTTACTTCTTTCAGCTGCTCCCTTTAGGGGTCGCCACAGCGGATCATTTGCCTCCATCTTGCCTTATCCCCTGCCTCCTCTACTGTTACACCAACCATCTCCATGTCCACCTTCACTGCATCTATAAACCCTGAAGTCTTCCTCTTCTCCTTCTGCCCGGCAGCTCTATCTCCAGCATTCTTTGTCCAATAGATCCACTATTCCTCCTCAACACTATCCTCATACAAGTCCTGCACCACCCTCACATACCTTTCAGCCACACCTGACTTCCTCATACAGTACCACAGTTCCTCTCTTGGCATCCTATCATATGCCTTCTCTAGATAAACAGCTGCTTACTGCTGATTAAATAGTATAAGCAACATGCAGGCTACTGAAATGGACACAAAATAAGAACCCAAGACACCCGTCCCATGCAGAACAAAGCTACATGCCTCTTCGACAACCTCTTTTCCAGAGGATTTGAGGGGAATATTTACCCAAGTCAGAGGTTATTTTTTTATTGTTCGTTTTACAGGATGTGAAACAGTAAATAAATAAATAAATAAATACATACATTTACTCCTAACTCCTAAAACCATCTTAAAAGGGAAAAACAAATATATATGGTTAACTATTTGCCCTGTTTAAAATGTCTCACCCCAGTCATTTTGGATTTCCTGGAGCCTCGGCGAGCTTTCTCCTTTTCTGGGCGCCACTCATCTTCTTCTTTCTCAGACTCGGATGGAGAGACCAGATCATCTAAGTCGATAACGGGTTCTTGCAGAGGCGCCCGGGCTGTGGAGTAGCTTTTAGCCTTGGGCTTTGGGAAAAATCATACAGTGAGAATTAGACAAATGTTACAGGAACAGATAAAAGCATGCCAAAGAATGAAGTATTCTGTACTTCACACAGTAAAGCCATATCTATTCATTACTTGATTGAAAACTTTGAGATGGCACAAAACACCACTAACAAATGGTTTAAAAATAATACAACTAAATCAGTTCTTTTCTAGAGCATTTGTAAAAGAAATGCCTGCTCATCTTTCACTCAACAGCAATACCTCCATTGATTCATGCCTGCATTATCCAATAATGAATCAGAAATGGTTTCAAATATTACTTCATTTAAACCAGCTCTAACAAACTGGAACATCATTTTCAATATTTGAATGATCAGTCCCTTGCACATACTAAAGGCCTGGTTCCATGTTCCTGCTTATAAGGGTGGGAAACACAATACTTTTTCTCATTTCACACACACTCTCACACTCACAATTGTCCCTCAGATCAAATGCATATTTTGCACTGCTTTTGTTATCAATTCATGGCCATTAAATTAGGGTTTATTCTCAGAGGTACAAACACACCCCCTTTGAAAAGCAGGGCCACTTATTTGGCGTATCTCAGCAGCTGGCCAATGCACAAAGTCTTAAATTGAAATTGAGATCAACTTTCATGATTGAAGCGCATCAACACAAACAGTAACAGGTCAGATAATGCAAAAATGCATTTCTTCGGGAGAAAAGCTGAGAAATGTAGCTACTACAGCTTATAAACAACATTCTCTGCAATGGACGAGTAAAACATAATGTAGATAACTCACCTTAGGAGGAACATATTCAAATGACGTGTCTGGAGACTCATTCACAGCTGAAACTACTTTCTTTGCACCAGTCAGCTGAGCCAGGAGTAACTTCTGTTAATATCAAGCCAAATTCAAGTAACATAAAGTAAAAAGTCAATTAAGTAACATTTGTAAATTAAACAAAGATCCCCCCCCCCACACACACCCCATCTCAGACTCTTACCTGCTTGTACTGCTCATTCTCCTCTGCGAGTTTCTGATTTTGCTCAGTGAGCTGCCGCATCTTCTCAATCTCCTCTTCCTGTCAAAATAAGTTATTTTAAACACTGAGTTCTATATTGCTGTTATCTAGAATCATAACACTCATTAAGCTTTTGAAAACCACAAGCAATTTGCAAATTCCCACCTGGAACTTTAAGCGTTGTAGCAGCTCTCGCTCCCTCTTAGAAATCTCCTGCTCATCTTTATCCTTCTCCTCAGATGCAGGCTTGCTCTGGAGCTGGCTGAGGAGATACAAAACCTACATGGGGAAGCACAATCATAAGGAAAGGAACATAGCAAAACAATACAGTTTCAACAAAACAACTGTTTTAATGTTGAATTGGACACAAAACTATTACATGCATCTCCCTGCTAAACTAATCGGAACAGGAACAATGTGACAGACTTGCATTAATTCCAAAGGCTCAAACCACATAACCACACAAGTTGCATTTTTGTAGTAGTTACCAACTATTTAATAGCATAACTATAACTATAATAGTAAAGAGTCTTAAAGAGTAAAAACTGACGCACTAAGGTTAAAGGATAAAGGATTTTTGGACAAGCTGTATATTTAAAAACCTGCCTTTTCCTGGTGCCTCTGCTCCATTTCCACCAGATGGCTCTGGTGCTCCATTTCCATAGTGGACATGAGCTTCCGCTCGTCACACAGCACTTTCTGCAGGTCCATGTGGTTGCCTCGCTCCTGCTTCAGTTCACTCTCCATCTTAGCATTTGCTGTCTTTGAAGCTACAACCTGCATCACATTTACTTTGTATTAATATATATATATATATATATTTATAAAATAAAAAACAAAAAAAACACACACACAACCATGTTACAATAAAATTTGCCTTTAAAAATATAGGATTAGCTCTCACCTCAGACATGAGAGTTTTCAAGGCACTCTTCGCCTCCACCAGGGTAGTGATTGAGTCCCAGCGCTGTTTCATGCGTCCCTCATTGTCAGCATCCAGTACTTTCTGCTGCAGGTCAGCTATCTGAGCACTCCTGTATGTAGGTGTGTACATTCAAGTGAGAGGACTGTATGAGGAGGGAGTGTGATGAGCCAAATGAAGTCCAAAAAGGTAGTAAACCAACATTCCTACAAACACTGTTATGGAAGAATTTCGTTTGTTACTAGATCACAGCTCGAGCTTAACATGTGCTAGTCTCTGTATGTGACTTGCCTGAGTTCCATCTCAGTCTCCAGGTTCTCCACTTGTTTACTGATGGAAGCCTCCAGATCCCCCTTACCCTCCAGCTCAGAAATGGTTAAAGTGCGACGCTTTAGGAGAAAAACAAAGCACAAAATATGAAATGAGAGACATTATGGTTACAATAGTTTGTACTAAAACACAGTACAGAGTAATAAAAAAAGCATTCCATATATAGAGGGAAAAAACAACAACAATGGGACATTTCATGGAACATTCTATGCTGATGGTTGAGCAGCTAGGCAGTACTCACTCTGACTTTAGCCGCAGGTCTCTCTCCAGACTCCATCTGCTGGCGGAGCTGTGAGATTTCCTCAGCCAGGATCTTCCTATCCTCAAGCAGGTCTTGCAGATGTCGACGGGCCTCCTCTGTGCTCACCAGCACCTCAACTTCATTCAAGAGCCAAGCCTACAAAAGAAGTCAGAATACAAGCCAATGTATTAAGCATTAGTTAATTATGTAGTTGATTTTTACTTTTCATTTCAGATCCAAAACATTTGTAGTCAGACTGTTTGGTGTACAATCAACTTCAATCCAAATTTAACATTGTGTTCAGACACTGGAAGGACTTTATATGTTTGTGTTCATATTTAGATTTGGGATACTAAATTTGGTATCAGTATTGAAGAGGAAAACTGGTACTGTGAAAACCGTAATAGACAGTATACAGACTGACATATTAAATAGTTTCGTTTCTGAGCTGAAGATGCTTCAGTTAGTTTTGATTTAAAACTCAGTCTGGACCGCAAAAACATTCCATTACAATCAACAATCCATCTGGACATCAATCTGAACATAGCCTTTACCTTAACTCTGCTTGCCACTCCCTCCATGCCACGGTTTTGAAAATCCTTGCGTTTCTCAGCCACCTCGCTTCTCTTCTGAAGAGCGTCCTTCAAACGCTTGTTGGCTGCGGCAGCCTAAGGACATTCACTGTATCTATTTAGTACCTCAGAACTTCAGACTAGCGTTTCACAAAAACAGCAAAACTGAGCTGTTAGTTGAAGATTGCTCTTTCAGACATGCTGAAAACGGACACTTACCTCCTCAGTTTTGCGGCGTAGCACGTTTGCCTGTTTCTGGAAATCTCGTTCCAGCTTCAGCATTTCATACTGCCGCTTACGATCCTACCAAGAAACAAATGAAAAACAATGGAACATACACAATCTTATATGTGCCTGAATAGTAAAGAATAATCATTACTCAAAAATACAGTTACTGGGAGCAATTACAACAGGTAAACAATCCCACCTTCTCTTTGAGCTGCATTACTTCTTTGTCTTTCTTCTGCTTCCACACACGGAACTTCTCAGAGTCCTCCTTCATCTGCCTCATAAGCTGAACCCGCTGGGCCTTCATAGCCTACATATTTGCAAAAGAACATCACATAAATTAAGTTTAAGAAAGTAACTGAAATCCAGCATTGGTTATGTTTCGAATTCCTGTTTCACTCATCTGTTCAATGGCACATCAAACAACGTAGATGCAGAGTTAGAAGAAACATAGCAAAATAGCTATGCGCAGCTAATTAAAGGCTTTGTGATTTACTGTGAGGGTAACTAAACTGTAGACATACCTGAATCTCCTGATTAAGTTTGGCTACGCTGCGCACAGAGGACTCTTTGAGCTTGAGGAGCTTGGACTGGTCCAGCAGCTTCTTCTTCAGATCAGTGATCTGCCCCTCTAGCTCTTGCAACCGTTTCCTGCGCTGCTCACTCAGTCTGCACACATATAGGGAAGCTTTCTATACTTTTCTATCCTTTCTTGCTAGGTTTTATTTTTAATTAAAGAATCACTAAGGACAAAAAAAAACAAGTCAATGAAGTCATTCACTGTTGATTCGATAATGAATGTGTGTATGAGCTTACTTTGCCTGATTGGTGTCTTTTTTAGCAGAGTGCAGGGCCAAGATCAAATCTTCCTTTTCTTTCTGCAGGGATCCAACTGCTGCCTGCAGGCTTTTTATGTTTTCCTGAACGTATGTATGAACATTTGGAAATAAGTCAGTAATATACAATAGAAATAATAAAAATAAAAACTATATATGTATGAATGAATGAATGATACATATGATTATCCACACAGATATCGATATAAATATATAGAATATATTGCCCAGCCCCAATATGTCAAATAGAATTTTCTGTCCGCTAAATGTTATTGTTTAAAGTATGGTTCTTTAAAGTGAGATTACTTTACAGTAGTAACCTCAATAATTCCAAGGCTGAGCTTTGCTCCCCTGCCACCCCTCCACACTGGTTGCCGATCTTCTGGCTACTGGACTTGGCCTAGTTTCCCACCCTGCCTTTGACTAATTGCCAACCTGCCATCACAGAGTATGTAGAAATTTACATAGACCCCACTGTTTTCTATTATAGCCACCATCAAACTAATACATTACTTCAGTACACCTATTCAGTATTACAGCATGCATGCAGTGGTCCAGGGTCGTATGAGTAGTTTGACCAGAGGAGGATGAGTCCTCCATTGTGAGCCTGGTGCCTCCCAAAGTTTCTTCCTCAGGGAGTTTTACTTTGCCACTGTCGCCCTTGTGCTTCTTCACCAGGGTTTTATCTCTCTATTCTTTATGCATTTGTATATTATTGATCATATTTTTGATGTCTGTAAAGCTGTTTTATGACATCAGTTGTAAAAAGCACTACATAAATAAATGGTTATTTGATTTGAATAGTACATGGTTGTGTCACAAGAGACTGCAATTTTCAAATATAAAAGTGAAAAATAAATGTGCACATCCCCACTGAGAGCTGACCGCTTCTGCAGGCAGTAACAGACTGTCTACATACCTGATGTTCTGTTTGTATTGGCTCCAACTGACTATCATTCTGGCACATTTTCTTGACAAAGGCCTCCTTCAGTGCAAGGACCTTATTTAGTTCAATCAACTCTTTTGACAGCTGAGCCTGCCGCAGAGCATGCTGGGTAGTGTAGGCCTCAGGGGAGTCTTTCATTTGTGGATCAGCACTGCTGCCCTGAATGAAAAATAAAAATAATAATGTTACAGCAACATCCTTGTGCATCCCAAAAAATAATACTTCTGAATGTAATTGTGATCACACAAGCCTTTTTTGTTTTCCTGTTGATCTGTATGGCTTATAGCCCATGAAAACCAAATTTCCAGAATCTCAAAATTAGAAAATGTATTCAAACTTGAATAATTACTACATCACACAACTTTAAAACAAAAAAGCTTGAACTTGATCACTATAAATGAAACAAATAAAATATGTGCTATTTAATTTTCTGATGAAATTATCAATTTTATTAAATGTATTAAATGCAGGCAAAACATACCACAGGTGAGCCACTGGTAGGATTGCCAAGATCTGAACCATCACCCTCACCCTCAGCTTCCAGAGATGTGGAATTGCCTGAAGTCATGGCATCAATGGTGGCCGCTATCCCTGCACCCTCATTCTACAGAAAAAATGGAGGACAGAATAAAAAAAATTAAGCTATAACCTTACTATGGGGAACCATGTACAAGCTACCATTTTCTAGTTACTGCAAAACAACTGTTTGGGGAACCAGTTTGAAAACAATCAAGGTGAATCTTCCCAAGTGCGTGATATATACACACACAGACCTCACTATGGTACTGTGCTTTGTAATTCTGCTGGAACATGCACAATAATACTCTACCGCTCCAGTCCATATCAGGTGCTGTGCTCTCGACTTCTCAACAAATGCATGTGTAGAACTGCCCACACATGTATTTGCTTTTTGCATAATGCAGCTTTAAAGATTCAATAACCAAATTTTGCACAGCAATATGATAATCATCCAAGCTTACCACACTTCCATACTCATACTTAGAACATCTGGTGACCCTTACTTGTAACTCCAAAATGAGATGCTGAAGGTTGCGAATAACCTCCACATTCTCCTTCAGTTCTTGGTCTTCAAGGGTCTCCACTACCTTTTGCAAGTCCACTTTACACCTAACATTAGACACAGCCATCATTAATCTCAACCACTGATTAAAAAGTGGACTTTTTAAATTAATGAATGACAACAGTGACACTAGGAGGGAAAAACAAACAAAAAAAAAAAAACACTTACGCAGAATGCTGTCTCAGCTCCTCTAGTTTGCTCTGAAGTTTCTCATTGGCTTGCTCAGTCTAAAACATGGAAGAAAAAAAAAAAATGCAAGAACATTAGCATAACATCTAAATAATCTAAATCTTAAAAGTAGAATTCATCCTACTGCCAGCAACTGCAGTCACATCAATAAAGAGCAGCTCTACTCACACCAAGTGGGACAGTGCATTTTGAGGCAAAAAGGCTTGTGAGATGAGACCTGAGTGGTGAAAAGGGCTAAATATCATGAGCAGTTTCTTCTCTCCTCTTGATATTAAATCACGGGGAGAGAAGAAACTGCTCATGATATTTAGCCCTTTTCACCACTCAGGTCTCATCTCACAAGCCTTTTGCCTCAAAAGGCCTCTGAGCAAACAATTGATAAAGTGTCACTTCCATTGCTAGGGATGTCACAGGCACTGATACTTCAGTACCAAGTCGATACCAAAATTCTAAAAATGGTACTTGTTTTCTACCAAAAGAAACAAACTACCTCAGTGGTCATAAACATGTTTTTTTTCCAGTCATCTGCTCCATTCAGAGCTACCATTTAAAATTATGGGAGCTGGAATCTGACTTGGTTGAGAAATAGGTTTCTGAAAGTGGCATGGAGAGTATGGGATTGCTTGAAATTAGTGCAAAACAAACATGGTTGGTGGTAAAGGTGGATTGAATAATCTTCAGTTTCAATGACAGACCACAGCAGTACGTTCCCACCAACATCTGGAATGGCAGTGAAATACTGAGCATTTATTACAGACAACTTACTAAACAACCAACATTAACAGAAAGATAAAGGAATGACCTATGCATGGCACCACGCACACCAATTTCTCTGGTAGGGAATGCCATAAATAGACCACATTTTGATAACTGAGATCAGTACACTTTTAAACATGCTATGCCACGACACAAGTTCATTTGTTTTGGGCATTTATTGGCAGAATAGTAATATAATCTACCATAATCTGGTTATTGCAAAACAACTGTTGTCAGGCACCAGTTTTAAAATAAGCAAGGTGAATCTAGCCAAGTGCATTTTTTTTTGCGCACACGCACACGCGCACACGCACGCACGCACACGCACAGCTGGATCTCTCATGAAATGCATTTGCTTTTTGATAATAAATCTTTAAATGATTCAAAATTCTAATTTTGCTCAGCAAGACATCAACCATGCCTACCACATACTTAAAAGGGGGAAAATCTAAATCTAATCTCTATTTATCTTAATGTTTATTTAATTGGTTTATTTTTTGTTGTGTTGTAAAAAAAATTGAATTATAAAACATTTTTTTTCAAGGTTGTGTACAATGCCTTCAGTCAGAATACCAACCACAATGATCCTTTCAAACATCAAGGCGGTCTGTCCTACGGCCTCGCCCAATTCTCGGCTCAGCTTTGCATTCTCCTCCTGCAGACTGCGGTTTCTCTCCAGGATCTTGGACACATTCTCAGCTGGCTCAGCCCTACAACACACAGCAGTCTGTATAAGCTATCGTCAGGGACCAAAGCAGTCCTGAAAGATATTTTACTCAAACACATACGATCCAACTTCAATTTTTCTTTCTTATTATTCCGTTTATTCTTTTATATAGGAGGTTCCACATTCGTATCCTGTAGGTCATTGCAGTGTTCTTTAGCTTTCTTGGGATGCAAGCAGAAGATCCAACACATCATGACAATGGACACAAAGGCTTGTGAGGTTGCGAACTGGAGCCTAGAGGACTGACATGTGGCATCGTCCAATGAGTCATGGTGCCAATGAATGAGTCTGTGGGACAGACTCCAAGAAGACATGGATGCCAACTGTCAACAAGGCACTGGGCAGGCTGATGGTGCTTCCATATTGGTGTGGAGTCCACTGGTCTACCTAAACAGGTCATTTACCAGTGCTATGCTATGTTTTGCTACTTTGTGTCCATTCAGCCCTCCAGGTACCCCCACACTAACGGGACCAAGTTGAACAGAATAAATTCTAGGACACATTCCTGGCACATATGTGACTCTGTAGATTGAGAAACATTAAATGCATGCACAACTTTGAACATGAAACATCCCATTCATCTGGCACCCACTGTTATGCCTTGCCCCAACTCGCAAGTTGATCAGGTGTTCAACCTCACAAGACAACACCTTGTGTGTTATACAAGTGTGGGTGTTCCCAGGCAGGTAATATATATAATTTCAAACCCCCAAACTATGTTCTGCATGTATTTACTTTGATGTATGATGCATTTGTCAGCAATATCAGCCCAACATCTCCTACTGCAAATGAAAGAAGCACACAATGTACCAAACAAGTTGTGACAGGTTAACATGCCTCATCACTTACACCAGATACAGTCAATCAGATTTTAGGCAAACAAACACATCTGAGTCCTACCCTGAGAGAACAGGAGCTACTCCTCCACGAGCATGCAGCAACATCACCTGAAGCTCTTGCACCTGTAGAACAAAAGCAGGCTGTTTAAAATAAATATATAAATAAATAAATAAACACCACCCAACATTCAGCAAGAATTGATACCTGCTGCTTAAGGCGTTTCATCTCAGCAGCTTGGGGGTCAATGTTGAGAACAGGCTTGTTCTTGATTTTACGAGCCCGGTCTGCATAGCGCAACGTGTTAATGGTCTCCTCAATGTTGGAGTCGGCAGGACTAACACATGCAATCATTAACGTGTGGCTATTCCCTCCCAACGAGTCTAAAATAAGGTCAGAAAAAAGCAAAATAAAGAATGAAAATATCACCAACACAGAACTGAAATAAGACATGCAAAATCTATAAGAAAACAGGCTTTCCTGAAAGGGTTAGGGTTCAGATGCTCACCCTGAAGAAGACGAGTCAACTTCGAATCTCTGTAAGGCACAAACGTTCCCTTCTTGCTCTCATCCCCGAGGGCACTGATCACATTTCCCAGAGACAGCAGGCCTTTGTTAATGCTGATACCTAGATCACCAACAAAGAATGTACAAATGGACTGTTATATAATAGAAAAATAAACAGACAATAAAGGGTTATTTACTCCAAAGTTTATTCTCTCACCCTCTTTGAGTCGATCTCCCTCTGCTTTAGTTTTCTTCTGTCTCTCAGATCCAGCAAGATCTACCAAGTGCAGTTTGGAGACTACCGCATCACTCCTACAAAGTCAGCATGAAATGTCATTTACTAATATTCAAGGCAAATTCTGCAGCACCCAGCAGGATTCAAGTTCAACAGAGCAGATTCTTTTGTAGGAAGTGTTGTGTGCTTGGAAAGCTGTGTTTGTAGAAAAAAGGACCCTGCCATCAGTGAAGCAAGGGGACAGATTCTGACAGGTTACAAGCCATCTGTTAAAATGCAGAAGCTAAAGACTAAAGCTTTTACAACTGGATAACACAATATACCTCAAAATACACCATGGATTACCAAAATGTATGAGGGGAGAAGATCTTCACTCTTTCATTGATCCAGCAGGTTAGATTATTTTAATGGCCTACCCACACACTGCTTCCAATGTGCTCCTGTTAGTAATGAATGGAGCAACAAGCAGTCATTTGAGGTAGAAGTGCATCAACAAGTTGCACGAGGTAGGAGCAGTTGCAGGTACAGTCAATCTTGTGCACACCATCATGTATGAAGCGTGTCTGGATCTTGCTGCACCACTCCTTACTTGTAAATTCTGGGCAGAAACAATCCTCTGTCTGCAGGCACTGGTTATAACCCAGTAACACACCAGTTAAACTAATGCTGACTGCAGTGACACTTTGACTAACTTAGTTTGACAATCTAAAATAACAGAACATGTTTTATGGCACACTCTTACTACCATTTAACAGATGTACTTTAAAAAACATTAAAATGTGGACTGAGAGGGAAACAGTCCTGTGGATTAACAATTACTGAACCGTATTAATGTGTTCATACTAAAGATTCAAGATGAATACAGAATAAATAAGTAAATGCTTTCTTCTAAATAAAAGAACAGCAGACAGAGTAAAAGAGGGTAGAGGAGCATCTTGACATGAAGTGGTTTCAGAACTCAGAACTGAGCAATGTAACTGCTAATCCAATCTTAGCTCAAGCTGATTAGTGTCTGTAATGGCCTTGTTAAGTCTGATTATGTAAGGTGCCAAAACGTGTCCCAGAACAATGGTTTCTTTTTTTAATTTTATGAAACTGTCCAATAACTGTCCTAGTTTACGTCTGAAAGTAAAAAAAAAAACAAAAAAAAAAAAAAAACCTCAAAATAGGTCAAGGGTGCCCAGCCTTATACAGTCACAGTTCATTACATTGTAATGTTTCATGTTGAACGGATCAAGAGAAACGCTCTAAATCAACTTGGAATAAAATCTTCTAAACACTGACCTCCTCTTAAAGTTAAGATTTGCTTTTCCTGTAAAACAGACATTTTGGAGATGAGAGGTTTTTGTGAGACAGCGACATGAAGTATATGATTGCCAAAAATACTGGACTTGAATTGTCACCAAAGTCACATCCAACATGACTTGCTGCATGTGACATCTTGATATCACTGCCAGGCTATTCTGTGAAAAAAGCATTTAGCTGATGCATTTTAATTCACTCACTTGTCATTTCCACGCCGTTGTTCCAGGTTGATGGTGAAAATAGCATGAGAACGGGAGGAAGCTGCATTCATGGCTGTGGAACCCACAGTACGGGCAGAGTTCCCCACCTCCAGACAGCCCACCATCTCCTGAGCTGTGAACACCTCCTTCTCAGTGAGCCCCACAATCTGCAGCACCAGAACATAAACTGAGAACAGAACTGAATCTTACTCCATCACCACCTTGTGCTAGTGACTGTTAATGAACAATTCTTCTTGAATGAAAATATGATTCATTTCACCTTTCTAAAGTCACAGGCATTGCAATGTAATTATTTTAAATACTCACACACTGAATCTGATATCTGTATCTCCATTACTCACTTTGATGCCATCCTTAGGGTCTTCCCTGATGCTAATAACTGGTTTGTCCTTTGAGGAACATAGTAGGTCCAAAATCTCTTCATTGTAAATCTAAGCAAATCAACCAGAGACAAAATGGTTTTATTTTACAATGCTACACAATGACAAACTGGAGGTTACAAATGAGAAATGAACAAATATTTTCGAAGTGTTTTGCAAGCAGGTACCTCAAGATAAGACACATTAAGAATGAATTCATTGTCCGTCCTCTTGGATTTCTCATGAAAGATTTTCCTTATTACTCTGGGTATGACCCCAACAGTAGGCTCGTTCTCTTGTGCTGATGTGTAGGTGCCACCCATGGAGAAAGTCTTTCCAGAGCCAGTCTGTCCATAGGCCAGCACCGTTGCATTATAACCTGGGGGTAAATCATAATCATCAGGAGAGGACTCTCTTCCCATTTATCCTAAACACATCTATTTAAAAGTATTATCCTGTATTTTCTTATGACCTGTTCCTAATAAAAAGACAGTGCTACATATTCTTTTTCACATATTTGATTTAATGTTATTAAAGGACAGCAACAAACTAAGGCTAGGCAACAAAAACTCATATCTGACTTAAATCACACACAGATGGTAACCTGTTGCAGGTGGGATACTACAAATGCAGCCATTTTTATCAGAACATATTTAAGTCTTACTGCCCAGTCCTCATTTACACAAGTCTGAAATAGGCCTAGAAGAGATACACTAAATTAAAATGCTAAAAATAGTTTAGCCCATTAAAACATGAACAGCCACCTCTTCAGTTTAATCAATGCATTACGTAATATTTCAGTGCACTTGATGTGCTATAACAGGCAGCTGACAGCACAATATATTCAGTGACTGATGTATTAATAAAAAATTCAGTGGCTGTGAGGCACTGTAAGTGCTTACTGAGTATTTTAACAGCTCAGTTAACCTGATTTTAGAACTGTTTTGAAGCAGTTTTACAACTAATTTAAATAATAAATCAAAAACCAGGCCTTAATTCTCACATCTCATTGGATAATGCAATAAACAAAAACCAAAAAAAAATTAAAAGTTGAGTTCTGTTTTCTTGTGGGCTGTTACACATTCTAGTTATAAACAGGTGTGCTGTAAGGTGCAAAAAGTTGAGAACCCATGTTTTAAAACATGACAGGCAAACAGAAATGCTTTTGTGGTGTCATTTGCCATTATAGGAAGCATGAAGTCTAGTTGCTAACTGTTGACAGCGTGCATAAATGAATTTGTGCATACCTTTAAAGAGCCCCGACAGTAAAGGTGAAACGGCCATGTTGAAGACCTCCTCCTGCTCCGTTGTGGGGTCGAATACATAGTCATATGTAAAGGCTTTATCATTGCCAACCACAAGCTGCAAAACAAAATTCACCAAAAATGAATAAAACAGAAGAGAAAGATACAGAGCGCTTCAACAGTATGAACTGCACATCTAACCTGTGGCTCCCCGGGGACAAATGTGAGGCAGCACTGACATCCCTCATTGATTTCTTTGGGAACCAGTGGACGGCACCGAAGAGCCACCCTGACTGGAATCACTTTGTCATCCTCCTTTGTCATGCTTAAAAAAGTGGATATACCAGTAAAAAAAAAGCAGTAAAGCTACATCATCTACACATGTACACAACTGACAGAATCACTTAATAGCTGGACATTATTACTCTTCTATTCACATCTCTTTGCACAGGCAATTGTATCTTCTGCCTAGATCGTTTTGTATAAAAAAAAATGACATGCTCAATGAGCCTTCACTGGTACTGCATTGTTCCATCTTTGTATGAATGTTTATGCAATAACATACTACATACTTTACATCCGAAATGGCATGTTTGATCTGTAGCTCAGTAGTTTGAGATTGTAATTTAATACAGCTCTTATTTATGTTCCTTAACTAGTTCCTTTAGGATTAATAAATGTTCTGTCGATCCATCCATCTAAATATTCCTTTCATCTACTATTGACAGTTCTGAAATCTCAGTTAAACACTGAACAGTCGCAGATTCATCATGTTCTTCTGTACGACTAAAAACAACCTGTCGATTTGTCTTCACTGCTCTCTTCAGCTACGATCCCATCAGAGGGAACTGGCTGGATCCCATGTACTGGAGGTCTGGATTTGTTCGAGTTTCAGAAAAGCAGGCTGCAGAGACATGGGTTACATGCTAGGCTTCCGAACTCAAGCTCAGAGTAACCTACAGACATGAGCCACATCATCATAACCAACAAAGCATGATTCATCAGGGACTGAGCCAGCTCATAAAACTGCTCAACTTCATCCATTTCCAGCTGAAATTAAATCCCAAAGGTGCTTCCAGTGGGTGTTTATCTCTCTGTTCCAGTTCAAAAACAGACAAAGTTTTTAGAAAGCAAAAACACACTGAAGATTGGAGGTTAATTTGGGGTCAAATGGACAAATTCATATCAATAACAATAAAATTTTTCCTAACGCAGACAAGTAGTCTCTGATAATTGTAATAATAATAATAATAATAATAATAATAATAATAATAATAATATTAAGGGGAATAATAATGCTAACAATAGTAATAATAATAAACAATAATTAATAATAACATTAATAATAAAAATAATATCAAGTAGGAGTGTTTATCTCCTATATAATATGATATAATCCAATTTATAATGGGTTTGAGGGTAAAAATCAGGTCAAAGGAGGAGAATAATCTGCACATTGAGGCTGACTGTGTTAATATGAGGTGAATTTCAGCCATTAAAGCAGAGAGAAGCTGGAGCTGCGTTTCTGCTCGAGACGTTCACGTTCACTCAACGTTTCAGGGTTAAGCGGGGGTTCCTGCACAGCGACGGGCGACATGACGTTAATAAGCGTTAAACGCTGCCGTTACACTGTGTGCTGAACGCTACTAACGGCCGCGGCCTTTAACGGCCAGCAGCGCCGGTAAAAGCAGGGCAGCTGGAGAGGAGACGCGCGCCCCCGCGGCCTGCTCACCTACCTGATCAGCAGCAGCGGCCGGACCGAGATCTCAGTCTTCACAGCTTCAGCGACACATTCAACGACCGCCCAACAGCCTACCCTCTCCGCTGTCACCCAACAGACGATCCACCAGAAGAAGGGATCTTCATTTGTTTCCTGTCCTCCTGCAGCAGCTCCCTCTATTCTCCTCAACCCGCCACTTTCAAATCTTCGGCTCCTCCCACCGCATCATCGCCCTCCCGCGGCCGCTCTGCTGCCCCCTACAGGCTCTCTGAGAGCAAGTGCAGGTTGAGATCATGAGAGTGAGTGCTGATGAGAGTGTGATGGCCAGATGAGGCCTGACTAAGCCTGGAATCTGTTCATCCTCTTGATTAAATAAATAATAATAAAAATTCATTTCTCTGAGCTTCATGTGCACACAAAGCCCCTGCTGGTCAAAAGCTTTATTGTTATTGTAACTATTTGGGAGCCTCTCGGGATCTGATAGCAGTGTCAGCCTGGAAGGAATCACCCACAATACAAATATATACATCTTCATTTGATTGAGTGGTTCATTCATTCATTCATTTATTCATCTAATGTGTTTTGCATGGTGTGGGTAATGGTAACAGAGCTCTGTGTTAAAAACAAACAAACAAAAAAACAACAACTAATGTTAAAACTGTTGCAGTGTTTTCCACAGGTCACACAGTGAGTGCTGGGCTGATGGTAACTTCATACAACACTCAGAGCACTTCCAAAACTGACACGTACATCCCACCATTAGAGTTCAGTGTGGCACTCCCTCGACCATTTAACAGTAATACTTGTGTTTAAATGCCCCGGAGAAACCCAACCCAGAACACACTTCTTTATTAACGCATATGGGTTTGAACCACAAATATGTATTGAGACATCACATACTCTTTGCAAAAATGGTTCTACAACAGGTCAATCATTTTGGTGTTGTATAGAATCATATTTTAAAGCCCATGGTGAAGAACCAGTAGGGATTGTGACAGATGTATGTTTTTATAAATGGATTAGATGGGAACTAAGATATTCTGAGTGGCTTGGTGTTAAATACTCCTGAGGCCTAAGTATGCCTAAGTGAAAGTGTTATTGTGCAATGCACTGATGACCTGTCCAGGGATTCTTGCCTTGTACTCAGTGATTCCAGGTAGACTCCAGAGACCAGATCTACTCCAACCCTGAATGTGAATAAAGTGATAAGAAGAAAAATGGATGTTCAAAAGATTGAATCACCTACCCAATAACATTCCTATAGTGAAGCATGATGGTGGCAGCATTAATCTATGGGGATGTTCTTCTACAGAAGGAACCAGTGGGAGACTAGTCAGGGTTGAGGGAAAGATGACTGCAGCGATGTGCAGGGACATCCTTGATGATAACTTGGCTCCAGAGAGCTCTGGACCTCCGTCTGGGAGGAAGGTTAATCTTCCAACAGGACAACAACCCTAAGCACACAGCCAAGATACCAAAGGAGTGGCTTTGGGACAACTCTGTGAATGTCCTTCAGTGGCTCAGCCAGACCTCAGACCTGAAACTTACTGAACACCTCAAATGGCTGTGCACTGATGCTGCCCATCCAACTGATGGAGATTGAGCGATTGTGCAAAGAACCTTTAGCATCTTCCTCAAAAAGGCTGTAATTGCTCCTGAAGGTGCTTCAATAAAGTATTGAGCAAAGGCTCTGAAAATGTGTGAATACTTATATATTTGTGTTTTATTTTTAATAAATGTGCAAAGAGTTCATACAAAATTCTCCTCTTTGTCATTGTGTGATATTGTGGGAAAATCAATTGAATAAATTTTGAAATATGGCTGTAATATAAAATGTGCAAAAAGTGAAGCACAGTGAATACTTAATGGATGCATTCATACACTTGCATTTTCTTTGAACACAAAAAAAAAACAAGTTTTACTTATTTATTTTTTAATGAAATCAACAGTAACAAGGTCAAAATATACATAAATTAACGGAGATTATTAATTTCACTGGTGCTGAAATTGTCCTGAATGTCTTTTAAATAAAGCTTAGGACAATGCTTGACTTCTGGAAAGTAGTCATGATTTACTATAGGAACTGCATTAATTGGATTAACTCTCCAAGGAGCTCAGAGATCATAGATTTACATAAACCAGAAATGTCTAAACAACTGCAGATCATTGGTTCAAACAACTGTGCATACATACAAGTTATTGTTAAATGTATAGCCACGTTGGCAAGGTCTAGAACAAGACCAACACAGTCCCTCACAGCAAATTTGTTCAGATCATCAAAAACAACCCACAGCCCAGCCAGATGCATGCTTGCCATGAAGAGGAAGCTGATGGAACACCAGTATCACTGTACAAATAAATGGAGAGGCCAATATTCAAAAAAGAAGCTCCTGCTCCAAACATGAAATTTTTTAGCTTAACTTAAGGTCTGGAGCTGTTTTGAAAGCCTTACTGGCCAAAAAGGATGGAATAATAGAGGACCACCCTATTAGCTTGATTAGCTAGATGACAAACCTAGAAGCAAACTTTCCAACAAGACATGACACAGAAACACATATTAGGAGTGCTTGTTGAATTAATAAGGATGAATAAATTTAAGCATTTGTAAAGGCTTTTCCAAAGTCCTGTTTTTCAACCCAGTTAAAAAAAAAAGTGAACTGTGCCAAATTAAAAAAAAAGACAAATTTGATCTCAGTTGATATCAGCTCAGAGTTTAAAACGAACTCAGTAGAGGACACTTTTGGCAATTCCCAATTCAAGCCATGCAGCATTCATGTTTTTTAGACATTTGGCAATAAATTCAGAATGGAAGCATGAGAAATGAAATGACTCACTTGTTAAGGTCACATACGTATTTAAGAGTTTCTACAAATGAAAACAAAAAACAGCTAAAAGGTCATTAGGAAAACTGACCATTTCAATTTATATTTCTTTTTACAGGAATGGAATTAGCATTTTGACATGAGACAGACAGACACACACATAACCAAATAAATTCCTGCATTCTGTTTTATAATGGTTTGCATAATACATTTTATATAAAACATTTTTCAAGTTTACAGCACTGCTGAGTTCAGTTGATTTGAGCTTTTTCAGGAACTTAAAATAATAAGAAATGAATAAAAGTGGAACAATAAGTAGTTTGAAATATGGTTGTAAATATAATATAGTAGCATTGTACAGTAGTACATTTACAGACGCCCTTATCCAGAGGGACTTCAAAATTGCTTTGCTGTTCACTTAGATATCCTTAGCTAGTATACAAGGTTAGAATCCAGAGCTTCCTCACACTTAGATGCTGTTGAAAACAATCAGATTTTGACTAACAAAATTTCATATAAATCTTAATACAGCAGCTGTATTCCAGACAACTAAGGTAAAAAGGGAGTGTATCTGTGATTCACAAGTTCGGTTCATTTTGCTTCACAGCTTTGTGCACATTGTGCAAGTTTTTCATATCATGTACAGATTTACTGTCACACAAAAAGACACAAAAGATTCTTTGATGAAAAGGGAAGGTGTACCTAAATTAAATGTGTGTGTTTTCTGTTACATATGTTCGTTTAACTGAGTTTATTATTTGCAACATATCAGTCTATCACAAAATGGGATGTGTGTGCAAAACCTGTTTACTCAAGAGATCCCCACCTGAGAATTGTGGCTCAAAAGTTCTGTCATAGGGAATCCCTCTGCTGTGTCTATGGAGGAACTCCATTTTTTACACAATAGGTGGCAGTGTCTGCACACAGAGACTAGCTTGCCTCAGGCAGAGAGAACAACTGGCTCAAATGCACAAAATTCAGTACAATGGGTAATGAAATGATCATGCATGTCCATGGCCATTTATTGTAAGAGAAGTCAATACTGTAATCATCAGAACAGGCCTACAAGCAGGCGTCTTACTTCATTTGAACTTTAGTGTATTCAAAAGAGCTACAGAAAAAAAAACAACAACAAAAAAACCTTTTCTGAAGACATCCAGGGTCATGTACACAACACTCAATCATGATGTGGCACATTTACCTAAACAGGAATATAAAGTAATTAGCAACAGTGTTTTTCTCTGTAACATAATAAAGTAAAGGTATGGTGACTAATGTAGACTACTCACACAGTGTTGTGTGCCTCTTGTCCCTGCCAGCTGGGTTCATTGCTATACAGGTAAATTTTGTGTCAAGGTCCTCTGGCAAAACTTCTCTAAACACGAGTGTTGTCTGGATGTACTCACCAGACCTGTCATGAAATCAAAACAAACCATAACCTTCATAAGCAAAGAAGACATTGCAACTGATAGCTCTGTGTATTCTAAAGTTTCATGTTCAGGTTTGTGAACTGCAACACTGTATGCCCAAAAGCATCACTAATGCTGGCAGAATGCAAATCAAATCCTCATGGTAAGGTACCAAAATACCATATAAAAACTGAAAATGTTTCCCAAGCTGCTATGGCAGCAAAGGAGGGTGGGGAGTGGGTGCACGACAAATTACAAGATGTTCTACATACAGTGAACACCAGTATGTTAATTGAGGGACATTAGAGCTTTGGGATCAACAGGTATGTTCTTACCGCTTCTCTTTTGATATCACTCTGTTGTTCAAGTCCACATATTCATTATTGCCCAGCCAGTACACAAATGTCTCCATTTCAAGTGCCCCTGCCTTCACATTACAGGTGATGCTATACCTTTTCCCTGGGGATCAACAGATGCATACACAAATGAACATATTAAGGCCTCACATTGTGAAATTGCTTTCTTGGACTGTGCAAAGGAACCTGGAGCACACATCTAAAATCTTTGGACATCATGGCCCAACAGTTGAACATATGAGTAATTGTTTTTGTGTATGTATTCAATTGCATTTACTCCTGTTATGGTTAGCATTTGGTTGCCTTCAGTTGCTGTTATGGTTTCTATTCAACTGTATTTCAAAATTTGGGAGAAAGTCAGAAGTCTTTAACAGATCTATATACAAATAAATGGAATAATGAAATATTTAAATGAGCAATAAAGAGTCAGCACATTTTGTATGAATACATCAACAGTTACAGATTTATACAGAACAGGCGCATTTGATGCAGCCTACAATGTCATTTTACTGAAATCCAATATCTAAAATAATTAGAATGTCACATGATCGAACAGGATGCACAAGATTGACACCAGCCTCAGTCCACTGCTTGTGAATCTCTCCCAAGTTCAAATCAACTTGTTTGTGAAAATCCCCTCAATACTGTGGTCATCCTAGTTGCTCATGCAGCTTTTCCTACCACATTTCCTCCTTCCAATCAACTTTCCATTAATATGCTTTGATACAGCACTCTGAGAACAGCTAGCAATTGAAAGTAAATAATGAACAAAATGAAAAATATGCTATTTTTTAAGATGCAGTAGGGTAAACAAGTGCTTATGTTTACTATTACATGAAGGTTGAAAAAATTGTGACTGTAAATAAAAGAAAGCAAGAAAAGAATGCAGTTCTTCATAGTTCTTACCTGAATATCTGTGAACTACCCTTATGATCTTGGGGCCTGTAATTTCCATACCTGGCAAGTAGAATGACACTATGTTAAATAACTTCACCAAAACACCCACAACTCTGTAGAATTAATCTGGAGGTTTCTGTCAAAATAACAGAATTTTCAGCATTTTGTTAAAGCACTGACAATATTTCAGTTTTTTTTTATTTTATGTTTGGGATCCACTGCTCCACACTGACGTACATTTGAATTTGTGTTATTCTGTACTTTTTCCACCTCAGCTGGAGAAGACATATGAAGGACCAAAAAAACAAAACAAAACAAAAAACAAAACAAACAAAAAAACCCACCAATCCCTGAGAAACACCAATGAATTCCAGTAACTGTGTTTAAAAACCTCCACTCTCAGAACTAATGCCTAGTTATGACTACATACATGTGTTGCAAAAACATGGATTTTGATTAAAGGTTTTTCTCTTAATTAAATGAAGATGCAAATACGTAGACATGCTGAAATCAACTCAGTGAGTTTTGTAATGTTTTGTCTCTGACCAGTTAAGGCTTTTGAGATTTAAAGGTTATCGAAGCATCTTTTTCTGCCACATCTCTGCTCCCAGTTAATATTTACACCAAACAATCTTATAATAATTATACAATTTTATGCCTGCTTCTAAATGAACGTTACTTTTTTCAATTTGATCTTTCTCCAGCAAGACTTTTACTTTGAAATCACAGATAAAATTCACTATCCTAATTTATTATAAAAGATGATCTACCAAAACTTAATCATAAAAATATCTTTTAAACAATTGTGTACTTATACACAGGAAGACTTTTACTTTAATACTTGGATACATGTGAAAAATTCTGTGGCAGCTCAAAAATGATCACATTATTAATATTATTATTACGCCAACCTACCAGAACCAAAGTCAGCATCAGCAAAAGACAGAAGCAACATGTTCAACACAGAGCAGAGAACCAAAACACCTACAGGAGGGACACACAAACTGAGTACTTGCAATGACATTATGAAAGACATAGGTCAGTGTAGTATGAATATAAGTGATTAAGTAAATTTGGGAATCAATTGATATCAGACACAGAAGAAAGTTAGAAACGCTGACAGGGAATAAAGAAGTACGAGTTTGACAAGTTACCTGTGAGGCTGTGTGTCCGTGTCATAATGAATGCTGTGTGTGTCTGTTAGTGTGCAAGGTGAAAACCTCTTTTATGGAAGCTTCACGCCCCCTTCAATGCTTCCTCTTGTGATTGGATTAGTCATGGTGAATATGACAAAAAGAGGAAGTGTGAAAACTAATGGCTAGCCACCAGTGTGAATCGTTCATTACCCTAAAATACATTCAGCTGACCACACTTGCGTCAGAAAATTGTCCAAAGCTTTCCAAAGAAGGATCTGACCATTTTAACGTCATTCATAAATATAAGCATAAAGAAAGAAGCTTTTGTTTATAAAAAAGTGTTAGACAACATGAACTTCATTGCAAGTAAAGAGGTGCTCACATACAATGATTTGACAAAATGTTATTCAGGTCAATATTGTACATTTGTTCAAAATACCTTTCTCCTCAGGAGTGAGTGGAAACTCCCCACGCATTACAAGATATACAATTAACAGAAGAGGGCATTCAAAAAGAAACCTACAGTCTGCAGAAATGGCTTGAAATGCAGGACCAGCACCTTACTGACAAATACACAAATGAGTGTATGTGCAGCACTTTCACTTTATGTGTCCTGTAGGTTCAGATCATGTTTATCTTACTGGAAGAGTTACAGAGCCCACAATGGAAGATGAACATAAAACAATATATATTTCTACTGAGTTTTTCAATGGGTGGGACAGAGAACATCATTAGAAATTGGCAAAAGGACCTACAGGGCAAAGATAAAGAATTAGATTTCTGTTAACATCTTTCAAATGATACAAATTACAATTAAAAAAACCCATTAAGACTGATGAGAACCTTCTTTAAAAAATTCTCCAAAAATTAACCAGTTGATTCCAAGACGAGGCCCACACTTCAGGAGGTCCAAGAAAAAAAAATCCAAAATCAGCTTGCTAGTTAAATTTTCTTTTAAATACATGTAAGCACAGTGTGTGCCTATATACAGTACAGTACACCTTAGAAATAAAGTCCTAGTTCCAGTGTCCTTGGAGCCAAACAGATTTTCCCCCACTCCTGCCATGATGGTTTGCGACCAGTGCGCTGGCGGGTGTTGGTTAGGCTTTGCAGTCACTCCAGCCCTAGGATATAGTTGATGCCTTGTACTAGTCCAATTATCACTGGCTGCCAGGCAACCAGGTAGCGTAGCCAATCTAGCAGCTGTCCATACATGACATGGGGTCTCTCCCATCTTACGAAATCCAGTTAAAGACAAAAACTTACATCATGACTAACAGCATATGGAAGTAAAGTTCAAAACCCCAAATAAAATGCTGCTTTAAGACATCTATGTTCAACAGGACCAAACCTACATAGTGAGTCACTGAGATGGAAACTATTCAGAGTGATGACGTGAAGTTTTAATTGGAGATCAACTTAATGTAACATTTCTAGGGGGACAGGGGACTATTTCTTTGCTTCTAAAACTGGAAAGGTCATGGTCATGAACATTAGTGCATTTATAACCATTTCCTAAAATTTCTGAAGCTTTCTGTTGTGTAGCTTTTAGAGGCATTAAACTCTTCACATATCCGACTGCCTCATTCCAGTCAAACCAGAATCAAAACAAACAGCATTGCAAAAGTGTTGCGCATCAACACACCCTTTCACATATAATGATGCATCAATTGTGCCTTATCACACACTGGTCATCAGTGACTAAACATTTTTAAATGCAGGTCTGCCAATGCATTATTTCCTTCCAATTATTGTTGTGAAGCATGTTGCATTTTACCCGACATCATACAAAGAGATGTTTCTTCTGTATGTGTAAATTTAAATTGACCATATCAGCCTACATTTTTAATTATTCATTGTTCCTGGTAACCTTCCAAACAATCGTTGTTGACTGGAATTGCAATCGGACACTTCCTTCTGGGTGTACTTTATATTTAAACATCTTTCATATTAATTGCTTCTGACTGGTGATATTTCCAAGCATTTAAAGGTGGAATAAATAAACTTTTAAGCTTGACTTGACCATTTGCAGAAGTAATGGAATCCCCCTATCTTACATCAAATATTGGTATACAAGATACATTACAGCCTTAAGTATATTGTTTCAATAAAAGAACGTTAAATAATGAGAATTATTCTGGATATTAGACAGTCAGAATGACTCATACTGTAATTACTACAGTAATAATGTGGTCTTAGTCTCTTACTAAACATTCCTAACACTGCTATTATCACTTCCTCATGCCATCAGGTTTAATATTCACTCTCTTTCATGACTCAGCAGTATTTCGTGAATAAATCCTTGCTGGAGAATTACAACACTGATGTACCTTAGATCCCATGATTCATTTGTTATATTGGATTGCCAGTAGTGCTGGGTCAATCAATATCACAATTAAATAAACGTTTTTTCATATATAACAATAAACTACAATTGAAATAAACAAGCACACAATTGTTTCAACCATATTAATAGTGGGGCTTTTTCAGAAAATGTTAAAGTGTATTTTTTAAGAGTCAGTTTCATGGCATGGTATTTTTTATTTATTTATTTTGAGATTTTCTATAGGTTGATGATGGGGCTGGGCAATACAGCCAAGAATATATGATAAGTATATCAATATATATATATAGATCAAATAATATATATCAAAGTATATCATGGTATTTTGTATTTTATTGCCATTACAGATTATATACACTGCAACCAGAAAGTATTCACTGCACTTCACAATTTTATGTTACAGCCTCATTTCAAAACGGATTCATTTCAAAATTCTCCACATAATTCCCCACAATGTCAAAGTGAGAAAAGTCTGTTTGTAATCAAATGTATATAAAAAACAACACAAAAATATAACGTACAGTATATATATATATAACATTAGTATTCACAGCTTTTGCTCAAAACTTTGTTGAAGCAACAAAGTTTTTTCAGTATGATGCAACAAGTTGGCACATTTGGTTTTGGTAAGTTTCTCACATTCTTCTTTGCAGAACCTCTCAAGCTGCATCAGATTGTACAGCTATTTTTAGATATCTCCAGAGATGTGTGACTGGGCTTAAATCTGGCCTGTCTAGGCTACTCAAAACATTCACAGAGTTGCACCAAAGCCACTCCTTTGTTATCTTAGCTGTGTGCATACGGTCATTGTCCTGTTGCAAGTTAAACCTTTGTCCCAGTCTTCAGTCCAGAGCGGTCTGCAGTGATGTACAGAGACATCCTTAATGATAACCTGCTTCAGTCATCTTTATCTCGACCCTGACTAGTCTCATGCTTCACTGTAGGAATGGCATTGGCTAGGAGATGAACAGTACACCTGGTTTCCTCCAGACATGATGTTTGGCATTCAGTCCAAAATGTCTTTTTGTTTCTCATAGTCTAAGAGTCCTTTTGATGCCTTTTGGCAAACTCTAGAGAGGCAGTCATGTGCCTTTTACTGAAGAGTGGCTTCTGTCTGGTCATGCAATCATTTCTGCAGCACTCCACCAATCAGGCATATATGGCAGTCCTTCTATAATATTCTGCAATATTGGAGAACCGTCAGAGTGACCATTGGGTTCTTGATCACCTCCTGACTCCCTACTATGCTCACGCAGTTTGCCTGAGCCACCAGCTGTAGGAGCAGTCCTGGTGGTTCCAGACTTATTCCATTTACAGATGATAGATGCCATTACGCTCATTGGGACCTTCAATCCACCAGAAATATTTTCTGTACCCTTCCCCAGACCTGCTGCTCAATACAGTCCTGTCTCTGTGGTCTACAGGCAAGATATGAAGTCTAAAGAATTGGTTTGTGCTGGGACATGCACTGTCTACTTTGGGACCTTATATAAGTGTGTGGCTTTCCAAATAATGTCCAATTAACTGAATTTTACACTGCTGTCCAATCAAGCTGTAGAAACATCAAAGGAAACAAGATGCACCTGAGCTCAATTTTGAGCATCATGGCAAAGGCTGTGAATACTTGTGTACATGTTATATTTTGGGAGTTTTTTTTTTTCTTAGAAATTTGCAAAGATTTCAAACAAACCTCTCACTTTGTCATCATGGGGTACTGTGTGTAGAATTGTGAAAAAATGAATTTAATCCAATTTGGAATAAGGCTGTATCTCACTGTACTGTTTGTGCTGTGAATACTTTCCAGATGCACTTTTTGTTTGTGGTTTATTGCATCAAGGGTGCATAATATAAATACATTTAAAGTTTTATCATGTATATTGAAGGATTTGAGTATTATAGGGTATGATGATCACAAAATATTAATTAGTATTACCTGAAGCAGTTGCAGAATGGAAACAAATTTAAAAACAAAGTATTTTAACATATAATAAGGTAATAAGAAAGTAATAAGGACAAATCAATATTTCACAGTGTATTTAAAACTGACTGACTACTGACTAATCAACTTATTTTGTTTTAAAACACAAAACTATTAGAAGACAACAAGGCCATCCTCGGAAGTTAAAAAAAGTGTCCCTTTCTAACTATGAATACACAGGAAGGACTTTGTTGATTTCCCAGCAACAAATCAGAGACGTAATCACACATAGTACAAGGATGGGATATTGACATACATTTCCAGCAAACACTCTGTGGAATTGTCACAGCAGTCAAACTAAAACTGAAAGGACAGCTTAGAACTAAACCAAAACTAAAGACTATTATTATCTAGATCTCAGATCTCAAGGGTACTGGTTGGGTTAGGACACAATTTCATGATATCAGTAATGTGATATTGGCAACCTAAACACACAGTCATTTTTAACTTCAAGACATTTGCAACACAAAGGATACGGGTTACTGAACATCCGTTTGAGGTCAACCTTTTCTTTGCAGTATGGGCATGTCTGTTTCTTACCCACAATGCACCATCCTCGTATGCAAAACTCATGGAATCTGAGAGAAAGTATGTTAAGGAACAACACAACTGGTTATTAATGAGGCAGCTATAAATATGTGCACTGGCCTACCAAATGATTTGCATGAAGACTGGAAACAGGTGGACAGTATTCTAACAAATTTAGAAACAGATTTTGCAAGTGAGTACATTTCCATAATGAGAACTAAAGTCAACAATAAGTTTGTATTAGCCAAACTTCAGGAAAAGAAAACCAGTACAGAGAAATGTGGGCCTCCCTCACATCTGCTCAGGCCAGAAAACAGCTTCTCCATTTGAAGGACACTGTAGATAAAAGTACATTGTTGTATTTACTTACAATGGCCTTAAATGTAAATAGATAAAGTGCCATTAACCCTGACAAATTCCAGAACAAAGATTAACCGTAAGATTCGACTAAACATTACTGACATGCTTGGTTAAAACACTTACCACATCCGCTTCAACGTCATTTAGCAATTGTGCAATGAGATAGTGACCTTACCACTGCTCCACAAACATACAACCAAACAACCCTGGTTACCGATACTGTTTCTAATAAATAAACATCAACAATGATTACAAAACATAACATTAGTTCAAGGTTTGTGACCATGTTTTGCGCAAGATTACTTCATTTTGTTTACATTATTTAAACAGAAGGATTACCTCTAGTTACAAACATGCAGAGCTAAAATAAGGGCACTAAAACAGGGCAACAGGAGTTGCAATACAATATCAGGATTTTGTGTTTTGTCCTAAACATGAAAATGAGTTTTTTAACAGTATTATTCGCAAATAAAATCAAATGCAAAATCTGTGATAAAGGTCAAAACAATAAATGTGTCAATTTTCTTCCACGAGAAGAGGAAATTACTACTTCTTCACTGGTAGTAGTAAACAAACATCCAATGTGTAAAAAAACACAGTAAACATTGCCATGGTAACCTTATTATGAACCAAACATGTGACATGCTAACATGGAACTGGTGTGTGGAAGTGGAAGTTCCTTTCTTTCTGTTGGACTCGGTGATTTCTACACACCAGCTAGTTTTGAAAATTTGCTTGGAAGTTTACAGACTACTTATGCATCACCTATCCAGACAAGACTAGGAAAATCTAGTTTTGCTGGACCACTACGAGCTGCATGGTATGTCCACAAAAAGGGGGTCTGCTCTAAACAAACATAAAACAGCCATTTAGTGTAAATGAATGATGACGTCTCACATTACTGCTGCTGCCACCATCATAAGCATATACCTTTAACAGTATAATTACATTTATGATTGTGGTGACTTTTCTGTCCGAGTGGAAGAGGAATTCTACAGCAACATCAAGTGCTGACATTCAGTGCTGGCAAAGCAATGCGAATACATTATTTCTGTCAGCTCTACATTTAGAGAAAGCGAGTCAACATGGTTGCCTCAATTAAGAGTTTAGGTTTAAGGTTAAAGGTTCGCTTATTTGTCACGCACACAGTTATACACAGTACAACATGCAGTGAAAGGTTTCTTTGCGACTGTCTGCACACACAGATCAATAAGGGAAGAAGGGAGAAAGTAGGAAGACAGAATAAACATGTCTTCGTATTCACAAGCTAACTGTTGGCAGCCATCATTGGGCGATTGTTGGTTTGATTTCTGGTGGTCTTAGTCATCTATGTGAATAATCTGACCTTCCAGAAGCAGTTTAGTCCCTGGCGATCTGGCTCTGCGAGTTAGAGCTGTCTACCACTTCATGGCTAAGCTGTTGCTGCCCCTATGCTCTTCCACTTCACAATAGAGGCACTTACAGGGCAGATCTAGCATGGAAGATATATCAAGAACTCCAAGTCTGGAGATTTGATGACTAGATGCTTTACATTTACATTTGCGGCATTTAGCAGACGCCCTTATCCAGAGCGACTTACAAAAGTGCTTTGCTGTTTACTTAGAACATCCTTAGCTAGTAGACAAGGCTGGAATCTAGAGATTCCACACATTTAGACCGTGTTGAAACAAAAGTCTTTATGGAGTTAAATACTCCTGAAACAGATGAGTCTTCAGTCAGCGTTTGAAGACAGTGAGGGACTCAGCTGTTCGGACTCCCAGGGGAAGTTCGTTCCACCATTTTGGTGCCAGAACAGAAAAGAGTCTGGATGCATGCTTTATGTAATGAATGAATATGTAATGAAGACCAGAACTCAATAAGGACTGTAAGTGGCAAATAGAAACATACAATGTTTGAAAGTTTGAGAGCCTTTTATAATGTTTGCACATTTTGTTCAGTTACAGCCTTATTCTGAAATAGATGAAATACATTTTTTCCAAAACATTATACCCCACAATGACCGTGAGAAAAGTCATGAAGTGTACTGTGTATTAAGACACAGATCTGGGGAAGTGTACAGAAATATATCTGCTGCATTGAAGGTCCCAATGAGCACTGTGGCATCAATCATCCATAAATGGAATAAGTGTGGAACCACCAGGACTCTTCCTAGAGCTGGCCACCCAGCCAAACTGAGTGATCATGGCAGGAGGACCTTAGACAGGGAGGTGACCAAGAACCCAATGGTCAAGCTGATAAAGCTCCAAATGTTGCTCTGTGGAGAGAGGAGAACCTTACAGAAGGACAACCATTTCTGCAGCACTCTACCAATCAGGCATATATGGTAAGAGTGGCCAGACCGAAGCCACTCCTCGGTAAAAGGCACGAAAAATTTGTCTGAAGCTTGAATTGAATCCATTTTGATATAAGGCTGTAACAAAATGTGCAAACCCTGAAGTACAGTGAATACTTTCCAGATGCACTGTAGATTCCTGCATAAATTTGACCTAAAAGTAGGTAGATAAGGACATGCAAATCAAACAAATGAGACACAAACACCTTTAATCACTGAGGAAAATGATGTAATATTAAATATCTGTGAGTGGCAATAGTATATGAATCTTTAAGACTAACATCATTGAAGGTGAAAATAGAGTCAGGTGTTTTCAACCAAAGAGACACAAGATAAATTCTTAGCAACTAATGACCCTAAACTCAGAAGTTGTTCTACCCAAGAATGTTATAAAAAAAATAATAAAGTAAATGTTTTGAATGGACAAATCCAGGTCCTGACCTTAATCCAATAGAAATTACACATGGGAGTAACGTTGTTGACCACAAAATGGCCTAAAATTAGTGCAGGACTAATCAACAGTTACTGGAAATGTTTAGTTGCATCACACCAGATAGCAAGTATATTTGTAGTATTTGGTCTTATTCGTTTGATTTTGTTCTCCTTATTTAATATTTATGTTTAATTAACCCATTCAGAAACTTTCAAACTAAGCAAATAAGTTCACAGCTGCTTGAACTTGTTGAAATGTAACTCTTACCAAGCCACATGTATGTCTCACCTGATGTATGACTGGCATGGCCATTTCAAATACATTTTGAATCTAAAACAAATCATCTTTGACATGTTTGTGTGCCATTAATACTGCAGAAGGATACACATGGTTGCAGGAGAGCCTGTAGGTATTCTCCATGATGCCTTCCTCATCCACATCCACAAGAATGGGCTGGCCACAAACAGCACAAATGCTGTCTGATAAGTGTTTTGTGGGCATCCCTGATGCGCTATAATACTGAAAAACATTGGTTCAATATGAGAGAAGGTCAGAATGGGCATTTTTCAAGACAAAAAGGAGTTAATAGTTTCACACAGACTTTAAAAGAGCTGTAATTTACAGGCTGCTAAAAGGAGCATTCACAAAACTCGAAAACTCACTCCTACTGTTGAAGCCATGAAGTCTGCACACATCTCAGCAAAGTCTCTGCCCAGAACACCATAGTAAAGGCCATAAAAGAGCATAGACACTCCAAAATCCATGGCATCTTCTGGCTTTATCCTGAGTGGAAACAGGCAACAATCAAATGACCAAGTGACCCACAGTGTTGGATTAATGAAAGTAGAAATAACAGGTCCTCAGCATGTAGTGTGAGCTATACAGTGATTAACACTTTCAAAGTAGTATTCATTAAAAAACAACAACAACAAATATTTGCATCATGTTTGTTGGTATGTGCTTCTGTGTGTTATTTGTAGTCCAATACACCGTGAATTGGTCAAATCCTTTATGATGGGAGTGGTTGGAGACTTTTACACTCAAAACCATCAAGTTATTTTACACATGTACAAATTCATATTATTCTACCTCATTTTTTAATAATTTAGACTTTTTTGTTCTTTCAGGAATGAGGAAAGTGTGTTTTTGCTGACTGCTGCTGTGAGGGAAAAGTGACAAGAGTGCTGCAGTGAAGTTCTGATCTACAGCGCAGGCCTGTTCGACACGAGGCAACGTCATACATGGGCCAAAAGATACTTCTCCAACCATTCAATCCTTTTCTCTTCTCTCAATTTGACGATAAGTCACTTCAAGACTCTTTCACATGTGAGGATTTTCTGTAGAGTCTAAGAAGGCCATTGAACCAAACAACTACCTAAGACCAAAGCAGTCCCGAGTTTGGTTAGAGGAGAAGACAACAATAATCAACCCATCCCGCCCTCGCTTTGCACTGTCCCGCTTGTGCAGGACTCTACTGACCTGTTCATCTAATTATATTCAATAAAGTAAAACTTTATCTGATCAATTTTTAACTTTGACATCTTTTCATATTTGTGAGCTCAGTCATTCACTAGGACTGAGAATTTTCTTACAGTTTCAAAGTATATCTTAGTAGTACTTTGGTAAAATAGCCAACAGTTACGTCCTAAAAAACACAAGCAGATCCTTCTCCACCCTCGTACATGGTATCATCACAAACCACACAATCACGTGCACTATATAGTGTTCATTATTCCACTGAGCTCAACACTGTTTTGAGGTTTTAGTGCATCACCATCTTGGAAACACTGGAAAAAAATTTGACTTTTAGAAAACTATTCATTCCCATATGGTATTCAAATCCTGGAAAACGAATATTGCGATGACCTTCATGCTGCACCAAAGTAAAAATGTCTTCAACAATAGCAAACAACAAGCTTCCGTTTGAATATTGAGTGCTCTTCTTGGCAGAACTGGTAAAGTAGGGCTTTTTGTACATGAATATACTTCTGTTTACACTTGTTGCATTCGCAGTGTGACCGGATGACTCTACTTTTCCGTCTAAAAATCACATCAACATGTGAATCATTTCCATTTGACTTTCTGTAAACAAAGGTTTTCATTCCTTTTTTTTGGGGGGGGGTTTACAATATGGTGATTCCCACAGTCTCATAACACTGTACAAAGAAAACATGAAGGGGTATTTAAACCACAAATCGATCTGTAATTCAGTGAGCAAAAACCAGCAAATGTGTGCCATGAATGCATACAGAGAGAGACATGATTAAACCTGGTCACAGAAAACGCAGCCCGTACTTGTATTAAATGTGAATGAGATTCATAGCCGACCACCTAAGAATGCAGTTTGAGTGATCTGACTAATTTGTCTCCCAAATCTTGTTTACACCTGGCTTTTATGTGGAAAAGTGAAATTCGAATGGGATCAGCTCACTATAAACATGGTGTAAAAGCCCTTACAGACTACCAGAAGCATAGCTTGGCACCTGTTAAACAGTCACTTATAAAAAATATTACTGCTCACATATAAAGTTTCACATGAGGTTAATCTGTGCTAAACAGACCATACCCATCAGCAGACAGTTTTCTTCTAGACATGTTAGACACATTTATTTGTACATTATTTGATTTTAAATATTATATTTTTATCTTAACCTTTTAGCAAATTTTAAAACGACTGTCTACACATATACCACATGCCTCAACTGTTTCTCACTGATGTATATAAGGAATTAAGAGTCTATGTTATGATCAGAGTGGGCTTGATAGCCAGGTTACCAATACTGCTACTGTTGTACCTGTGAGCAAAGCACTTAACCCTTGAAGAAATTTTGGAGCTTCTCAATTTTAATCTAGCAGAACCTTATCCAATTATTGAAGGTTCCTTGAAGCACCTTAAGACATTGTTACAGTTTCAAATTGCTTGTGCTTTTAACAGTGTGCGCCAAGGACACCGTAACATGACTGACCCTGCACTCTGATATCAGCTTTTGTCTAAAAGTGAAGCAAGCTTGGGAGTGAAAAGTCACCAGTTAAAGCTCCTTGTCTACCAGGAAGAGGAAGTGAATAAACAACATTTTTGTCTTCCCTCAACATTCACAGCTAATGGTGAGCAAGACACCCAAAATCCAAAGCGTGCCTTGGGTGCTGAGGTGGCTGCCACCTGCTCCAGGTGTGTGTCTTCACTGCCTCTAGTCAGTAGTGTGTGTGTATTTATTGACACAGATGGGTTAAATGTGGAAGCTGTACTGATGTGATAGCTGTAATGTGCATTTATAATTCTAACAAAGTGGAAGCTCAACGTCCCAACAATTCTGAACACAAAGTAAAAAGGCTCCACTGAGTGCACAACTCACCTAAATATTAGATTAATCCCAAACAGTGTGAACATGACCACAGCATATCCCACAATTCCAGTTGTGTAGCTAATTTTATATAACAGGAGAAACCATTTGTACACCAGCCTAGACAGAGAATGAGAGAGAAAAAGAAATTGTGTTACACTGAAGAATGACAAATGATGGCAGTGAACTCTGAACATGATCATATTTGTGTCAGTGGGAAGGCCAATGATGCCATCCCTGGCAAAAACATTCCTGAGAAAAGACACAATGTGTGGCTGACCTTAGAATACTTGATGGAATAACTGGTCTTCTGTACACAGAGCATTACAGATCATTCATTACCTTGGTGTTGTGCATTCAAGGGGTTTGCGAGTGGCACGGAACGTGATAAACGCTGTAACCACAGAGAAGATGAACCACGTGATCAGAAATCGCCACCAATGGAGCTTTGTGGTGAAGTAGAGAGGGACCACCCACATCTGAAAAAGGGTCACCAACTACAAAGAGACAACGGCATTTCAGGATCATACTGCAGCAATGAAAATATGATTTTAATAAATTAAACCTTAGAAAAAAAAAGTTTGTATGATGTCATGGCATTAAATATGTTGTGCCTGCATCAGCCTCTTCTCTAGATATGCAAATCAATTGGCAAAAAACACACTTCTAAAGACCCCATCTGAGGTTACATTTATACCTAACAAAAAGTAGCCAACTAAGCAGAAACACACATACTGACCAGCCTCTTCATTAAACCCACCTCACTGTTTCTGCTCGCATTGGCCATTTTATCAGCTGCACTTACAATATAGAACTTTAGTTCTATAATGACAGACTGCAGTCCATCTCTTTCTCTGCATAGTTTGTTAGCCTTCTTTGACTCAGTTCTCCAATAGTCAGGGCTTCATACGACCACTTCAGAGCAGGTATTTGAGTGATGGGTCATTCTGAACAGTAAGGCTGTATCTGATATGTAAAAAGATGCTGACTTTTTATACAGTATTCTGGACGGCACCAAGTCATGTCAGAATCAAAGCTTGGTAATATAGCTTTCTATGTTACTGAGTCAAAATGTTAATGGCCAACAACACAACTACACTGTCATATTTAGTGGTTTTCAGTTTCAGACACAACCTGACATTGATAGTGAGCAAAGTCCGACCAGAAATATCCAGTCAAGAGTCCAGTTAGCACTGAGGAAGGACTAGAAAATGACCAACACAAATTAGATAAAACAGATGAGCTTGTCTCTGACTGTATAGCTGTGAGGTGGTCCAACTATGTACAAGTGAGACAGTGAGCAGACAGTGTTAAAAAAGCTCCTGCAGCACTGCGGTCATTGATACACCAGCAGAACACATACTAAGACACTGCAGTGCTGAGAATGACTGTGTGATGTTTCAGCATCAGTCTTTGTATAGACGGTCTTACATTTTCCTCAAGCCCCTGTAGGCACCTGTAGGCCCCATGATGACATTTTAGGAATGTTGGAAACAATCCCATCTTCTCTTGGGCTGAATTTGCTAGGATGGCCTGACCTGGTCATGTTGATATTTGTTTGAAAAGTTCTGTAATAGTAAATTATTTTGTGGACAGTGGAATGGTTGATTTCTAATTGTTAAGAGATTTTTTTTAACCCCTTTCCAGACTCATCTGAGAGCTCTTTGGGTTTGGCCATGGTGATTCCACTCACTTCAACAATGAAGAGCAAACTAACCTAATGAGGTTTAAATAAGATGGCCTCCTCCAAAGCCCTCTCTAATGATGGCCTGCCCATTTGCAGCCGATATGCTGCACCCGGTTCAATTTTTTTCAATTATAAGTAGTATATAAATGGGGTGTTCTAGGTTTTTTCCTCACAAGAAAATTGAATTTACAAATTATGTCAATCTCTCAATATAGTAAAAATGAAGATCAAATATCAATGTGTTTAAATATGTTGAAAGTCAAAGTCATTAATAGGGTGTCCTAAATTCTTCATGTCTGTATATGATGAGCAGAGCTGAAGATGGCTTTAGTAAAGTTGCCAGTTGATGTACACTTTATATACATTTATAAATTATATAATTTTAATGATGATTCAGACATTTGTAATTTAGCCAAACATCAAATGTGTGTATTCTGATAATGCTAGGATCACAGAAATACCAAAACTCAATGGATCAATTAAAAGCTAACATATATACATAAATCATCATAATTAACACAAACAGCTAAAAATACATATGTACAGTGACTTAACCAGCCCTAATAAAATCACAAGGGCATAGGGCAGGTTACACTATCAACACGTTGCAGGTGTAATGCCAGATAATTCAAGAATGTGTCAACATCAGACAGACCTAAATTACATTATGGCAGATTGCCATCTAGTGGCTAGGGTTTATGAGTATATTTCCAACGGATTGCAGCTATAACAGAGTGCTCAACCAGCATAGACTTATCAACAGCATAGACTAATAAATTGACCAATACATAAACCTTTAGTAACTTGGTCTTTGACACGGCACAACCCATCATGACATCAGCAAGCCAATACTCAACATAATACAAGGCAATAAAATTAATGACGAAATTTGAAGGAGTATGCTGCGTATTATCTGAGGCCCCAGAATGAGCATAAAAAACACAAGCATTCCACATATTGGTGGGGCATCAGAGATCCATTCTTTATTCTTATGATGATTAATTGTAGGTGCAAAGAGAATGGGTATAAAACAAACCGGCATATACTTCATTTTGTTGTGCGATGAGGACTCACATTATAGGATTTAGGGTGCCTCTGCTTCCACTGAACCAAGACAAGCTGGGCTATCACAAGAGTAACGATGAGGATAAGAACCATCTCTGCATGCATAGCCTCGTGTCCTTTGTGTTTGGCATGCATTCTTGCATGTTCCAGTCTGAAACATGAGCAAAAACACAATTTAAATACACCATGTTTCGGAAACCAGTGATTGTTTTCCTTCTATACTGGACATAGCGGTGGGTCCCCCATCAACAGCTGGTGCAAATATCATCCACTTTGTGGTCTTGTTCAAGTCCTCTCTCCCCATTCACCAATCGAATAGAGGAAATATCAAGGAATGCCCAATTTACTAAAATCTACTGGCTAAGGAAATTAGGGGAAGTAGGTGTAACTCCCAAGCGGACCAGCTGATGAAAGGTGCCCCTCTGCTTCAGTCTGTGGACTGTATTAGACAGAAAAGTAGGGGCGGACACTCTCGAAAGACACTAAGAAAGGTACAAACCTCCATTTCTCCTCTGGCGAGAGTTGGGACAGGTCAATCTGAAGATAAAATCACAAACTGGTCAATCAGCACATTTCCTTTTAAAGCCAAAGCTTTGTTTATATTATTAATGAAGAATGGTGAAGGCTGTAGTCACACACATTATAAATGAATCGCTCAATTTGCTTTACCAATATAGGACGTAAAAAAGCACTATAATACACAATAACAGAAATAAGAGAGATTCAGATCATCCTTATTGATGAAGCTCCTGTAAGCTGAATAAGCCTGGCTCAGAAATGACCCCCTCCCCCCATGAGGGAGGCTAACGTCAGACTGGTCAGACTGGCCTTTAATGGTCTTTAATCCTCCATTAATGTGTTTTTGTAAGACGTCATTTGACGTCCTGACTTACATTTGTTATGTAGAAATAAAATCAGAAGGGAAAATGTGAGTGGACCCGTTAAAAGTCGGATTTTAATCCCATGAAACGTTAAACACGCGTTTAACAAACACATACTACACAGAAGAGGCGTTTTAAAGGGAAGGAGATGGCTGGAAGGCTGAGTTTTAAAGCTCTTTTCTGAGTAAAACCGTGTGAGTGTCCCTTTAAGGGCACGGCGCTGCCTGCGCGAGCCCGTGCACTCTAAACACTCGGAGCCGCAAGCAGCCCATACCGGAGAAGCGTCGTCGTGGTGTCCGGGTCCGTGTCCGTGGTCGTGCTCTACACCGTCAACCTCCACCTCAAACACCCCCGCCATCTTCGGGAGCGCTCGGTCACAAACCCGACGGCTCACCGGGCCACCTTCCGGGTTACGCGTGTCACCCACCAATCAGGAGAAACGGCGCGCGCTCCGTTTCCGTTCGTGGAGGCGCAGGCTGTGCCTCAATACGCCTCCTTGCACCCTTGACTAGACCCCTAAGCGATAGGCGGCAGAGTAGTGTGCGCACCTGCTGAACCCTTCTAGAGCACAAGCACGCTGATTGGGACGCAACAGGGGGGTTGGCCCAGTCAGACGACACACTAAACACTGTGCGAAGGACCGTCAGCCTGTATGTGTGTGTTTTTTGAGGAAAATGTCTTTTAATACTTGAAATACACGCAGTTTATCACTGAAAAACAAGAGAGAAGGCATCATGTATATAGCTTGTGTGCACAAACCACTCCTCAAAACGGTTCTGGAAGCAACTCAGAACCAATTAAAATAACCAGTAGACGGAGCTTATATCGCTGCTGCCCAATGAAAACCATGTGTAGTTTTGTCCATGGTTTGAAGCCTGTAGCTGCTTTGTACACCGTGATTATGGAGGAACTGACCAATAAAGATGCTCTTAGAAGACTGTTTATGACTCTTTTTAAATTTATTTTTCATGCAAATTAAATGTTTTTGAATTCTGCTGTAAAGTCACCATTTTGGAGACTTTACAGCAGGTGGTTTTGATTTGTGGGCCTGTTGCATGAAAGGTTTTTTATTAAGTTTCAGATTTTATTCATATGGTTCTCAAAACAGCTTCTATCCAATCTTTTCTTTACTGAATGCCAACAGGGAGAGAACCATGCTGTGTTCATCTGAAAGCAGCTTTAATGCTCATGTTCAGTAACACTCTTGGCAGTTTTCCCCCACAACATTACAGCAAACAAGTAAGCAACCAAAGACAATGCTGCTATATTAAAAACAGAGACACCAACAACAACAGACTCTCAAACTGAATCCCATTTAAAGCTCTGAGAAATAGATACATGTTTTTAAAGCCCTGATGTTTATTTTATGGTTATATTTTCCAACCCAATTGTGCATGTTCTGCCTCAAAGGTAGAACATAAATGACGTTATATCATAGCTGAAAAGCTTGTTGTAGATTTCAAAGCTCAGGCTTTATGAATTTGAAATTTGCCTAGAAGACAGCAATATTACAAGATTATCAAAATTGGTGTATTTTGTTCAAAACTGTAAAACAGATTTTCTGTTGTCAGAAATGTAAAAATAATAACAGAGATACCCATCCAGCAGTTTTTTGTAAACTAAATGATGAACTGTTTCATTGATCGTTTCATAAAATGAACATAGAGGAGAGAACCATGACTCAAGTGTGCATTAAATAAAGTAGAAAACAATTAAAAGCCTTGATTTAAATTTTCATGGGAATATAAATCTCCATGTTTAATAAAAATAATGTTTTGATCAGCCCACTATTTTATATTGTTTGTGTAAACATTATTTACGTAATGTTTACATAAGGGGGGGGTATGTTTAAATGTAATTGTCCAAGAAAAAAAGTGCTTGTTTATGGAAATCTGCTTGTTTGTGGAAGTTTGACAGAAAGGTTGTTTATCACATTTTGTTCTACTGGAGAGTCCTGACTCCTGGCTTATCAGACTGAGAAACACACACCTAAAATACTGACTGCAGATTAGATTCTTCAGTAAGTATGATTTCTGATGGTCTCCAAAAACTCTCTTTAAGATCAGCACTTCACCTCATGAGTAAGTAAATTCAATGTGGAAATGGGAATGTGGGCTTCAGCTGGTGCAGGGTGGAAAAGCTAAGCAAGGTTCCGATATCAGATGAGATCAGATGATATCAGCGATATGTAGAGAGAACACTGACAGGCACTCATTACACCATTTTAAATCGTATAATATTATAATGGAAATCTAATTCATTTGCTTTTTTTTAGGTAAGCATTTACTTTGGTGCATCATTGATTTGCTCATTCGTTAATATTTTGTATTTAAATTTACAAACCATTAAAAACAAAACCTAATTTATTATATGTGTGCACTCATTTGACTCAATGCTAAAGCAAGGAAACTTGGACATCACTGGTAAATCTTAAATATGTCTAGCTTTAATCCTGTGATTGTTTTCCTTCTTTTTGTGTGTTTTTCATTAGAAATATTAATTAACAATATCTATATAAACAACATGGTAATACAATTTGAAGCTAACAAATATTACAAAAAAATGGGGATACACAAAAGCTAAATACAGAGATTGAATGGATTAGTTGTTGATGTTTTGCTTCTTCTTTTTTTTGCAGACTTTCTGAGAGCAGTATTTGTTAATTGACCTGTTAATTGCATTGGTTATTAACTGTAGAAATGCAAACAATAAAGTCTGTAATGGTAGTTAGGGAGCTATTTTGCCACCAGGCTCAGATTGTAAGGCATCAAGTCTTAATTTAGTGATATAAAAGTTTATATTTTTTAAAGGTGAGGAAATGTGTGTAAAATGTGAAACACAAGCTTCAACTGGTGCAGGATGGAAAAGCTTACAGCACCTGGTATTCCCAGGCGGTCTCCCATCCAAGTACTAACCAGGCCCGACCCTGCTTAGCTTCCGAGATCAGACGAGATCGGGCATTCTCAGGGTGGTGTGGCCGTAAGCGACAGCTACTCCCACACCACGTCTATTTAACCATGAGGACTGAGAGCAGCGCGTCATTTTAATATCTGAAAAGGAAACGTCTCTGTCGCAGTTGCTTCAGATAACACGGATAGTGGTACTCGGTTTGTCAAAATAAAAGTCCCCTCTGGACAGACATCACCACAGCAGAATATCAAAGTGAAAAAGAAAATGGATTCATCAATTTAAAGCCATCTGGGTTGTTTTAAACATTTTTATTTCAGTAAATTAAGTAAAGCAGTACAAATGTAAGCTTCTACTCCTCTCTGGGAGTAGATTAACCTGCAACCCACAACCCAACAACCACAACACAACTTGGTGCAATAAAAAGTTTAAAACTGAAATAATAATGTACAATCCCACAATAATACAATACAATAATTTTCAATACAATCAATAAAGTTCTATTCACATCCTACAGCACTCTTTTTGCACGCACAATTTACCCATATTGTATATTGTAATATGGTCTCTATATTATATATTCTTTATATTTATATAGTGTTTTTCTTTACTAAATTATTATCTTCTCTTTTATGTATTGTACTGATGCTGCTACTGGAACATTAATTTCCCTGAGGGAACCCTACCCAGGGATCAATAAAGTTCTATCCTATCCTATCCTATCCTCCTATAGCCCCTGGTATTCAGAGGGGCTCTCCCATCGATGTACTAAGTGCTTATTTTCCCAGATCAGACGAGTTGTAGGTGATGTGGTCGTAAGCAGGAACAGCCGGGAAAACAAGACTCCTTAGAACTCATGACTGAGAGCAGGGTCATTTTAACAGGTCCCACATTACAGACATCCCAACGAACAGATCTGACCATTTCGTAATCACATTATATAGAAACATTGAGAAATCTGGACAATTCTGTTTTTAATTGTATGACGCTGACCTCGCTTCACTACAGCAGGTGGCGGCATTCGCTTAAAGACGATTAAAGAAGTCGTATTTACAAGCCAGGACTGTGTGGAGACCGCTTCTTATTCCACCACGATGTATCAGAGACAGCTCAAATGTTATATTGTAAAATGAAGACATTGCTCGTTTGAAAATGGTGCTGTTCTGTGTTGAAGAAAGGCATTTACTCCGGTACGAGAATGGTCCACCTTCCTAAACTACGATTTTACTCACTCATTTCTGACACAAGAGGGCGCTATCAATCACGGTCAAAATAAATCTTTCTAAATCTGTGATATGTTGTCTAATTATTCCACTTTCTTATAAACTTAATTGTAGTTTATATTTTCACAGTACAGTGGATTAAAGGCACGTTTTAATATGTTCAGCTAGAATGGGCCAAACGTCTGCTTTCTCTGATTGGTTGATCGGGAACGTTAACGTTAGATGACGTAGGCGCTGGCTGGACCAATCAGCGTGGCGCCTCGGCAGAGGCTCGGAATTCAAATTGTAGGATCTGGATAAACAAACAGAGGAGACGCCGAGTGGAGTTGGTGCTTTCTGTGCAGTTAACGGCCTTCTGCGGCAGTATCGGTGTATTTAAGCTGTAGGCCGGGTTATGAGAGCGGCTTTGTCTGGAATGTTTCAGCTCTTATTCAGGAGAGAATTGAAGGCCGAGGACGGAGAAACAAAGTGGGAGTAAAGATGGCATTCCAGAGGGCCAGGGGCTCCGTCTATGTAGCTCAGGGGAAAGCAAACGGACCTGGCAACCAGGTGAGTCCACTGACGTCCTGACCAACGTTCGCCAGAGGGTCGCCTGTCAACACTAAACCGTCTGTCCGGGCTGTTGTTGTGCTCTTGTGTACCTGTATGTATAAGGCTGTCCGCATTCAGCACAAACACTCGGGGAATGTAATCTCTGACTTCCCTCTGTTACAGGAGGATGTCTTTCACGTGAAGAGGACCCCCTCCTCCCCTCAGGGGGGCCCCAAGAAGAGATCTGCATTTGTTGATCTTACAAATGTAAGTGATCACCCAACCTATTGTTTGGCACAATTCATAGAGTAAATACAAGAAGTCCATTTTCTGTTATGCATGTTCTGTGTTAGACCTGCAATGAAGATTGCAATTTTGACCTTTTTGCAAATGATTGCAATATCAGAGTGAGAGAACAGGTTTACAAGTGAAATGAGACTCCAGTGCCCTGTCAGGCTGGACGTTCCGTATGGCATCCTGAAGCACATTTGCTCACAGATGATGTAGCTGGCCCTGTAGATCCTGCACACTCTGCACACTCAGGTTGCTGAAGCTGGTGTCCCAGCTGATTCCATTAATGCTGGATTCAGAATTAATCTGGTGCGCGTGCAGGCCATGGAAGTGTTGAAATTTAGGAGAGATGTTCCTAGGAAACTCTTGCTGCTGAAAAATTCCAGTTGGAAGCCCCGCCGTGCTATGGCTGCAGGGTGGACTGGGCATTGGGAGAACCAGGAGATATCCTAGTGGGCCGCTGAGAGGGGGAAATGTACCAGCGTTTCTCCACATTGAAAGCATTATTGAAGAGTTCAGCGCAAGGTCCAATCTACATACCTGATGGTTGTCATATCCCAAACTGTTGTGTGTCTGTGGATTTTTTTTCATTGATCCAACTTTGTGTTATTTTTTTTGGTGTCAATGAGTGAACTTTTAGGGCTTTTTTTATTTGCCATTTTCTTATGGAATGCAAACACTTATGAATAGTTGCACTTTGCACATTAGATTAAGATAATGTATAGAAATTGTTTTCTCTTCTTCCATACAGACTAACAAAGCCCAGACTGGTGGTCCTGTGAAGAGCAGCAAGCCAAGCAAAAAGGCACCTCAGAGCAAAGAAGTCATTAAGAATAAGTAATGATAGTTTTAATATTTGGTCCTCATAATATTTTTTTTGTGTGTGTGTGTGTGTGTGTGTGTGTGTGTGTGTACATACATATGGGTCTAGAGTGCAGTCATTGAATATTGGCTTGAAAAATGTTCTGTCCAGGACCGAAATCATTTCAGTATCACTGTGCAATCTTTTACCATCCAAATATTAGGGTGTAACATTGTAAACACTTTCAAGTGTAATATGATTTTCAGAGGATTTATAAGATATGATAGAAGTTTGTTTTATGCATTAAAAGTGTCTTTACTATCCAGAGAACTAAAATTAGTAATCTCTTGCTGAAAACTGATATGAATAAATTGAGGGTATTTTGCCGTACTGTTAAGGAGTGGTTGGAGTTATGTTAATGTTCCCTGTTTCAGTTTATAGTTATTACAGCGTTCATCATTATAAGTCCAATATTTGAAAGAAAAGCTATGCTTTAGTGTCCTGAGCTTCAGTTTAATTAAGTACAGTATTGTTATTTCCCTAATTATGTCCCTGTTTCCACTAAATTGAAAATGCCAACGAAAGAACCTTAGAAGAGATGAATGTGCAAATCTGAGGCACGTTCGTCTCTTCTTCTGTCTTTCAACAGCAAATTTACATTAACATTTTTCTAATTAGTGGAACTGTGCAAGCGGGTGTTTGAATAAGCTTTTTTATTATTATTATTATTATTATTATTATTATTATTATTATTATTATTATTATTATTATTATTATTATTATTATTATTATTGTTTCAGGTCCAAATGTCTCTCATCTGAGCAGCAGTCAACCAAAAGAACTGATTCTCCAAAAGAAGACCCAAGCACGTCTGTTCTTCAGGAGCAATCTGCAGTCCAACAGCCTCTGGAATCTGCAGTTCAAGAACTAAAGGTTATTAATGTATGGCCTAAATTAGTTAGACATTCTAAATACTGTGTATTTTTTTTATGTTAAATATTTGAGGCTTATCTTGTTTTAAACCTTAGATACCGGAAGCCTTTGACATTGACAGCCACCAGGCTGGTGACTGCTTGATGAGTTCAGAATATGCCAAGGACATTTTTGACTACCTTAAGAAAAGAGAGGTGAGGATCTACTGTAGCTGTAAACGAATATGAATATAGCAATAAAAATAAAATAATTTAAAATAAAATAATTACCCCAGTAGGTGTTTCCTCTGATTACAGCTGCATATACAGACTCAAACAGACTAATGGACTACTACTATGTTTTACAGTGTTTGTTGATTCAAAGTATAATAGATTTTGTCATATCCAACATCTGTCCAATGCCAACAACTTGATTAATATCGATTTGATTACGATATTACTAGTATGCTGCATCCTTACTGATGTTTTTTTTTCTTACTGATGTGTTTACTACTCAGTAATTGGTGTTTGTTACTTCACAGGAGAAATTTGTCTTGACTGATTACCTGCAAAATCAGCCAGACCTGAACGCAGATATGAGAAGCATTCTTGTTGACTGGATGGTAGAGGTCCAGGTGACTGTTTTTTGCTTCTTCTTTTTTTTTTTCCCTTTTATTTTTATTCTTTTGTTTCTCATTAGGAACATGTTCATAATGTAATGCTGAACAAGATGTTCTGAATTTGTGCTGCATTTTAATAGCATATACCTTAAAGATTTTGTAGTGGATTGTTAAACAGTGTAAACCCGTGAATTTCACAGCACACTGAGAAATGCCATAGAGATAGATATTTCTGAAGGACTCAGAAAAATAATAGGCTTTGGGCACCTATTAAACTGGGAAAGGTTACAAAGACATTTCTAGATTTCGAAGGCTTTGCCTGAATTATAATGATAGACATACTGTCCAAAAACACATTTCAGAAGTGGAGGTACTTTCAAAATTTCTCTAAACAGAGGATGTACAATCAAGGAGGTGAAACAGAATCTAAGAAAACATCTAAAGAAATGGAGACCTCAGCTAAGATCAGTATTCATGACTGTCATCAGTAAAGCACTTAACGTTGGTCCATGGCAGAATACGGCAGAAGCCATTTCTGACTATAAAGAATACAAATGCTTGTCTTAATTTTTTGGAGAAAGACATTTGATTCATGCTACGCATGATTCTGGTAGTGAGGTTGTTTCGGGAGGCTTTTCTGCACCAAAACCTGGATGATGATCAACAATGAATTCTACTCTTTACCAAAGAATTCCTGAGGAGATTGTTTGCTCATCTGTGAGGATAGGATTTTAATCTCATTCTGTGTCTTCAGGAAATCAGAAAGGGAGAACACTTTTCACAGTACTGTATGTTCATTGCTTTTTCACACTTCTGTGCAGGAGAACTTTGAGCTCAATCACGAAACCCTTTATCTGGCTGTCAAGATCACAGACCACTATCTTTCCGTCACAGTAGTTTTGCGAGAATCACTGCAGCTTATTGGCTCCACTGCCATGCTAATTGCTGCCAAATTTGAGGTAAGGGAGATCATCTATGTTCGGACTCAATAACATTTCTGATGGCCAAATAGCAATTTCTTTCATGGTTCATCTTTACTTAAGGGTCATTAATGATGGTGTTGGATGTAAGGCACTTTGCCATCTGTATTGAGGCTGGATGGGTAATATTTGTTCCTGCCCAAGATATTCAGCATGATGACATGTTATTTTATTTTATTTTATTTTATTTTTATTAGCAGTGTTGGACATTTGAAGAGAATGATTTCTTTGGTTAAATCCAAACTGACAAAATTCATTTTTAATCAATTCTTGTTTTTCATTGCCTAGGAACGGTGTCCTCCCTGCATTGATGACTTCTTGTACATTTGTGACGACGCCTATAAGAGGCAGGAATTCCTCGCCATTGAAAGGAACATCTTGCAAGGACTTAACTTTGATATTAATATCCCTGTACCCTATAGATTCCTCAGGCGTTATGCAAAGGTTAGAACATTTCCAACTTTCTTTATGTGCTTTGGCATTTTTCTTACAGTGTCTCTAAAGTATTCATCCTCTTGGATGCTTTCCTCTTTCACTGCTTTTATGAAGGGAATCATAGTCAGTGTAATGTCTATGTGAATAGACATCTCAGTCAGGCTTGTGCATCTGGACACTTTTTTTACTCCATTCTATCATTCCAGCCATTCTGTTTTCATTTTGACATTAAAAAGATTTTTTTTGTAAATTCATGTCATTTCCAAATGTCCAGACCCCTTATGTAACAATCTTGACTCATTTTATTTACACCCCCTACAAAAAGCCTTGCGAGCCAGTAAAAGCTGCTTTTAAAAACAGTGATTTTATAACTTGCCCTAAGTTTTCTGAGGCAGTCCTTGCCATGATTTTGTTTTGGTACCTCTGGTGAGCAGCACATCAACAACAGACTCTAACTGGTGTCATAAAACTGGTTGCATATGTGAAGCAGGCAACCTTTCCTGGGGCTTGATTTCTTGTTTGTATTCAATGTTCTACACCCTGTGTATTAGATTTTGCTGTGTTGTGATATGCAAGATGCATGGAAGGAAACATGGAATGTAAATGAATCAAAATCGGGGCATCAGGCTGCAGATGAAACTACACAGCAAATGCTCAACACTGTTGTAATGGGGTGTAATGATGAAAAATGTAGGAATCCAAGATTCCTATTGAGAAGATACATCTGGGAGCACATATAGAAGTTAAATTTAGTGTCTATAGGGTTTCACAGCAGCCTGAGGTTGGAAACTTGTCTAATATATCTTTATCTTTATGATCGGCTTTTCACTATCACACGTTTTGTATCCAAACCCCACAGGTGGCCCTTGCTAGCATGGAGACATTAACACTAGCACGCTACGTGTGTGAACTCAGCCTGTTGGAGTTGGAGCTGGTGCCTGAGAGAGCTTCACGTCTAGCCTCTGCCTGCTTGCTCCTTGCACTGATCACCAAAGGCCTGGGAGGATGGGTAAGATTTGTGTGTACAGGTGTCTAAGTGAGCGTGAGAGACCACTGGGATGGAAAATACTTTTCCATTAGCAATTGTACTGATTATTTTTGGGACAGCATACGTTTTAAGCTTAATGAGTCTTTTTGGTTAATAATTATCATTGTGTGCTGATAAATAAATTTTCTTATTTTGTCTGAAACTGCCTCAGTTAAGGATAAATTAGTGAAGTTTTGACTGTTTATTATGTAGTGGGGGGTGGCAGCCTTCTAAATGTTTGCCTCTGTGCACCACATCATTGGATTTGAAACAAAGCAATCAGGATGTGATATGAAGTTTTAATTCAGTGCATTTAACAAAAATATTGTTTTAACCATTTAGAAATTAAAGCCATGTTTTACATGATCTCTCCATTTTCACCGCTCCGAAGTAGGACTGGACTATATGACTAATTAAAACATTAATTTTATAATGTTTAAGAGAAATGGCCATATGATATGATAAATCTTGAAGTATAATTTTAGAATATCAGTATTTATTTAACACCAAAAAACACAGCATGCTGTATATTTAAAGAGTAAATATAGGTGTGTCATATAGTAATATAGTTTCAAAGTAATATGGTGTTTCAGTGAGTCAGCAAACCATGCTGAAAAGTGTAGCTTGAGAAAGAGGAATAAAGACATTATGCTGCTCCTTTAATTAAGAAGTGGGATAATTTGTACAAGGCTGTACTGTCATCCCTCCAGAAAATAAACCACTTCCTCATAAATGACCCAGTCACATTCTTTTCTGGAATTGAAATCACACAGATGGTCTGCATAGCAGATGTGCTGTTACAAATATGCCAGTTGTTTTGTATATTGTACAAAAAATACAAAACATAAATATAAGGATTACTTTAATATTTTGATTTAAATAATTCCAGTCAATGTCTGCTTGAAATCTGGAACCCATTTACATAACCAAATGTGTTTCCTGGGATGAGATTTTGTTGCCCCCTTTTTTGTTGTTTGTTTGTGTTTCTTTTGTATCATCATTTTTGTAAAAACCAAAAAAAAACAACAGCTCAACTGGTTTGAAGTTACGTGAGTTGGTCGTTTAAGAACTTTTTTATTTCTTTCACTTTCATTTGGGTCACTTTCATGGCACATCTTGTCATAATCCATCTTTACTGTCACACACCAGCCCATAATTTTTGCACCGTTTGACTGAATCTGAATAGAAAGTGTAGCATATCTATCTGAGCAGATTATAGCATATACCGTATCTTCCACAAAGTTTATATTTTTTAAAAACTGGAAAATAACATTATATAAGAAGAAAAAGCTGCACCTCATGGTTTAAAGCGTGGAAAAAAGTAGCGGCTTATAGTCCAGAAAATACAGTAATAAGTTGTTCTGGTACTTCCATCAAGTCATATTTCCAGTAAACAGCAATGACCCAGTCCTCCTGGCAGCAACACACACTCACGCCTTCACTGTGTAAACCCTTTCTTGGACAACTGACAACTTTACCAGTGCATTACCACTGGGTTGCATCTTCAAGTAAAGTATGTGTCGTTGAATTAAAAACATCTGTAGGCTTTAATGATGATACTCTTACCTCCTCAGGGATCTTCATCTGACTAGATGTGAAGTGTTCTTTGTTTTCCACCAAAGAAAGAATTGTGATTATCTGCTTTAGTTGTCTTCTGATTGTGTTTTAAGATTGAATTTTAAGAATTAACCAAACAAATTTGTTATTCCAGCCTAATAATGGCCGCCTCCTTTTAGGAACTGCATATAGACAGTTCCCATAAACAGCTACTAAATACAAATGGGCTTGTAGTCAACTCTAGAATGTTGGTCTCCACGGTTTGTCATGAAATAAGGGCAGTTCCTTATTCTTTATAGCTAAAACTGCTCATCAGTCAGTTGTCCGATTATTTCTGAGCTTGTGGAAATGGAGTACAAGAATCTACAACAAAACTTGTCAATCCCTTTGAATTAAAGCTATAGATTTTACATCTTGATTGGTCCATTTCAAATCCATACACAGGCCAAATTAAAAAATGCTCACAGTCCAAACACGGACTATATATAAGTAAAGGCAAAAAGAATCTGTTAATTATAAAGTAACACGCTCAAAAAATTCTCAGGTAATTACAAATCCATCCGTTCTGTGTATGCATAACTGTAAAAGCTTAAGTAGTTGCTAGCTGGAAGTTGTCTCACAATGGTAGGCGCTTTGTCTCCGCTGCAGACGCCAGCTCTTAAGTACCACAGTGGCTATACGCTGAGTGACCTGAGCCCTTTGGTCAGGAGACTGTATGCAATGCTGGCCAGCCCTTCAGATGAAAATCTCAAAGCCGTGGAAATTAAATATTCACACAAGTAAGTAAAGCAGATTGTCCAGTGTTGAAATTGGCTGGTCTGAAATCATTTCAGCTTGTTTCATTTTCTGCTTTTTGTTTCTTTCTTTTTTCCAGAGTCTTTTTTGAAGTAGCAAAAATTCCACTGGTACATATTGAGACCTTAGAAGAGACTCTTTCTGAACAGGATATCACTCAGTGAATCAACAGATTGTCTTGTAAATATGTGTTTTACGTTATGTGTTATTTATTAAGTTGTATGTATTTAACATATTTAAGTGTTTATAGTTTTGTACTTGATTTAAGAAGTAAACTTTTAAAATTCATTTATGTCTAGTTTGTAAGTTGGTTGTGAAAAATTAAGGAGAAATGTAATGTAATCACCATATGTTTGTGAATTTTATGAACATTTTATTAAAAAGCTAACGGAAGTCTTCCCAGAAATGTAGTTTTGCTGATGTTCATGTGTAGAATGCTCTTTTATATTCACAAGAAATGATAATCCTCTTTATTATGCTCACTGTCATTATGTGACGGTGAAATTATTATAAATTATTTAAAAATTATTATAATAAAGACTCATGCCTATCCCACATGCCTGTTTTTTGTTTTTTTTTATATTTATTTATTTTTTTAACTCACCAGTTTGATTTTACAGAGGAAGTACAAACCGAGGCAAGGTTCACATCTTTTAATTCTGAAGCAGTACTAGTGATAATTCCTAGCAGCCACAAATGGGCAGTGTTTCCTGTAGTGATCAGTGAGGTGAGTTCTAGCACTTACACAGATCTTTTATCGATTTGACTCTTGCCAGTCTAATAAGAGCAGAGGTGTGAAGAGCAACCCAACCCCACCTTTTAGTGTATTATTTCTGTAAACATTGTGCAGATTTATGGGAAAGTGTGCACACCCTTGAGAAGTAACAAACAGCCTCAATAGGTAATCAGTCATGGCACCCAATATTTAAATGAAATATTAACACGTTTGCTCTTTCTTTCTCAACATAAATAGACAGCAGTGTGCCTGTGCCAAACGAAGTTGGGACTGCACCATACGAAGTTGGGACTCTGGCAGAAACCTTTTTGTCTTGCATGCACAGCTTATTTATGGTCTTTTCATGAAGTGTCTGTGATATTTTTGGTCGGGGGGGACTGTAAGCTTGAATTTGTATGCATTTTATTATCATGTCGAATCCCTTTGTTAAATTTGAGCCTTTTAAGGATTTGACCCAGGATTTATTGGTATTTTAAGGGATCCCTTGAGGAATTCTTCCCTCCTCCCATGCATAATTGTAAATGCCACTGGCAGCAACACAACCCCAATGATGGATCACCCTCTCCTATTTTTGCAGGACACTATTAGGAACCTCTACAACTCCATGTTGAGACGTCTGGCACATTGAATGCAACTGAATCATACAACCGTACCTTTTCTGTATCTCAACTCGAATGTGGGAGGCTTTATACCTCTCTACTCTGTACTTGCCTTTGGACATGATGTTGTTTGGTTCTCAGGGTGCCACCTAGGCTCAAAATCACTTTAGGAACCTTCATCATCCAGGAGTGTGTGACCTGAATGTGGTATGCATATGGGGGGGGAAAATGAGTGGGTTTGACACTAACGAGTTTATTTGGACTCTCTCTGCTTATGTGTGCTTAAATCTGCATTACATTTATGTGTGGGCGCCTGGAGCACATCCCTAGGCGAGAACAGATGGAGGGCTTCCAAAATATCAGAATGCAAGAACTGCTCATGAATACACCACTCATCTTTCAGTCCACTCATATTCAAATGAAGGCTGCTACAGTAAAATCCATAAAAGATTTGGCTGCTTTTAACAGTTTATAGTTTGGCTGTCACTGATAAAGATCTGACTTTTTGGATGTAGTGTACAACCTCAAGAAATAAGTGAATTCAACCAGGAATGTGTTTTTTTCTGATTGTATTTGCATGTATGTATTTCTTTCTGTCAGTCAGCTGGCACTATGTGAATTCACGAGAATTCATTCCACATCAGCTTCTCTGTATGAGAGGATTAATTTGGAAATAAATGACTATTATGTTCAATGATTGTTAATTTATTATTAACAATAACAGTAATTATATATTAATTATTATTTATATAGACCCATCTATGCATATGAGTATTTGTTTATGTTTTCTCTGTGGCTATATTTCTATGTATGTAGATACAAATGCATCTCAAAAAATACAATGGAGATTTTCAGCTTCATTCATCTCTCTCTCTCTCTCTCTCTCTCTCTCTCTCTCTCTTTCTCTCTCTCTTTCTCTTTTCCCCTCCCCCTCCCTCCCTCTCTCTCTCCCCCTCCTCCCGGAATCAGTCGGGTGTTTGTCAGTAGTTTGGGCTTTACTCTCAGCTGGAAGTGTACTGACTCTGTACAGTGACATCTGAAGATCCTGGGACATAACTTCAACAGCAGCAGATACATGGTAATGTTTTATCAGTTACAGTTATGTTTAAAATGGATATTATATATGTAAATTACAGTCGACATCCTGACCATTTATCCTTTCTGATCTTCACTACCCAGTCAGTGTCTGACCAGTTCTGTGTCAGACCCCAGATCTGTCAGTGAGGGAATGTTTACTGGATATCTTATTATACTGTCTGTAAAGAACATAGTGATGAAAATGTGTGTGAGAGAGAGAAAGTGTGTGTTTGTGTGTGTAGATGAGACTGGCATCTTCAGGTCATGTGGGTCTGAGTCAGATTGATGTAATCTCTGGCACTCTTTATGAAAGCTGAAATGTTTGTTCACAGAATGATCATTTGGAGGATACACCTGGCGCACAGTTTCTACCAGTGCTTTTAAGCTGCAATTTTAGCAGACATGTCAAAGAGATTATAGCTCCAGGCTTTCTTTCACACTACAGGTGCAGAAGAGGTTAGAAGGTCTGCTGAGGTCATGGATGTTTTCCACTGTTTGATTAGCTCTGTGTGTTTCTTTGGAAATGACATGCACCAGTAAAGTGTAAAGAAGTGAACTGCGTAGTTTCTACTAACAGAAGCACTTCCTTGAGTAGATCAGCTTTTCATGCCACTGCTGAATATACAAAACTTTTTTGTTCAGAGCAACTGTGGAATAACCCAACACAAATTTTAGTATTGGCAATAGTTAAAAATTGGTTCTGTTCTTACTGGCATATATTCTCACAAGAAGTTGGTTAAAGAAGAATAAGAGACTTTTACTAAAGTGTCAAAGGAATAAAATGTTTTTGCCCTCGACATTCAGAGAAACAATTCAAATGATTTTATGTCTGTGATGTGAAAGACATGACTAGCAGTGATATGTGGGAAAAAATATGAGAAAAGTAATATGCAATATGTAAAAGTATAATTTCCACCACAGTTCCAATGATTTTACTGAAGCACAGGAGATTCAAATGAATACATCCAACAGTAATAAAAAAAATCATAATTATAGCTAAAATGTAAATGATTTGTACAAATGTATGATAGGTTTGTAAGTTAGTTAGCTTAATGTTTTGTGTTGTTGTACATATAATATAAAACATGTAAAATATGTTTTAGATTTTTTTTACATTTTCCACAGGAAATATTTCATAGATTTGTAGTTTAAATTCATTCATTATATAACTATATTGTTATACATTTGTAGCTTTCTAGGCAAAAGTATATTAGACTAGTAAATGACCTAGCTGAAGATTCATAGATTTATACATTTATGAGAAAATGTCCCACAGCAAACATTCATTAAATTCTCTAAACAGCTAAAGTTTCATAGATTTGTGTTTTGTTTTTTCTTAGACTTACAAATTCCATACCTACATTTTCATAGATTTGTAGATTTGTTATTTTCTTAAATTCACAAATTCTGCTAAATTTTCATAGATTTATAGACATGTGTATTTTTTCTAAGATTCACAAATTATATAGTTAAATCTTCATAGATATTTAGATGTGTTTGTTTTTTTGTTTTTTTTTTTTGCTCACAGATTCTTCTGGCAAATTTTCATAGTTTTGTATATTTTTAAATTTCATAGATGCCCAGATAAGAATCCGGTCTGAGCAGTGCTTGATGCAGTTCTCCTTGTGTGCAGTTGTTTCTGGTTGAAAGTGTGCTGTGCACAATTGATTTCCACTCTTTGTCAGTATAACATTTATTCATAAATATTATAACAACCATGCATTTGCGATGTTACAGCTTTATAAACAGAAATATACAGAAATTAGATTAGAATTGGATCAGAGTATCTCAAGTTGTAAATTGTATCAGTACATTTTTAAGATAATTGTTTTGAAGAAGACGACCAGTATCACTGTTGTCTAATGTAAAATATGAGTATCAAAAAAGGTGAACTGGCATCTGGCCATCTGTAGCTCTGAAGTCTGTGTTCAGCTCAGTGTCATAAACATGGTGCACATCTCTGGAGTGTGACACAGTGAAGGTTAAGAAAGTCGTAAATGCATCATTCATCTCATTGTTTTATTAATGTGTGAGCTGTGTCTTCAGCAGGCACAAGTTTTCACAGCACATTTATGAATAATAAGTTAACATGAAGTCAGAACATGGTAACGTCCATCTGTGGCATCAGTTGTAGGAACATAGGCTTTGAAGCACTATGGTTTGACAATTAGATTTGACATATGATAACTTATGAGATGTAGGACATGGATGGTGAGAACATTGTCATTTGAGAGGTTAGCAGAACCTGTCCAACAGTTCCTTGTATTTCTTGTATTACAGAAATAAAGAAAATATCCACTACATTGGAGGGCTGCCAGTGATCACACTAATATTCATGCTTGCCAGTGGGTTGCTGAATTCCTTCACACATTTTTTTTAATATTATTTTTCAGATGGCACTTGGCTTAGTCATTGTATTTTCCAAGCATGAAACCAAGTAATAAACACAAAACAAAATGAACTTTCTGTATGTTTAAAATGTTTGAGGCTATTTGCTGCTTGTGGTCATGGCTAGGGTCATCTGAGGTCATTGGTTTAAAAATAGTAGCTTTAAAAATGCCTTAAGCTCATTATGCTGGTATTTGCCTTTATGGTCCATATAATTTGAAATGAATTGTCAGTAGAGATGTTCCAGTATGATTGTACACAGAGATATGTTTGCGTTGGAACTGTTCTGTTATTGATATGCCAACAACTGCCACATTATGTAAAAAGTTAGAAACAAAGCATCATATGACAAAAACAATGTACACCTGACAGTGATGTGAAATGCTAGCTTTAGACCAGAAGGCCTCCAAACAGTTTAGATTGTTTTAGAAGAAAGCTTTGAATGAAAAAAGAATGACGAGATGTGAGCTGCTTAAGCTGTCAATTTAATTTATTATTTGCTCTTTTCACAGAGAAAGCATTAGGCAGTCTGCTACAGGACAGAGGACTGACTTGGAGATGAATGAATTTGTAGTGAATAAGCACAGTAAGTGGTTGTTGTTTTTTTTGTTTTTTTTACAAAAAGTCCCAAAATGTTCTTAAGCAAGGATATTTGTAATTTTCTCTATATTACTAATGTTTGTTTTGTTTTTTGCTTCACATTTGGACAAAAGTATAAGCTAAAAAACTGGATGGACACAGAACACAAAACTTTACAATAGGTTGATAGTAGGACATATAATTACAAAATAGGCACCAGTAGTTACTGACTAATATGCCTTAAAGTATAACCAGTTTCACACTAATATTGATTTTAGCATTTGGGTAAAACTAATGATTGGGTAAAACTGATAAATTACTCTTTAGCTGCTTTCTGCCTAGTGAGTGCAGCTCCAGGTGATTGACACTTTAGTTCTGCTGCTTCTGTAACCCCACCTCAGTTGTTGAAATAGAGAATATTTTCCCTCCATTGCATAGTGCTGGGTGGCAACCTTTCAAATTTTAAAAGTCTCATCGGTAACCATTGCATCGTATGAAGCAGAGGATCCTCTGACTGGATGCTTTCTCTTCCACTAAACTCTGCCTCCATGTGTTAATTGTAGACTCCCTAATTTGCATTTATCAAACATGCTGATTGGATGGGAGACCTACTGATACTGGAGTAGATGTACTCTTTACGTGAACTGTAAGCCTTCAGGTTAAAAGAGTAGTTTGTAAATAATCAAATGTTTGCTTCAGTTTAGAATTGGAGATGCTGGGCTAATGCGTCAGTGATTGACTGAATTAATTTTATGTGATAATTCATGCTAAATTGCTTTCTTTTAGGAGTTAATTATCCTAGTTCATCTTTTGAAATTCTAGTAACTGTTCAGAGACAAGTGAACAGAAACAGGTCAATCATGGGGAAATTGTTGTACTGAATTGCTGATATATTCAATGATAATCCATTAATTTACATGCTGATTAACCAGTTTTTAACCCTTTTAACTCTAGGCATTTTATAAATTCATAATCTCAAGACATTATATATTCAGTAAATGCTGTGAAACTAATGTTATGTAGTTATGAGACTGAAGGACTGGAGGGTGGACCATAAATGGGCCCTAACCATTTAAGAGGCTAATTCACAATGCCTCCCAGGCCTGTTCCAGACTTTGACATCTTCTGTCTCTGAGTGTAGTAATCAAACACTTCACTGCTGCTGATGACCGTTCACTTACCTGCTTGGCTGATGTCACATTGCTTAGTTAGCAGTGTTATAATGAAAGATCCATCTCCCTTTACCTGAAAAGTTCATTACACGTGTTCTGATTGTTATTAGAGGCCGTGTGCCCAAGGCTCCTGTTCATTCTCTACACAGTGTGTGACCAAAACACAGTCATCAAGCCATCTTCTAGTGTGTGCTTTTCCCTGGACATCTTCAATGTCTTCAGTGGCTGGGTATTCATCCTTATTTTGAGGGAGTAACTGAGTTTGACTTCAGATGGGAAAATAGTTTCCTTTTTTCACTCCAGGACCATAGATGACCAACATCTGGTTGTCTAAAGAGCCTCTCAATTCTTTCAAAAACATTCAATTGAGATGTGTGAGTACATTTACTGATGTACTTTTAAAATATGTACTATAAAAAAGTTAGAAATGTGTGTCCATCAGTTTCTTATTATAACACTGAAACTACGCACTGATATGTGCAGATATCATTTCTGTTTAAGTCAATACTATTGGAGCAAAATTTGTATAAAATTTACTGCACAAATATAGTGGCATGCAAAATTTTGCTGCTGCATTTAACCTATCCTTGCAGTGAACACACACATACACCCTAGTCAGCAAACAAACACCATGAAAAGGTAAAGAAGCACTATGCAAATGTTTTGGCACCCCATTAGATTTGAGCTCTCTGATAAAGTTTACCAAGGTGTCAGACCTTCTTTAGTTTGTTGGGGCTACAGCTTTTTTTTGCATCACTGGGAAAAGCCAGGCAATACTCTGACTCCTCAAACCTTGACCAAACAATCAGCAGTATTGGACTCTTAAAATTAATTAAAACTGGATCTGAAAAGAAAATGCACACCTCAAATCCACAATGAACAACCTCAAGCTGAAGGCCCTCACAAGTCCCCTAACCTCACATAAAAAAATGGGCTGAACAATTTTTAACTCACCTGAAATCCTCACATTTAGTAACATATTTTATCTTTGGGATAAATTTGACTCCAGCAAATAAAAATCCAGAAAATAATTATAATTATTTCTATATACATAGGTTTATGTATCAGATGCTTTATGGTTACATAATGACTACCTAAATAGCCATATAAATTAAACATCCCTCCTCCACCATCCTTAAACAGTCAAAAACTCAGCAAGTGGCCTACAATTGGGAAAAAAAAGATTGCTAATTGCTAAGATGTTGCTATTCAATATTATATTTATATATATTTATATATATATATATATATATATATATATATATATATATATATATATATATATATATATATATATATATATATATATATATATATATATATATATATATTATTTTTATTTATTTATTTTTTTTAATAACAACATGTATTATGATTAAAAAGTTTTTTTTACATGTCTTTTGAGAATTTGTGGCTGGTGTCAACATTCCAAAGACCTTATGTTTTGATTCTTTCAACATTAAAGGTCTCATTGCTAAAATATTATCCTCTGTCCTGCTCAACATTGTCCCATATTAGTCTAAGACACATTTCCTATTCCCATATAACCAATAACTGTATAAAGGGTATTAAGCTTTGACTAAGAGGGTCTATAGGTAACCCCTTCAGGAGAATAATAAATGACCCCAAATGGTCAGTATTGTGAAATTTGCATAAAATGTATTAAATACTATACAACAATTTGGAGAAATTGCCTTATAGCAGCTCTTTGAAGAGACACATCAGTCAAAGTTTGTATTAGACACATATTTTATATGACGTAATATAGGTCTGTATAATTAATTTGACTATCTGGTGTGAATAATGCCCACAAGCTTTCTTTCTTCTTGAACACAATTCTCCATCAGACCTGCTTCTTCAGTCCAATCAAACCCCGTCACACCTTTAAGAAGTATTTTTTTATCAAACACCAGTTAAAAGTATGACAGTGTTTTATTTAGACCTTAAAATCCTCTCATCGGACTGGAGGATCTGTTGTCTTTACAAACATGTGTGTAATACATCTACAAGTTGAGGAATAAAACATAATGAAAAACTATTTACTGATTATAAACATGTATCTCTAATGTATAACAGTGTTTCTCAACCATGGAGGCACTCCTACCCTGTATATTTTAGAGCTTTCCCTGCTTCCACAACATCTGCTCATTGACAAAAACCCTTCATGGGGTTTGTTCAAGATAAAATGTTCAGGCCAGGGGTACCTCCAGGACCAGGGTTGAGAAACACTGATATATACAGTCATGAATAAGTCATAACAATCCATCCATTCCTGTCAGCCTTAAATACTAGAATGTTTAATGCATAAACTGTTTAAATGACTATTTTAGTGGTTTAATATTATTTTCATCAGTCCTTAGGGTTCCTCTACTAGCATAATGCTATTTTGCACTACTGCATCAATGAGTTTTCATTCTGGTTAATTAAAGTTTGTAAAAGGTCAGGAGTACACATTGGCAGTTCTTTTAAACTCAGTGTTCTTCTTGGCAAAGCTGCTTGGCAGTCACACCAAAATACTGGGAACTGAAGGTCAAAATATATTTTAAATAGCTAATAAAATCTGACCAAGAGCTCATGGATATTTTTTACTGTTTGACTCAATAATGCACAAAATACATCTTGTTCTGGCTACAGAGCTTGTGCAGGGGTCTCCAAACTGATCAGCTCTGTTCAAAGGGCGGAACTTTATCTGCAAACAGAAAGCCGATTTGCTCTTTTTCTTGAAGGTGGGACTTGTTCCAGAAACACACACACTCCACATATTGAGGACAGGCTTTCAGAGATCTTGTATTTTGATGTGGGCTTTCCAGATCTGTTTGTGACGCTGTATGTAAATGTTAAAACCTCTGAGATGCTATTTCATGTATACAGTCCTGTTCTGCAGTTACACAGCTGAGTGGCAACTGAAGTTTAGACTTTATTCTACCCTACAGTTTATCATATATGTGCATACACCAAGATACAGTGAAAGAGAGAATTATTTGTTCCCTTGCTGATTTTGTAAATTTCACTGACAAAGACATGAACAGTCTATAATTTTAAGGGTAGGTTCGTTTTAACAGTGAGAGATAGGATATCAAAAATAAAATCCAGATAATTACATTGTATAAAATAAATACATTTATTTGCATTTTGCAGAAAGGAATAAGTATTTGATCGCTCTGGTTACAAGACTTTACTAGTGGCAAAACTCTTGTTGGCAAGCACAACAGTCAGATGTTTCTTGTAGTTGATGATGAGGTTTACGCACATCAGGAGGAATTTTGGTCCACTCCTCTTTGCAGATCATCTCTAAATCATTAAGATTTTGAGGCTGTCGCTTGGCAACTTGGAGCTTCTGCTTGCTCCATAGGTTTCATATGGGATTAAGGTCTGGAGACAAGCTAAGCCACTCCATGACCTTAATGTGCCACTCCTTTGTTGCCTTGGCTGTATATTTTGGGTCATTGTCATGCTGGAAGACCCAGCCACAACCCATTTTTAATGTCCTGGCGGAGGGAAGGAGGTTGTCACTCAGGATTTTACGGTACATGGCTCCATCCATTCTCCCACTGATGTGGTGAAGTAGTTCTGTGCTTTTAGCAAAGAAACGCCCCCAAAACATAAGGTTTCCAACTCCATGCTTGACAGTGGGGACATTGTTCTTGGGTCATAGTCAGCATTTCTCTTCCTCCAAACAAAGCGAGTTGAGTTGATGCCAACGTGCTCAATTTTTGTCTCATCTCGCTCTCAGAATCATCCAGGTATTCATTTGCAAACTTCAGATGGACCTGCACATGTGCCTTCTTGAGCAGGGGGACCTTGCAGGCATTACAGGAGTTTAATCAATTACGGCATAATATATTATTATAATATTATGTTTATAATATAAATTTATAATATGCAAATAAATTTATATCATTTATACAGTATGTTTTTCTGGATTTTATTTTTGATATTCTATCTTTTGTTGTAAAAATGAATCTACCCTAAAATTTATAGACGGTTCATGTCTTTGTCAGTAGGCAAACCTACAAAATCAGCAAGAGATCAAATAATTATTTCCTTCACTGTATTGTTATGCAGAATAAGCAGAGGCAAACTCTGACTGTTTAAACACCTGGTTGATGATGTGTCAACAGCGTGCTTTTGGGAAACTTCCTGCATGTTATGTGAATGCAAAGGCTTTTCAGTAATGCCTTCAAAAGTCACAAAAGAACTTAGCTCAAGGTGACATTTAGGACTGATCTGCCCTTTTCTCCTTTAACTTCCAAACTTTCACAGTTACACAGCCAGAAGGGACCTATTCTTAGATTACCCTTCCCCCCTTTCTCTATGATAAATGTAAAATCAAGATCTTTTAGAGATGTACTCTAAACGTGAAGGACGCTCTCACCTCTCCTCATCTTTATTCCTTGTGACACTTACTTTGAAATATTTAAATGTTCTCTTCTGGCTTGTGGGCATGTTTCTGCACACCCCAGCAGTTCATATTTTAAAAGGGGAAGATTAAAGGTGACTAAGTGAAATTTGGCTCCTCTCAAGCATCAAATCATCAGCCCCAGTGAATATTGGCTGGAGGGATAAGAAGAAGAGAGCTTGATTAAAAACAGCTCAGTTATCAGTACTAATTTGCAGGCTCTCATCAGGTGTCACTCTGTTTGTTGACTGAGTTGAGGCCAATGTACGAAGATAAGATCTGACCCAAGGATACAGCTACCCTACCCCGTATACTTCCTAGTATCTCTCCTGATGAAATGATGGGGCATACAAAAGTATGGGGATGAGTAGAAGATGAACTGATCTCCAAAAGACACAAAGTTAAAGATGAAACTTTTCATCTCTAAGAAAGAATATAAAACCCCACAAAAACATTTGCTCTGAAAGACCAAGAAAGATTGTTGGTGTAGTGGATAACAACACTCCCTTCCAGTGCAGACACATGACCCTCTGGATCAAGAGATGTTAAATACCTGCACAACTTCAGAAATGGAATGTCACATTCATCTGGCACCAACCATCATGCCTCGCTCAAATTCCAGTAATTCAAATCATGCCACCATCACACTAGTGTGTGTTCATCCTCAACAATTATACAGGTTTGGGTGTTTCTAAGCCAACATCTTAGGTAATGCCACTTCATAATCCAATTACATAATGACATTCCTTGTCTTTTGGCATCTCGGTGTAATTCAAATGTAAGCTTCCCTGGATACGAACATCAGCCAAATGTAAATAAATAAATGTAAAACTTAGCAACAACTGTGTGTGAGACTTCTGAAGAGCAACCCAAGATTTATGGAAGGCAACAAAACTGAAAATAGTGCTATTATGTTAAGATTCAGTTCAGTGGGCAGCACTATCTCAATCAATCAATCAAAGTTTATTTATATAGCGCTTTTTACAACAAAGGAGTTGTCACCAAGCAGGTTTACAGAAATCTGGGTCCAAGCCTCATTTGAGCAATTTAAGACAGCTGTCTTTAATGTGGATAATGAGTTGATTATTAGCATCTAACTGGTTTGTAGGAGCCAGAACTCTTAATGGTTGGTAGGGGATCAAATACTTATTTCTCTCTGCAAAATGCAAATTAATTTATATCATTTATACAATGTGATTACATGACCGAAACATGCTATTAGTATTGCTTGTAATGAAAAAAAAGGAAGCATAATGTAGATTAATCAGTGATACCAGTTTCCCCATTAGCTTTCCTACACTGGCTGCCGTGTGGGCATTTTAAATGAACCATTTCATCTTAATCCCTAACATTTCATGTCATATGTTTCATAACAGTCTACTTCAATATTCTCTGTCCTGTGGCTACTATAAGGTAATGGCATAAGTCCAGCCTGATAATGGACAGCATGCATGCAAGGATGCTTGCATAAGGCCAGCTCTTGTGGGCACTCTTGGGGGGCTGCTTGCTCAGAACACTGGAAACATTCCGGCTGCTTCCCGTAATGAAATGTGTCTCTTTCACAACAGATCTGTTTCTTGTGACACTACAGTGAAACATCTGTCAATGTGTTTGGAAGTCTAAAGCCTTCTCTTCAGTTCATTTACTCTGATCTAAGAGTTATTACACCATCAACACCATGACCACTGGCTCTTGGGCCTTACAGTTATGGAGTTCTGGTTAAAGGCATTGGGTAAAATTTCATAGGTTCATAGGTAGATACAGTCGTGTGAAAAGGTTAGGGCACCCCATCAATACATTTGTCTTTTCATCATATTTAAACATATGGATGTTTGATCTTCAAAATTAAAATCGGGTGCACCACATCAGGTGCCAATGATTACATCATCGTTAGAGAGGACATTTGAGATGGCTGTTATATTCAAACCTCAGACACCTCAGTTGGTTTTTTGAACTTTTTCACGACAGTCACAATGAAGTACAGAATATTCTTTCACCCCCACAGAGTTTTTTTTAGACTCATACAAGAGAAACACCACTTTTGCATATATTTAAATAGAATTGCTATAGTTACATTTACACATAAGCAAAGAGAATTTGTATTTTAAAAATGGCATGTAATTTAAATGAACAGATATATTTTAACATATTTAAATAAAATTGCTTTATTTAAATGTACACATATTTACCAAGGCATCTCAAAAAATCTGGGGAAAGGTCAGCTGTTATACATATGCCATATTTCAAGCCTTTTTTGGTTTCAATGTTGAAGCTGTAATAATAAAAAGGACAATGTGGTTCCATTCCTTTCCATTCTATAAAAATGAAGACAAAATTGTTGGCAAATTTGCAACCAGAGTCTGCACAGTAGAGACAGTAGAGGTGGAGCTAGACTCAAGCCAGACTGAGAGTGCCCTGACCATGCATAACATTTATGGGTCTGTTCAGGCAAGGCTATCAGTTACTTCATTGATATCACTTCTCACAATACCACAGAATAACATTTAAAAACAATTTCTGCAAGAAAGAAAAAAAATGTGCCAGTATTAACACGGAAAATGAGCTACTGGATTTAGACAACGTAGAAGAGAAAAATCAGACTGAATATGGCCTGTATTCCCATTGAAATATGTGATATTTAATCATCATAATCAATCAGCCAGAAGAGGCCCGAGACCTGAGGTAGCTTCATTTTATTTGAGATGAATAGAATGGATGTCTACAACCTCAACAAGTTCAACAGCATTAAAAATACTCCATTCTGGCTGTGTGGAGTTTTATTTGATGCAAAAGTGATCCTTACCAAACTTCTTTAGCTTTCTCCTGAACAACAGGTTCTAAATGCACAGAAAAGACTGTTTTTCTTCATTCATGCAAACAGAATTCCTTTCATGCATGAAAGACGCACAGCAAGTCACCTCTTGTGATCACTGGATTTTTTTCATTGTATTTATTATGTTAAGATGACCCATCTACATGTCTGCTATCTCTTTATGTAGGCCGCAGAAGATGGCATGTGGAATAAGCAAGAGGATGTAATTAGGAGCTGGCTACAAGTAAGCATACTTCATATAAGTATGGAATCATGGAGTTGATATTATTTTGGTTTGGATCTTAATCAGGAAATTGATTTTGTTTTTGTTTATGATCTAAGCATTCATTAATGACTCTTTGCTGGCATGAGCCTTCATTCAGGGCCATGCCTTGAATTTTTTGTTAGTTTTGCTTTACTTCCTCCCAATTTAGTCATTTCCAGTTCCTATGCAACTAGGTAGAACTCCTGAATCACATGATGCTTCCCATATCGAGATGTGCTTCATATGCTTCCTCACATTCAGCTGCAATTAATGTACCATCACAGGACAACTGAATGATATTCACTAAATGTCAGTTCTGGAATGTCCCCTTACAGATGCTTGCAATGGTTAGGATTAGGTTTTGGGTTGAGGTTAACGTTAGGACTAGGTTTTGTGTTGAATTTAAGGTTAGGATTAGGTGTTGGGTTGAGTTTAAGGTTAAGGTTAGGAACAGGGCCAGGATGAGGGTTAGAATTAATTTTTGTGTTGAGGTTAAGTTTAGGATTAGGTTATGGTTGAGGTTAAGTTTAGGATTAGGTTTTGGGTTGAGGTTAAGGTTAGGATTAGGTTTTGGGTTGAGATTAAGGTTAGGATTAGGTTTTGGGTTGAGGTTAACATTAAGATTGGGTTTTGGGTTGAGGTTAAGGTTAGATATTAGGTTTTGGGTTGAGATTAAGGTTAGGATTAGGTTTTGGGTTGAGGTTAACATTAGGATTAGATTTTGGGTTGAGGTTAACTTTAGGATTAGGTTTTGGGTTGAGGTTAAGGTTAGGATTAGGTTTTGGGTTGATGTTAATGTTAAGAATAGGGCCAGGATGAGGGTTAGAATTAAGTTTTTGGTTGAGGTTAAGGTTGGGATTAGGGACCCGGATAGGGTCAGGTTTTGGGTCAGGCTGGGTTAGATATGTTTACAGAGACTGGTGGCCATGTTTGTTAGTAACATTAGCCTAATATCTCTAATTACTATACAAGCTTCATTTAATTACATTTCTATCCATGCGCACTTCAGTTTTGTTCCATTTTGATCTAAAGAAATGAATATGTAGGCAGAAATCCTGAATTGTTCTTAGGGCCTGATCCTATGATTGAAAGATAATCTCCACTGACTTCCTCGGCCCATGACCAGTCCTCTTTTGAGTCTGAATAAAACAGCCCATTGTGTGTGTTTATTTGTAAACAGGGATTGTGCACAGCATTTTTGTTTGTTCTTTTCTATTGATCACTCATCCAAGCTTTATGGCTCTCTGTTTAGGTATGATCGACATAAACTCAGAGTAAGCAGGTCAGACCACACAGAGGGAACAGTTACCCCAGCTCACGCACGGCCTCCTAAAGAACTGGCAGCTTCAGAGAACCGTTAGAAACTAAGATGGCCGATCATGGGATGCTTCATATTGGTTCTACCACGGCTTCATTGCACTGCACCATTTCTATAAACCAGAGCTATTTTGCATCCAACTGTACAACACCGGGATCAGTAGACAGCTGCCCAGCTAAAGAGAAGAACTGGCCTGCCCTGATCATTCTGGTCATCATCTTCTTCACTGTTGGTGGGAATATCTTGGTGATAATGGCTGTGTATTTGGAGAAGAAGCTGCAGAATGCGACCAACTTTTTCCTGAGCTCACTGGCTGTAGCTGACATGCTTGTGGGTGTCCTGGTCATGCCTGCTTCAATGCTGAACATTCTGAATAGTAAGTATAGTGGACACTTGCACTTTCAACATACCAACCATGAGTTTAGTGGACACTTGTTAGCAACATATTGCTACTAAACTACAAATCGCTCAATGGCTTAGCCCCACAATATCTAAAAGATCTTCTAAAACCATACAACCTATCATGGGCACTGCGTTCTCCATATGCAGGCCTACTGGCAGTCCCTAGAATTAAAAAGAACACTGTAGGGGGAGGATGGGTTCCTCTCTTGAGCCTTGGTTCCTCTTAAGGTTTCTTCCTCCTAGCCTGAGGGAGATTTTCCCTGCCACTGTTGCCTGCCGGCTTGCTCAGTTGAGGCTTGGACCTGGATTTCTGTAAAGCTGCTTTGTGACAACTCCCTTGTTATAAAAAGCGCTATGGAAATAAACATTGATTGATTGAACATTGACTTGCACTTTCAACATGCTGAATATGAGTAGAGTGAACGCTGGCACTTTCTGCATTCTGAATAGTGAGTTTAGTGGACACTTTCTAGTCCAGTTCTTTGTTCTTGAGAGAGAGTAAAGTACCCCTTTTGGCCATCACTGTCATGTTTGAACAAGCAAATGTATTTGTCTCTCAGCAATGACCTATATCAGGATTTCAAGGCTGCTCTATTCTGTCAAGATTCCATCGTTGCTACATAGTTTGGTTACACACAGACCCACATTTAAAGTAGGCAAAAGGCAAAATAAACTGAAAGCAGTGATGTGGCAGATTAGGATGAAGATACCACTGTGTTTAATCTCCATGGACACTAATTGAATTCAGTGATATGAATCTGTTTATGCTGAATGTGCCCTCCGCTCATACACACTGAAAATATGAACTGGATCTGAGGTGTAGGAGTGCACCTTCGTCTTCTTTTTATTACTCTTTCTAATACTGGACAATTCTCTGTGTGTGAGCGCTTTCTTCACTGTGATGACCACTTTAATCTGGTACATTGTACATGATAAACTTCATAGTGCTTCTACTGTCTTCTGCTTCTTGTTTCGGCTGCTCCCTTTAGGGGTCACCACAGCGGATCATCTGCCCATAGTGCTTCTACTGTAAATGCATTTATTAAACTTATTCTAAATACAATCTATTAAAACGTTATCAAAAGTATTAAAAATATATCTGACTTACATATGTCAGGGCTTTCAAAATGGATTCTGGATCAAAGACCTACCGTCTAAAACAGGGTTTCTTAACCTGTGGACTGGGGACCACCAGTGGTCCATTGGCACATAAAAGTCCCCTGATCCAGGGGGACACAATAGTCCACAATGGGCTGGTAATGACACTTAAAAATGAAGAAAAAGTAAGAGATGAAAGTAAAAAGTGAGAGATGAATCATGTTCAAACTATAAACATTGCGTAAACAATAATATATCATAGAACTAACACAAGGCAACATTGTCAGATTAAATAAAATTCAGATTCCTTCTTTGTATAGACCCTGCATGGGGAGCACGGCTCTTGATTTGTACTACAGTGCAAGTGTCATGGCAGGTGATGGAAATTTTCCAAAACAGATTCATTTGCAGTTTTAGATATTTTCTTGATTTGCTTACATTTTGCAAAATGTTTGAACTTGACTAACAATGCACACATTTTGTACGAAAAGGGATCAAAAATGACAGCCATCAAATGCATATATATTAGTATATATGGGTCCAAGTGAGTATATATTACATTTTTCTTTACATTTATTTACAAAGCTGTTGCTGATCTGCCACAGAGGTACTCTGCCTCAGTGTCCTGTAAAAATTGTTTGAGGTTGTCCTGGGACATCTTCAATGGGCAGTCTGCTTCATATTACTCATTCCATCAGCTTTAAAATTTGGAATTTCTCTTTTTGAGCTGCTCTGTTACGGATTGTTTGCTGTCATGCTGCAAAGTCTTTTGATTTTAGACCACAAACACAAGCCCTAGCTTTTGCTTCTCTTTTTACAAATTAGAAATAATTGACCTCAGACTGATTTCAATTCACTCGGGCCCCTGAAACAGCAAAGTAGCCTGACACAAATACCGCTCAATACCACCTGCACCATGCTTTAAAGCCAGGGTGAGGTGTGCGAGTTCTCTCTAAATATTGTGTCATTTAAAAGAATGGCCTTATATGTCTGTCTACAGATTTTATGATAATTGAGTTACATTATCCTTAGATTCCTTAGATTTAAAATGATTGATTGGAAAGGCCACAGTGTGAAGACAGCAGCTGGATTTGTAGGTATATCAAACCATATAGCCATATGGGTCAATCAGCAGTGGCAAAAATCCCAGTTGACAGGTAATACTTATCTAAATTGTGAGCAAGAGCTTCTTGTGTGCCATTCTGCTTCATATGTTCATAGTATGTAAGTCTCTGTCCAATGTTCTTTCAGAAACTAGTTGTGAAGAACCTGCATAACATGTTTTGTTATACACATGTTTATTTACTTTGTGTGCATTGGAATAACACAAAAAAAAGCACAAGAAGTCCACAAGACATTTTCCCAAAAGGATTTTGGTTTACTCACGTACATTCGGCCAAACTGCTGTCTAGCTTATGTCTTTGTGCCAGCAGTGGGTTCCACCTGGGGGTCTTGTCATAGATGGATAGTTTATGCTGACACTGATGCACCCAGAGCCTGCACTTGATTGGTGCTGCTTATCCACCATCTGGACTATCTTGAGTTGCAACCTTTCAACAGTTTTTCTCTTCCATCAACATCCAGAGAGATTATTTACAGTGCCATGGTTTGCAAACTTCTTGATTATGCTGTGCACCATGGACAAAGGAACATCAGGATCTCTGGAGACGGACATGTAACCTTGAGATTGTTGATTTTTTCACAATTTTGTCCTCAGACAGTTCTCTTCTCCTTTTCAATAATTTTGTCCAGCAGATATTTGGAGTTCTGTGTGAAATAATGTCATATTGCCTTATTTTCTCTGCTTTTTGTGTTATTCCAGTAGAGTCAACTTAAATAAACATTTGTATCACAAAATGTGTAATCGGAATATTTTTCAGTGACATGGTGTATTTTCTGGAAACAACACTTTCACTTTCTCGATATGTTCAATGTATATTTATGTATATAATATGAGAGAGTGGTTGGTCATTGGTTATAAAAGTTTTATATTTACATGCTTTGTGGTTTGTATTAAAATGGTATTTTGATGGTATTTTACACGACTTGGATTATGATCATTTAAATAGCCATTCATGGAAAAATCCAGAGAATTCCAAGATGTTCCCAGACATTTTCTCACAATCATCTGGATAATACAATAATCTCAACACTCTCTAATATGTTAAGATGTTGCCCACACATTCTGTTAATGTAAATTAGATGTTCTACCACAATGTCTATACACTCAAATATCCTTTAATCTACATTATAAACCTTAGCAAATCCTGATTATTAAATAAACCCACTGAACTTTTATAGAGTTTTAAATAAAACTGTAATGTTTCAGCTTTGTGTAATGATTCACTCATGGAGGCTGGATACAGGAGCAAGTGAGAGTGCAAATTTTCTAATGAGAAATTGAGCCAAGATCCAGAACACAATCAAAACCAGTAATACAACAGTTTCAAGAGCAAAATCAAGAGCAGTGCAGGCAAAATACAGAACACTAGAAAATTAAAAATGCAAGAGTCAAAACAAGAGCAAGAAGAAACTTTCACAAAAAAGGCTCAAACAAACAATAAACGTAGTACACAAATCTGTCTTAGAGATGTTATGCTACTGTATGTCAATTAAATCTAAATCTGTGTGTATTCTACATAGGTTTTAATCTGTCTACCTGTTCTCAGATTACTGCTGGGCCCTCCCTCGAGTGCTGTGCCCTATGTGGATCTTCCTGGATGTGCTCTTTTCCACAGCCTCCATCATGCACTTGTGTGCCATCTCTTTGGATCGCTACATTGGCATCTGCAATCCCATCAAACACAGCCGTTCCAACTCCCCATGCAGAGCCATGGCCAAGATCACAGTAGTCTGGACCATTTCCATGGGTGAGGATATGAGAATGATTAGTTACACTTATTTTGTGCTCTCCAGATTTAAATCTCCAAGTCTTATGCAATTGTCTTACCTAAGCATGCACACAGACGGTCAAAAATGATATGATAACTGATACCCAAAAAAGTGTGACTAGAAAGAAATAGAAAACTTAGGGTATTCATCAATATTTTCTTAGTCCTTTGTCCTTGATGTGTAATTTATGTTTTGAGACTAAATGACGTGTTTTAAACATTCCTGGACATGCTGAGAGTGACAGAACCATCTCTAAAAGTGAAAGAATCATGTACATTAACATGGTAGCATAATATTACAGGATGTCACACAAACATGACTCAGGTCACGCAGTGTTGCATCTTCCTTTTGAGTGTCCTCTACGTCAATGGAGCATTTTAGGTAAAAAGGACTCCACCACCAATTCACATAAAACAAGCTACTGCATCTTTTTGAACCAATGCAATACTACTGGGCAGTTGGGTGTACTATACAATAACTGATTGTACTGTTATCTAACAGAAAGAGTTACATAGTGCAGTTATCAGCTTTCAGAGTCCAGAGTATCAGTGATGGACATGCTACCCTATTTCAGGTACAGAGAAAACAGTTCATTTTAGCACTTCATAGACTTTTTTTTATTTTGTATATCATATCTATATCCAGTATATATCCATAGGTGAGACTATAGACTCTACCTGTACCCATAATATTGGGAAGGAAAATCTAAGCTACATTTGAGAATTAATCCTGACAAAAAAAAACTGCTTAGAATCTGAGTGGCCTTAAAGGAACAGTCCAATTCAACCAATATTGTGGTTCCAAAGGTCATTAACTACAAGCGGCTGTTTAATTAACCTAAAACCAAACATGACCATTGGCCCACTATCCCCATATGACTGCCATTATTTTGTCATTTATGTAAGCTTCGGCCTTTTAGCTAATGAGAACAGTCAGGTTGGCAGGCGGAACCTGTTCTTGCGTACTTCCCTGGGCTGTTGAAGATGGTCTCTACATCTCTACAGCTCTAAGTAGGACTGACAGGTCTAGCCATTATGGCCTGCTCTGGCCTGCAGGCGTTTTAGTTCTGCTCCCCACCAGCATTGTGTGTTTTAAGATGTCTTAGGCCTGAAGAAACAGGGCATTCAGTGAAAGGTGCACTTTTTGAACAAGCATTGCCTTTAAAATCTTTAAATTAGTTTTAAGGGCATTCAGATTAAATGGAGATTACTGTATATATATATATATATATATGTCAGAAAGTCTGCAGAAAAATAGTGTGATTATACTATAGGTGCTATTATTATTATTACTATTATTATTATTATTATTATTATTATTATTATTATTATTATTATTATTATTATTATTATCATCAATAATAATAATAATAATAATAATAATAATAATAATAATAATAAACTTTCATTTGCACTGAACTGCCAGATTGTACTGAAGATACACACGTTGGCCATTTATCAGTTACCATGGTGAAGAGTGTGGGTTTACACTTACAGGCACTCTGCTCAAACAGTGCCACTTCCCCTTCATTTGATGTTTTCAGACAACATTTCTCTAGGATTGCACCAGTAAACAATTATTTAGTATGCAACATGGGCATACTAAAGTTTGACCCTGGTCAAAATATGTGTTACTATGAAGAGGGAGTAAAAAATACCTGATTTCTGAAAGGCATAATGTTACAGATATTAAACATTTTTTAATTTCCATGTAAAAAGATTCTGTTTATTTGGAAAGACACACACCTATATATATATAGTAGACAGTGCATGTTAAGGAATTATTTTATAATATACCATCCAAACTGTGACTGTGGTAGGAGGGCCTTGGTCAGGGAGCTGACCAAGAACCCAATAGTGACTCTGACAGAGCTCCAATGCTGATACGTCTGTGGAGAGAAGAGAACCTTACAGAAGGACACCCATTTCTGCAGCACTCCTCCAATCATGCCTGTATGGTTGAGTGTCCACACGGAAGCTGCTTTTCAGGGGATGTTTTTCTGCAGCGGGTACTGGGAGACTAGTCAGGGTTGGGGGAAATATGACTGCAGCAATGTACAGAGACATCCAACATAAAACATAAAATACCAAAATCTATCTATACCAAAACACATCTACACCCTTTGTTTAAGTTTAATTTGTGGTTAATACATTACATCTGGTATATGTGTCTGTGTAGCAAGATTTCTACTATTTAGCCAAAGTAAAAGATCAAACCTTCAAACCTGGTCAATGTAGGTTTCATTTTTATTCACAGTTTATTTTTGCTTAATTCTGAATTTATTTTCTTCATTTTCTGCTCTTGTTGTTCTAGTTGTCTCTTTGCCGATTCCAGTGATTGGCGTGCAGGACGAGCACAAGGTGTTTGTGAACAGCACCTGTGAGCTGAAGGAGCCATACTTTGTGCTGGTGGGCTCTTTCGTGGCTTTCTTTGTCCCACTCATCATCATGGTGGTCTGCTACTGCTTGACAATAAAGGTCCTCCAGCAGCACACGGACGCCATCTCCCGTGGCCGCTTTAGTTGTAGTAATGTTAATATCAGACAGCCTTCCCCGCAGCCCAGCATCAGTGGCGTCAGCCTCTTGAATGAGGAACCATCTTCCACCCAGGGCAAAGGAGCCAACCAATCTGTCAGCTCTCCACGTACGGGCAATGAAGATGCACCTCTCAGAGGACAAGGCAAGCCAGGCATGATGCAGGCCATTAAGAATGAACGGAGGGCCTCAAAGGTCTTGGGCGTGGTCTTCTTCCTCTTTCTAGTGATGTGGTGTCCGTTCTTCATCACCAATGTGCTGGTTGCTATCTGCCAGGATGACTGCAGCGAGCACCTCTTCAGGCTGTTGAATATCTTTGTGTGGGTGGGCTACATCTCCTCTGGAGTCAACCCACTTGTCTACACTCTTTTCAACAAGACTTACCGCCATGCCTTCTCCCGCTATCTGTATTGCAGATATAATGAACGGACAAAGCCTTTTCGGGTCACTTCAGCCTGCCAGGTGTATTCAGTCACACCTGCCCCCATCTTGTGTGAGAGGAGCTTCACTGACACTAACGGGAACGGTGTGCCAGCCTACATCAAGGGTTTCAATGAAAAGCTGATGTATAAACAACCTGATGAGATGATGAAAGAAAGTATTAGAAGCCTTCCCAGCCCCACAGAGCACATCAGCAGTGTCTGAGGGCTGAAATCAAAGACAGTGGTAGAACCTTCCCCAAGACATGGAATCTGCCTTGTGTTTTACCAGTGTGTTCCCTGCTTTTCTTCAACTTGCTGGGAGATATACATCCAAAAAAAGCAAGACATTAATAATTTGCAAGGAGCGATACATTCGTTATACACATACATATTCAATAATTCATATCAAATTGCACTGAATGTAGTCAACCTGACAGCTTTACAACATGGGAAGGTGTGTACCCTAAAATGCACTACATGAACAAAAGTATTGGGACACCTGCTCATTCATTATTTCTTCTGAGAGTAACTGTCTCTAATATCCAGAGAAGGCTTTCTACTAGATTATGGAGAATTGCTGTGACTGCATTCAGTGAGAAGAGTGATAGTGGAGTCAGGATTTTAGATGATCATCACCGTACTTCATCCCCAAATGCTGCTGAACGGTCACTGCTGAGGGGCTTTATACCCCTCTAGCCTATACCTGGCGTTAGGCCAATATGTTCCTGTTTTTCTGCTCCAGAGAGTCCTATTCTGTTGGCAGTACTTCTCTACAGTGATTAGACAAGCGGTATGTGTGCATTTGCACATCTATGTCAACAATGGGTTCAACTTAAAGTAGCTGCACTGATTAGAACTGGTATCCACAAACATTTGGACATATAGTGTTGATTACAGTGGTCTTTAGAGGTATCACAGCACCTCCATGTGGACATTTCTGAATCTACAATAAAGTCAATGTGAGTGGGAGGTGAGGAGTGGCTACTTTAACCAATGTCAAGAGTTGAGCACATTCATCATGTGTGTTTGTTCAGGAAAAAGCCAGAGACCCTTAATTTCCAGTCAAACCAGCCATTAAACACAAGTTCTTCATTGTTCAGTAGATATCGCAGAGGAGCTTGCATGTATGGCAAACAACTTGCATAAGGAAAAGTTAAAGTCAAGGGCAAATAATTGAAAATCAGTTGATTCCAACACTAAAGATCAAAACACGAGCAAAAAATAATAACAATTTAAAATTGAGACTCTCGTAGATCTGAAAACATCCACAGGTGTTTCTGTCCATCCTTCCATTGTGATTCCATTGTGAGAATAAGACTCATTAAGCTCTTTCAGTGAAAAGGAAACAGACAAAAAGAACATTTGCAAAATTTCCTCTCAGAACAATGGACTGACCATCCAAGAGACCAGACCTTAACACCACTGAATGTGTTTGGCATGATTTGCATGGTGAGAGTCAGAAATTGCTCCCATTGAAGACTGAACAAATGTTTGATTTTTTATAAACTCCAAAATGGTGATAAGCAACACGCTTCGTTCCATTCTTCTTCGAGTACATAACAGGCTGCATTATGTGGACCAGTGAACAGGACCTCACTGTGTCTCGCAAGCAGGTCACAGAACATTCAATACATACATGAGGAACATGCATAAATATGTGCATATATACAGATGAATCAGGAGGTTGTATTGCATATATTTAATGTTTTCTGAGACATACTTGACATTAAGTGAAACTGTAGCTCTGTTTGTATCAATCTCCACCTGCTGAGGGTGGTGTGTGAGTCAAAAATATTTGTTGCCATTTATCTTTGATAAAAAACATCCTAATTTATTTGTCTTTGATTTTTGAATTTGATTTCAACTAAGTTACTCATAAATAATGCACTGTCACGTTAAGTCATGTGATGTAGAGGGACTGAAGATTCATCCTTTTTCTGGGAAGCCACAAAGCTGGAGAGGTTTGCTTTTATTGCTGTTAATTTTCCATGAATAATGATTCATATACACCTTGTCTTTTGCCATATTCATGAAAAAACACATGTAATTTATTGTTGAAAGACTAACATTAGAAGTTCATGTACTGTTAACAAGGATTATGGCAGCCAGTTATTCCTTAAATAAATAGTCATGGGATAGCAGTATGTAAATTAATTAAAAAGTGGTGTTACTTCAGGGGATGGCTTGAGATCACCCACCCTTGAACACCACAACACCTCACCAGGGCTCATGAGGAATTTTCTGGAATGCTCAAACATATTCTAGGCAACTTGGGCTGGAATATCCCATCATTGTTGGGCTATGTGAGATCAATTAAGGCTGCAAGCAGGGGAAGTGCTGTGTCCAGAGCTGTTGAGTTAACAAAAATACTCTGGTGGGTCTCCTGCTACCATATACCATGGAAGCTAAAGAGTGCTGTACTCCTGCATTGAATGTGGGTGTGATTTCTGCCAGAATTGTTGTTCACGTGGACAATCCTGGCCAGATGTCGTTGGTCAAGGTCATTAAGAACCAATGGATGGCCATTGCCAGATCAATTGGGTGGATGGGCGGTAATCCCTTTGGTGACATATTCCCATTTGACACTGTGGATCAAGGAATGGTAAATGCCCACACTTCAGACATGGTCCCATCCTTCACTCAAACCCTGATACTTCATGTCAGTTTACCATGTTGTATTTTGGCCAGGGTAACACCTCATAACTTATACAGATGTTGGTGTCCTCAAGTAGTGCCAATTAACAATCAGCTTACATACTGATATCCCATGACGTCTTGCATAACCATATAAAGTGTGAATTACTCACGACAACTTCTTTCAATTGAGATGATCCAATTAGCTCTAATTTTTGGAATGACTCATTTCTATTTACACTAATGTGTGTCAATTAGAGATGCGCAATTGTATCAGACTTGAATCAAAAATGAAGCAAAATTGATCAAAATGTTTTAAGCCAGCTCTTTATTTGGTCTATATTTGTAACCCTCTAGAAATAAATGTTTTATTTGTCTATATTGCTGATCCAGGGTGAACTCATCTCATCGCAGTTTCCACTTTATATTCACAAATGAGTAAAAGTAAGAGCCCTTGCTTACTGTTAGCTGTTCATGTGCTGCAAAAACAGCTCCAACGCTTAGGCATGTACTCCACAAGACCTCTAAAGATGTTCTGTGGTATCTTGCACCTAAATCCTGAAAGAAACTTATCAGGAAATAGCACAGACATGAAGGGGTGCATCTAGTTTGCAGCAATGTTTAGGTATGTCATATTGATATCCACATGAGTGCCTGGCCCCAGACTTTCCCAGCAGAACACTGGCCATAGCATCACACTCTCCTCATTGGCATATCATCTTCCCACAACATCCTTGTGCCACCATCGGCAGCCATCCTGGACTCTTCTGACCAATTCTTTTACTGTTCCAGGGTCCAGTTCTAACACTTGTGTGCCAATTGTAGGTGGGTTTTGGCAGTGGACAGGGGTCCTGTCTATTGTCACATTTCATCTGTAACCATCATTAAACATTTCTCCCAACTGTGCCACAGCAGGAGACCATTTGTAAGTTTGGAACAGGATAGCCTTCCTTGCCCTTGTGCATCAATTAGCGTAGATTCTCAACACCCTGTTGCTGCTTCCCACAGATCTCTGTCAGTTGGTACTAACTCCTGCTGACCAGCAGCAGCACATTCGCCTTTCAGAGTGGCTCCAACCCTTTCATTTGGAAGTAAGGATTTGGCCTTTGGACAAGGACATGCATACTATATGCACAGAGTACTGGGACATGCCATTCATTGTTTATACTGAAATCAAGAGTTCATCCTGTTGTTGTTGGAGTCACTGTAACCTTTTCAGCAACTACTAAAAGTAGCCGAATGACTTCATTAGAAGGGATATCCACCATTTGGACATACGGTGTAGGACCATTTCTAACAGGAGACTGAGGAGTGTTCAGAAACATTTTATTCTGACCAATCTGAAAATGAATACTTATGATTTAGTCTTTGGAAGGAAGGCCTGGCATTTGAGTCTCTTGACAGAACTTTCACTAAGGCTTTCATTTTTCATTATTATCCTCACTGAAAACGAGAATGAACTTCATCTGTAAGTGGTCATAATATTTTGGCTTATTAGAGTAAATGTTTATGTATCAGTATTGGCAAATGTGTACACGATACATATAAAATATCTGCACTGATTCACAGTTCTCAAACTTCCCTAGTCTATCTATTTTGATTTGATGTGTTTTACGCAATTTTTGTTTATTTTAAAGAACAACACCAGCAGCAGCAAGTCTTTTAGCCCTGCTACTGCTACAGCTATCTAGAATTTCTAGCACAGCCTTACAATAAGGGGCCCTTGTCCTTGATTGCATCACGTCATGTGAATTAAACTAATGAGTTATTCTGAGACTTTTCTGGGATTCTCTGGCAGGCAAATGTTATTTTTGTGTACTACACCACTATACCATCAAATGGCCATAACCAGCAAGCAGGCAGTTTATTTCCACATTGTTCAGTCAGTTTACTGGTGTTGCTCTTTAACTGGCTGATGTATCCAGGGATAAGAGGAGCAGGGATAGTTGGTAAAAATGTTGTTGTACTGATTGTGATGTGAATCTCTTTCAGAGCTGTGTGAATGGACCTACATTTCCACTTGAATGGGTCTCACACACACACACACACACACACACACACACATACACCAAAACCCTCTCTCTCTCTCTCTCGCTCTCAACAATATCTGAATCACTCAAGCTCCCTTTTCCCAAGAGGACTACCCCCCCCCCCTGTTGGGGATTCTCCTCTCCCCAACAGAGGGACCCCGCACCCCCACCCCCTCTCCCCGAAAACACCACCATTTCAGACAATTAACGACCACCACGGAGGCATTTCCAGCCCAGCATCTCGCCCACTCGTGCCCCTGTGCCCTCCGTGAACCATCCTGTCCCTGCTGTCCATCCTGTCCATGCTGGGGTGGGTGGTGGTCTGTGAATCACGCGCTGTGCGCATGCGCGGTGGCGCCGCCGCTGCAGAGCGACGCTGCCAGGGAAACACATGCAGACGTTTAAGGGTCCAGACCTGCGCTCCGTCCTCACACACGGTCCGTGATCCGGCCGGAAACCATGGCTCGAGTGTTCGGGGTTTAGAGCCCAACACCTTGTGAAACACAGACCCCGGGGGTAAGAGCGCTTTCTGTCAGGACTGGGGGATTGGTTATGGAGCTGATGGGTCTAGTATGACATAACGTCACTGTGTGTGTGTGTGTGTGTGTGTGTGTGTGACAGTGGTGGGTGTGTGACAATGGTGTGTGGTGCGGTTGACAGTGGTGAGTGTGTGTGTGTGTGTGTGTGACAGTGGTGTGTGTGACAGTGATGTGGGGGGGCTGTAATCGCTTGTTACCCCTTCTCTGAGTGAGTGATGAAGGGTACAGTGATGGGGTCTCTGAACGCTGATGGATTGTGTGTATGAAGGTGTGAGGTTCTGCCCAGGCTCCACACACACTCTCCCACCTGTTCGCCTCCAGAGCCTCGTCACACAGCAGGGGTGGATGAGTGACGTAATGGTAATCAGTGGTCCAGCACAGTGTGAGGAAACCTTCAGTGTGGGAAGACCACTGACAGCACACACTGGGCTCTGATGCTGGGCTGCCAGTTCAGATCAGCAGAATTCAGATCATCTGAATCATGATGGAAAAGTTTGCTTCTATCTTTCTATGAAGTGAATGCTTTGGGGCCCATGTCCCACACTGTCTTACATTTCCTTATTCCCCATATTTATTTTTATAGCTTTATATTGGAAATGTGTTATAGGGTTATAAAGCAAAAACAGTTTATGAGTGTTGTCCAACTCCGTTCACCACATAATCTGTTTCCGTAACTGTGTCTTTAAGATAAACACTATTGATGATGATGATGATGATGGTGTATGTAAATTATGTCTGTGTTAATTAGCCAGGAATTGTGCCTGAACCACTCTTTAGTGAATGTTCAGGGTTTAACTGCTGCTCTAGGTTGTGCTGACTTAATAGTGAATCTCAGGAACCATTTCTTATAATATTATTCAGAAAGGTAAACTGTCGATTTATATTCATTACACATATCGTGTTTTTGGTTTACTTTTGATTGGTATGGCTGAGGAAAATAAAAAATAAACAGTATTAAAAGCAGCTTGAAATAGGCTTCAAAAAGTCTATGATGATTACATATGGTATGAAACACAACTGCACTGGTTGTTTCTGCAGCTTAGGTTTCTATTACAAATATTGAAATTGTTATATTACAATTCCAGGTTTTACATGTTTGTGCTACTATTTATAACATTGTCCTTACATTTTTAAATTTCGGCAATCACTGCATTGCTGGTAGAAGAACGTGGAGTTGATAAATACCTATGCCATCTTAGAATGGCAGATAATAGACCTGCTGCCATAGTGGGTGCAAATCACAAATTTGACTTTGTGGTGAAATGATCCTGCATCTAATATGCACATAAATAATAAATTGCATTAATCCATTGATAACCTCGTGTTGGGCTGATGCAACGAGTCTGCAAAGGGTATATGATGTCATTAATAATTCATGGTAATACAATGAGAATTCAATTACCCTATATATCAATATGTTCAAAAATGGCCCCACAGATCATATTAATCAGAGGCATGATAGATCCAGAGAAGACCTAAACACCTTGCTTGCCTTTATGAACTGCAATGGAGTTTGTTTTGCATATATTTTAAAATGTGTATGGAATCGGGAAATTAGTGGTTATCAGTATCGGTCTGAGGGCCAAGTTTCCCCAAAAGCTTCACAGGATTAAGATCATCTTCAATGCTGGAGAGACTGTTTAACATGAGGCTTGCTCTACCCTTGAGCAGCGGTCTTTGTGCTTAGAAGCTTTTGGGGAATCCAGCCAAGTATGTTAGCCCCCTTTTGGATCTCATTGTTTGTTTCTCATGGAATTGATTTGCATGGGTCTGAATGGGTGCTTGTGTTACAATAGTCTGTAAATGTAGTTCATTCAACTCTCCTTTGCTTGTAATTATCTTGTGCCAAGCCAAGGTTGGTTCCACTTTTGAGTCTTGGCTCGTTCTCATGTCTTCTCTGGGAACCTTCATTCTTCTTTCACTGGGGATTGTTCATTACGAGTTTGGACTAGAACTGACAATGTGTAGTATGAAAAGTGCAGAACAAGTTCAGTTGAATTCAAAACAAGGACTGAGATCAGATACAGAACAGACCTCAGGCTTTAAAAGAATGTTTCATACAAAAACATTTTTAATATGTTGCCATGCCCTTAAAAAGGGGGTTGTTCAAGGGTTCGTTAGAAAAGACAATGGTGCCGTACAGTCCTTATCTGGCTCAATGTAGGGGCAGTGGTGGTTTAGTGGTTAGAGCGCTTGGTTATTGATCACATAGTTGTGGGTCTACTGTTGGTCCTTTGAGCAAGGCACTTAACCCTCTTTAATACAGGGTTACCACAACACCCTGCTCTCTGCTCTTTCCTACAGCTGCAATAGACCGTAAGGTTTGGGGACTTAAACCTCTGTGATGAGGGTGTGTATTTGCACTGAGCATGTGGAAGACTACTTTAAAAGTGTGCATTGGGGTGTGGTCTGCTTTTAAAGCAAGTTAATCTGATGATCACAATTTTACATTCAGTCTTTCAGTGGAGCATTCAGGCTGGAGAATTCAGAGTGGAGTATTCAGAGAGATCTCAGGCAACATTGGTAAAGGAAGTGTCTTCAGAGCTAGAGCTACTGTCCTGTCAGTCTTACCAGCATGATAGTCTGTGGAAAGTACAAGATCCTTGAGCAGGTTGGAGGTTCTTCAATATGCGCTGTGAAATATGAAACTGTGGTGCTCCAAGGAACCTTCAGGAAACCTTCATCCTTTTATTAAAGGTTCCTTGAAGCACCTAAAAAGGGCTCCTCCACAGTTTCACAGTAAACAATCTCCAGAACTTCCTCAAGGATCTTGTATTTTAACAGTGATATATCCACAACAGTGACTTTTTAGTTGAAGGGAAAAGCATTTATACTGTCACAATATAAAGAGCAGCAAATGTAGCTAGAAAACTAAAAACAGGCAAAATGGAGTCTCAAGGCTTTCTCAGTGGAGGCTCTAGACTCTTGACGTGCATCAATATGGAAATAAAAAGTCATAATCATTTAGAAACATGACTCCAGTAGCTCTATAAAAAGACTCAATAAGGTGTATTTAGTTGGTTGTATGGCTGTGTTTAAATAAAACAGAGGATAGCATGTGGAATTGTCTGAAATTGTGACTAGCAATGTTTTTTCAGGCAGCAGAGGCTAACAAGCAGTGTTGGCAAGCTACACATCTAATTTGCTGTACAGGTGCTACACGGGAATGCAGGTACAGCATTACATTACAGCTTCCAAATTCCATAGCAAAGATCCAGGACCTGCAATATCCTACTGTTCAACAAGATGAAGGCCAACTTAACAGCCCTCATACATTCTTTCAGGTCACTGAGCTTTCACCAATTTCCAGAAGCCAGTGTTTATCCTGGTGTTAGTTCACTTTGCTACCTCTCATCTGTTTGAATTCTCCGTTTCTTGTGTTTGACAGTGGGTGAATGAGAAGGTGCAGACTTCTGATCTGTTTGCTGTTCTGTTTTCTCCATGTCTGTAGTAGCTCTTGAATTGAGCATCTGATTATATAAGCACCATTAGCAGTGTAAGGGACTGTCACCAGAAGCTGCTGGAGCCTCGTTCAGAGTCAGTGCATTTGACTCAGAACACTCTGCTTTTAGAGTGAATATTTTAGACATTTCAGGGATGATCGTGCCTGCATATTGATACCATATTTTTGATTTTTTTGTTCTCAGAGATACCACTGCTTTTCATTTAGAAAAATAAATCGTCTTAAATGCGGCTCTAACTTACTAAACTTCAAATATTCATTAAGTACACCTGTTGTAAATAGTTCTTTATTCAACTTTTTTCATATATGTGTTGTCAGACCCACCAATTAAGCACCCACATACCCACAAGCATGTTAGGGTGAAGTACTCCTTTAACCCACAACCAAAATCCCCAGAGCAGATTTGCTTTCTGCAAGGAAAACAACATTCCGATTAAAGAATGGCACCCACTGTCTCTTGGGAAACACACTGCCTTAACTCCTCATTGTGGAAAGGAGTTTTAAATAGCAACCGAAGCCACAGCTCAGCCTCTCCTGTCTCTTGTAAGCTCATTTGCTTTGCTTTTGATGCTTATTTTTATCAGCATGCAGTGCTAGCTTCCTCCACTGAAGGGAAATGCCACTGACTCAAATTCTCCCAAAAGCCTCGGAAGAGGAAGGATAGCATGCAACTCAATTCAGTTGTCTAATGCACATTCCGGGATCCACAGCCGTGAAGGGATTATATAAACTCGCCTCTTTGTCATCGAGTCTGGCGTGTCATGCCACCACCACAGCTGAGGCGTTGCCATGGATTCTCCTTATTAACCAGTACAGTGCTTCAGACGGTGGAGGCCGAGTGAGGGCTGCAGAGCCTATAAGTTTTAGGCCAAACTTAAAACCTAAAGTTGAATTCCACTGACATTTGTAAAGCTATACATTATTGCACGTGGTGCTTTGCTTTAGAAACTGTGTCTGAAATTGTGTCCTATTCACTCTCCTACATGTGAAAATCCAGATCACTGTATGGAGCACTCTTATAGGGAACAGAATTCAGTCATTCTTCAACACTTCGTTATGTGCATGAGTTCACTGCTGAGCAACAGCAAAAATCTGACTGTCTGTCTTCCTGTGGAAGAAATTTTAAATCAGACAATGCAATGATTTATGGGTATTCCATCTCTGTTTTTATAGTTTATTGTATTTTAATATCTCTCTCATTTATTTATGTGCGTTAATAATGTCTGGGTACTGTGCTCTTTTTGCTATTTGGTGTTCATTGGGCTGTTGTAATATGTGACTTTCCCTTTGGGATCCATCCATCCACCCATCCATCCATCCACCCATCCATCCATCCATCCATCCATCCATCCATCCATCCATCAATCCAATTCATGCACAGCTTCATGTGCTTCCAGTATATATATATAAGGTTTTGAGGTAGGCAATGTGATGAATGAGGATATTGTTAGTACTAAAGGAGCTCTTCTATCCTGCGTGTTTTATTAGAAAGTGTTATTAGAGTGTAATTCTTTGATTAGCATTTCGAATATATTTTATCTGTTTGTCAAGCTATCGTGATCCATATCTTGTATTAAGAAAAAATGTCTAAGTATTATGATCATGTTTTTGCCCCAAAACTGTTTAAAAACACACTAATGAAATTCTTTTCGAATGTAAAATATGAATGAGTTGGATGGATGAGTTGGCAGTTTGTGTAATAAAGCTTATGCCTGTACTTTACTCACTTATTCTCATGACTACTTAAACAAATTTGACCTTTTTTACCGTATCTTAGTCATCATATCATTTCCTCATAAAGTTTTATTTTATAAAATAAAATTCCCTGCCTTTAGAACATCTTCTATTTTCTACTACCTCCTCCTTCCACCACTCCCACCTTTCATCAAACAAGACCCTCCAAGACCTTTCCTGAAACTGTATTTGACTAAAAAATGTCACATGTAAGGAACATGTGTACATTTTCTGCTGTTTCTGTGCTGTTTGTCTATTTTCATTACACACTTCTAGGTGCTTTTCCAGGCGTAGTTCTAGACTCTGGGAAATTTCCTGATCTAGTTCAATTTAGTCTTAGTCAGTTCTTCTGACTCTGTGTGTGTGTGTGTGTGTGTGTGTGCCTGTGACATGTGTCAAAGTGAATATAGCAAGCAAATAGAGAAAAGAGCAACTGTGACTCAGGCAGGGTTTGATTCCAGTCCAATCCATTTCACTTCACCTTTAGCCATTTAATGACATGTTTCTGTGTGTGATTTATGGTACTTGTGGCCTAGTTAACCTGCTTGCCACAGTCCAGATGAGAATAGCTCATAAGGGTGGGAGTGAATCATTTAGGCCAGAGTTCATTGCTTCACTGGCCATCCGTTATGGCCCGGGGTTAGGGTGGAGGTGTGTGATGGAAATGCAAAACCAACGATTTTAATAAAAAGATATTTTGATTCTGTGTCAAATATAAGTCAACTTCTCTTTTCTTTTATAGGAAACACCCAGCTTACACCAGCACCCAGTCAGTATAATAGCATACTTTGGAACTGCTGTCCAGAATGACCAAATTAAGAAAGGAAGAATGATGTTCTAATTGTTTCTCTCTACCAGCCTTGCATTTCTCAGAGTCTGAGAGAGCAATATCGGCTCTGCTGGGGTCACTTTTCTTTGAGTGTGTTGGATGCCCACACCAGTTCGAAGAGGTGGAAGGTGCTTCACATCTATGTGTCTATGAGCATGTGCTTGTCTTCACCCTACTAGTGTTGGGAGCATTGTATGTGATAGAGGGAGAGTCAGGATTGGGTAATTGGCACTTTGAAAATTGGGGGAGAGGGTCGGTCTTCAGAGCTTACTTTTACTCAGAATTTATGTATAAGATGGTGTGTTTTTTTTAGAACGTTTTTAAAAATCAGCATACCATAATTACTATGTGAACAAACAAGTGTAACACACTTAGTACTGGAGAGGAGCACAGACTAATGTTGTTGCTAATTTCAGCTACCAGACTTTTTGCTGTCAGGTGGTTTTATTTTCAGTGCAATGAAGGGGGAACACGTCTGTGTTCTGCATCGTCAAGTGCACTTTGAGGTGTCTTAAGAGGATCATCAGGGGGTGAACTTTCAAATGTGCAGTATTTGAGCACTGGGGCACTTGATGAAGAATACATCCTGGTATTTTGACTTGTGGAATAGAGTTTGTAGTGTTTTGAGTCACTGAAATCATAACCATAAAAAGCCCCATCAACACATCAAGACAACAGGCCTATAATACACTAAACACTTCAACTGCAATGGAAGCCTACCATAGGCTCCTGATTTACATAAATGTATAAAGATATCAGCGGCATTTAGCAGTTGAAAAACGGTAGTCTTGTCTGAGTACAGTTTTACTTTAGATCTGTGTTGTGCGTCCTTTTTGTTAGGTTGCTACCCAGCATGTAAGCAAGCTGTGTGAAATGTCTGTAAACTATTTCTTTGTCTGTTTATAGCTTTTCTTTCCTTGCAAAAATCTCAAGTTGGTTATGTTCTTGATTAGTACATGATATATTTCAGTTTGACTTTGGGTTTAGCTCGTCTACCAGTACCAACCTGACCTACCTAATCAACCAGTATGACCAAGTTTGTTCACTGGCCACTGGCATTCCCAAGCTGACGAGCTCTTTGAAAAACAGGATCACAGCTGTCCATCTAAAGTGGTGCAACTTTCTAGGTGTTGATGGGTCCAATTCCCCAGTCCTCCATGGCTGGGTGTTCCAGAAAGCATCGGAAATTGCTCTTACTCTCTCTAGATGAGTAGGATGGCTGACCATCTTCCCCAGTCACTTAACATTACATTTTACGTTTATAACATTTAGCTGCAGCACCTTTTTGCTGCTTTTCACTTTTTAACATAATGTGAATTGTGTCAATCCCATTAGAAAATGCTCCAAAATGACTTGGGATAAAATCTATTTATAGTCATTTCCTGTAAAGAAATGAATTTCCAGTTAGAAATGAAATTACCTTCTCTTGTAAAGTTACCATTTCTATGACATGCATGCCGTCACCCTCCCAGCACTGAGAGTACGGAAAAAAAGTTAATTTTTTAAGTAATATGTAAAGGCTTTGGAAAGAAAACTGCATCAGGTAGCAGTGGTTTCTGTGTTGAACGCTACAGTTGATGTTCTCTCCATCCTTCACTCCTCCAAGGGCTTATCTAATGAACTTCCCTGGAGCTAATACAGTCATAGGAAAGACCATTAAGGGCAGTGTGGGGGAGTCCCCTGAGGTCAAATGTCAGGTCAAGTCAACCAGAACACCTTCTTGATAAAGCTCCCTCCATTTCTCCTGGCTAGGGATGCCCCACCCCCAAACCACTGCCATGGCAACGAAGGAAGTTGCACAAGCTCTTCATCCTTGGTGCACGAGGCTCCTGGGTCACGTGCGCAGCTGCAAACACGTAATTGTTTGCGCACAGTTGTTGACCAGAAACAGGACTGCGTGGCCTCAGGGGTCGGCAAGGCCTATATTTACACTGAGAAATGCGAAGGGGAAACCTTCAGTCTGTTACGACTGTTTTGGTGTGAGGGGTGTTTCTATATAGTTGTAGTGGGGGTTTAGTGCTCTATCAGATAGGCTACACTGCCCTGACAGTGGGCAGCCGAGCATGAGCGCAGGCCCAGGGCGGTTACCATGGTGATGGCCTCCAGACTCCAGGGCCGTTGAGGTGAAGCTTGTGTGTTTGAAAAGGGCTAGATGAGCATGTTTGCACTGTTGTGTGCCTTTCTTGCCCGTTCATATGTGCACCAGTTATGCATATACATATAGATTTTCAGTTTTTATCATATTTTGAAATGTGTTTAATCTCATTTGTGGTTTATTTTGATTTGAAGGCATTAATACTGCCAACAGTCAATATTTAATGATCAAATAATGTTTGAAATTTTGACATTTTTATAATCGTGAATACTTAAGGAGTTCAATCATACTGATTTTAAACAGGCAATTGCATTTGGACCAATTTAGTAGCAGAATTACCAGCAAGTAACAGAGACCTATGATAAAATCATGAATATTCTTCCTGCCTCCTGGCACTTTCAGGCTAAATGAACACACTAATATGACACACTGTCCCAACAGAATCCAACAGTGGCACATGTGCTGCACTTCAGACAAAGCATTCAGTGAAGCATGCATTTCCCACACATGGTTCTTATAGCCTAGTATAGAGTACTAACATTTTTCTAGCAGGAGGCAGGTTATGACGTGGCTGAAGCCTAACCTGGTGGTATTCTTGTGAATTCCTGTAATGGTGGATGTTCTTGAGGGGTTGCTGTAGGTTTCTAGGATTGTAGGTCTCATGATTAGCATCCAGAACCACCAGTGAACATACATGTCTTCTGATTTTTGTATGTAAATGATTATGGTAAACTAGGGCATAATGTGAAAAAAAACATTCTGCAGTCTATTTTGACTTGCAACACCCTGCTTGTACATTTCCTGATGCATCTCGGGCACCAGAAAATATTTTCAAGCACTTAACTCAGATGTCTGGTTCACCAACACTGTGAACAATTCAGACCCAGTTAGTTTCTCAACAATGGATGATTTTGTTGCAAACCACTCTACAGGAATTTCTTTACATGTTTAATTCATTTAATTAAACTGATATTTTGAAAAACTAATGGAATTCAATTTTGACTGCATTAAAAATACTTGTTAAATTTAGGAAACACCAATATAGTGTTTTTACTTAATTCAGTACACATTCAAACTGCCTGTCATTCATAAACAGTTACAGTGTATGGAAATCTGAGATTAAATGTGATTCTGGTGCAGAGGAGGATGGATTTATCCTATGTCAGCCTTATTGGGATCATTTAGGCTCTTAAGCAGTACTGTAAAGCTCATGTGAGACAGTGCCTGTTGCCATTCATCTGAGCTGGGGAAGTTGTGGAAGGACCAAAAAGCAAGCAGTTCATAGGAGGAGACCCACCAAAAGTATGAGTTGAAATTCCTAAAATTCCTCCAAGCTGATGTGCAAGACTCATCTAAAGTTACTGGAAACTATTAATTGCATTTATTGCTGCGTAAGGCAGTCACACCAGATACTGAAAGCAAAGGTTCATATACTTTGACAGATGTGTATTATTGGATCATTTGTAATATTGTGTAATATTTTATTTCTCATTTGTTTGATTTGATGGTCCTACTTGTCTACTTTTAGGACCCACCGGGGGGTTAGACATGGGCCCTATCTGGGTTGTACACTGCATGAGGGCCTTAATAGGACCCATGTGAGATTAAGGTGGGCTGTAACAATGAGGTCCATTTGGGAAGCTCAAATGGGTCCAAGTAACAACACTTACAAAGTGACACAGAGCACCTGGAACCTGCCTAGCCCACATTCCACCTAAGTGAGCCCCACATGAACATGTTGCCTGTGATTTATATGAATTTTGTATGTATAAGTAAATTGATTTTCACTAAGTTCATATGCCAAGGTCATAAGGAATAATGCGTCTAAGCCCAGAACAGTGATTTATTTTTTGTTTTCTTTTAGCAATTCTTTATGAACATCCTGAGTGAATCAGTTACCATGTGCATGTTGTCCTTGTGACTGTCCGTAACCACAGCAACAAAGCAAACAGATCGTTAAGATTCTTCTTTCAGGCGGCAATAATGGTGAAATTGTGGCTGAACTGAACTATGGGCTACTTTTCTTTGCATTTACACTCAGTAAAGAATCTTTCAATGGATGTTTGTTTTGTAGATGGAAAAAAAAAATCCCTTTTCAAGTTGAAAGAACCTCTGCATAATGTTCTAAAGCCTGCTATTCCTAAAGCCTAAAGTATGTTCCTAGAAAAACATGTGCAAGTTAATAAGGGTTGAAAAACCTTTATGTGTGAATAATTCATCCCGAACACAATTTTTTTCATATTTTTGTTTAAGGACAACAAAGAATAAATTATGTAAAGTCTATAACTACATAATTACAGTGTAAAATACTAAATTGTACATTTCCATTTTGCAGTTACTTAATATTTGTCATGATGCAGTTAATTAATCATTTGTACAATTATTTCATTTTTATGCTGCGTTGATCCTGCTCTGGTGCATCAACAGACATGAATGCACTCCCCTTTCTTTAGCTGGCCATATGTGGGCGTAACAAAGGAATTCCCTGCCTCGTCCAATTGAAATCACATTCTGCAGTTCTACCGTCTATTTTTTATTAATAAGTATGTTGATTTTCATATGATCCCCAACAAATTTACATATATTTAAAATGTTTACATTTCAAATTGGATGTTTTCAGATATGTTGGGGCAGATGTGATTAATGCTTGTGTTCAACGTCGGCTATTTAATCGGACATTATATCCTATCAGATTCCGCTTGGATTTAGGATTTTGGAGGGACTGCTGTTGAGAATAAATTTATGAATTGCTGTTCTTATTTGTCATGGATCTGATGAAGAGGAGTATCATTCATTGACAGATGATGTATAGAAGCAAAATTATTAAAAGGTTATGTGCCTTATTTGAGGTATTCAGGTTTAAGTCTGTTCTGTATTCTGAATGACCTGAATTTCATAAAATTAGAACGACTAAATCATATTGAAGAGAGGATGGATGGTGCCATGTATCACTAGATTTTGGCCAGCAACCTTCATCCCTCAGTAAGAGCTTTTTGAAGATAAACACAATCAGGGCAACTAAAGAATTGCTCTGTAAAAAGTATTTCAAGGTCCTGAGTGGCCTAGCTGGTCTCTAGACCTGAACCCATTGGAAAATATTTGGAGGGATCTGAAACTCGTTGCCCAGTGACAGCCCTGAAACCTGAAATATTTGAAGAAGATCTGTAAAAAATCCCTGCTGCAGTGTGTGCAAACTTGGTCAAGAACTACAGGAAGCATCTGACCTCTGTAACCAACACATATTACCACATATTAAGTTCTGTTTCTCTTTTTTATCAAACACCTATTTCAAATCAAATCAAATGCAAATTGATTATTTAAAAATCATACAACGTGATTTTGTGGATTTTGATTCTGTCTCTTACAGATGACGTGCCCGTACAATAAATATCAGACCTCTCCATACCTCTCCATACTCCATACACTGCAAAATTGGCAGTGTATCAAATACTTATTTTCCCCACTGCATGTCCAGAACCCACCGCAACACCACTCTCCACAGATTTATGTTTCAGGTTTATTATCTGATATGTGAAATCTACTCCTCTAAGTCATATTTCAGGATCTGATTTTTGTTTTGTACATTTTTGGAATGTTGGACAAAAACAAAGGAGCACCATGCACATGCTGGTGCACCCCACGAGATTTGATCTACCAGTCTCATTTGAAGGGCTTAGACCTTAATTAGCATGTTAGGGCTATGGCTTGTTGAAATGCATTGTTAGGAAAATGCAAGGTGATGCAAAATTCAAAGCTTTATAAATATAAACCTTGTCCCCACGTTCAGCAGGTATGTGCTTCTCCAAGCAGCTGACTCTGAAGCACTCAAAGCAGAAGATGGTCATAAAAACATTGCAAAGGTTCATCATGTAGTTTGTTTTTGTCAGTTTGCAGTATAGTTAAGAATGTTCAATTAACGGGATAGTGGAGATCAAACTGAGATCTAGAAGAACAGAACTACAATCCTTTCACATGGACGAATGGGCAAAAAATCTCCCAAACAAGAACAAGAGGACACTGCAGATAGTAGCTTATTGTGTAACGAATGCCAGGTTGTATTTGGGTCATGCAGGGGAAGCAAAAAGTCTAAATGGTCAGTACTCATTTGCCTGATGGGTCATTAGAATACAAGGCTAGAGAGATATACAGATGCACTGTGCACCAGGGTGTGAGACTGGAATTTGAGTTCATCTCAGTAGTTCACGGACACCCCTTTATCCACAAGAGTTCTTATTAAATCCTTTTTCGCATCATTACAAATGATTACAAATAATAGTGCTCTATTCATTGCCATCAAGAGGCCATTGAGAACAGCAGAACAATGGTGAAACACCTTTTGATTGCAGATCACGATTGCTCGTAGAATGGCAAGTCTAAAACCTAACACCAGACTTAATCTGTGACCAAAATTTTCAGGGCTCTCAGAACACCATGCTTGATAGGCTTGATACTACTTTGTTTTACCAGCATATTATTCAGTACAAAACTCACTTTGACCAAATGTGGGTATAAAAACCAGTTACCATGACAGCCTACACAGTGGAAGGCAGTGCTGCTCGGTGCTATGGCAACAAGAAGTAGATACATGGAGGAGGTTCTCATAAGCCATGTTGGTTTGGAAGATCTCATGCTTTCAGCTCCTGCCTTTCAAGCTCTGTGAAATTTTCAAAATGTTGACAACACTCTGATCTTAATGCAACAGTAATAGTAAAACTAATGATCTAAACTGAGAAAGAGTCACAGCTGATGTTTAGTAATAAAGCACTGAATTTACAATTCCCTCTTTTATTATACTGTTAGAGATTGAACTTGCTTCAGTTCAAGACAGGCCAAATGTCAAGGGATAGCTGTTTATATATTGACTATGAAGTGGCGTTACCTCAATACACCTATATAAATTGTAAGGTGTTATGTGAGTGAGGTTGAACACTGGCCGTGCTCATGGCATGGCATGGTTTGTGTGTCGCGCAGACCCCATGAAGCCTTGGACCCCAGTGCACTGTGCAAGCTGGTGGGCTTCCAAACTAGTGTGGAGTCTGCCGAAACATGTCATTGACCAGTCCCCACTGGTGACCATTGGCAGATGGCTGCAAAATGCAGGATTACACGTATGCAGCCCATTATGAGTGTCGCAATGCAAAAGTCTGCAATGGTGTATGTGATGGAGTCAGTCAGTATGACAGCAGGTCATCTTCAATGATGAGTCCTGCTTTTGTCTTGGAGGCAATGATTTGTTAATCTGTATGTGAAGGCACCGTATTCACATCACCAGACCTATCCATGATTGAAAATATGTGGGATGCGATATCAACACTCCACCCATACCACAAAATCTGCAGGAACTGAGGGAGAATATTCAAGCTGCATGGGATGGATCATCACAAGACAACTTTAGAATCCTCTACAAGTCCACGCAGAGATGTCTAGCATGTTGCATTTTAACTCTGTATGTGAATTTCAAAAATTATTGCCTATATCACTCTGAAGTTTTTTATAATTCCTTCTAAATAACACTTCTTTCATGGTGCACCTTTGTTTTGATTGTAAATGGACTGTCACTCTTGCTGCCTAAACATGTTTAGAGACAAAACAGTTAACACATGAATGTGCCTCTGTTCTTCTGACAGTGTGTGTGTATAGTCCAGGGCAGTCATGCCACTGGTGAAGCGGAGCATTGAGCCCAGGCACCTGTGCCGAGGGGCACTGCCCGAAGGCGTTACTAGTGAGTTGGAGTGTGTGACCAACAGCACCCTGGCAGCCATCATCAAACAGCTGGGAGGACTCAGTAAGTACAGTATTTTACTGTGCTATCCTGGTATTTATGTTTACAGTGGAAATGGTGAGGATTTTCTGGCTTCTTCACAGTGCAAACTGAAAGTTATCCAGTAGCTTAGAGAGGGGGTATTCAGTCCTAGGGACCCCACACTCTGCACCTTCAATGCAGGAGCTTCAACACACATATCCCACAGGTCAGTGTAGCTTTTTTAGATTCCATGGGATACAGTAGCAGAAGACCCACCAATGCAGTTTAATAAAGGAAACAAACACAAAAAGACTAGGACTTTAAATAAAATACAATCTAACAGACCTGACCACAAATGAAGAGGAACCACACCAACAACCAGCACTACCACCAAACGAAATAACAAAGGACTGAAAAGGACAGCTTCTATTAGAGGGTCTTAAATAATGAGACAACATTTGACACACCTGGAACTGGATAACTAATGGGCAGGGTTAATAATGAGACACAGGTGGGAATGGGTGGAGCAAGGGACCAAAACATGTGCTCCAAAGCACTTGGGGAAAACAAGGATGAGATGGGAAGACAGGAGATAGATGGGAGTGATGCATGACACAGTGGAAGAATTTGTGACCTGTCCTATTTTATATTCTTTACATGTGCAAGTGAAGTTTCAAGCATTGTTTTTGTTTTGTTTTTTTATTTTTTACTTCTGATCTGTATGACTGTATGAATTCCAGAATCTCACATTATTAGAATAATTAATTTCTATTTTGAATAAATTACTTGTCAGGCAGTATCAACACCTGAGATAAAAAAGGCTTGAACAATAAATAAATAAATAAATAAATATTATTAATTGGTTTACAGTGTTGAATCAAGTTATGAGAAATAAATATTTTTCACAATTTTCCATTTAATTTTTTTTCCCTAATGGAAGCTCAGTAGAAAACAAATGTCACCTTGTCTGTTTAAGGTGGTAGTAACCTCTGTGCAGATGGTTTTGCACAAGGATGATGGGGCTCTAAATGCCTGTGGGGTGTGCAGTGGGATTCATAGATTAAGAATGGGTGTAATTTGATGTGTGGGAAATGGGTTACAAAACAAATGTTAACGATTGGCAAAAAGGAGAGATTGCATTTGGTCATGCAGTCAATCCTTTTGCCAAACATTATAATCTGCTTTGTGTGTGTGTGTGTGTGTGGTGTGTGTGTGTGTGTATGGGTCTGTCTGTCTGTCCCATGCAGGTAGACATGCTGAAGACATTTTTGGGGAGCTCTTTAACGAGGCTAACAGCTTCTACATACGTATGAACAGCTTACAGGAGAAAGTGGACCTGCTGGCAGTCAAGGTTACACAGCTGGACTCTACTGTTGAGGAAGGTGAGGGAAAGAGAGAAAGTCTTATTGGTGCATGATTATTGCATTTATTGTTATACAGCTATACTGTTTTAGCAGTAGTGACACTCTTTAAAATGCTTAATAAAAATGGGAATGCACACCACAGCCATGGTAGGCAGGCTACAAGAGCAGATGACCATGTGACCAGCCACAAACAGAAGGCTGAGGCTGCAGTGGACCCAGGCTCACCAGAACTGGACAGTAACAATAAAAATGTAGCCTATTCTGACAAATCTCAGTCACACAAATGGTGGGGTATAAATCTGAAGCCAGCAGCAAGAATCCTAAGAACAAACCTGCCTTCTGTAAAATGTCCAGGATGGTAGAGGTGATGTAATGGTGTAGGAAATGTTTTCTTTGGGCTTGTTTATACCCATGATCATCACAATGTACCCATCTTCTAACTGCTACTTTCAGCATGACAATGCACTCAAAAGTTGTCTCAAACTTCATGAACATGAAAATGTGTTCAGTGGTCTTCCTGATCACAGCCCAATAGATGACTTTAGGGATGTCAGAACCGGAAATTCACAGTATGAAAATAAACCTATGATGCCATCGTGTCAATATGAACCAGAATATCAATTTCCAATATCTTGCGGAATTCATGCCATGAAGGATTGGAGTCATTTTGACACCAAAGAGAGAATGTACCCAGTGTTAGTGCAGTGTTCCTAATAAAGTGCTTGATGAGTGTGTGAGAGAGATATCGTTAATCCACATATGTGGGCGTGAGAGAGAGAGAGAGAGACAGAGAGAGACAGAGAAATGAAACATCAGCCCTCAGGGAAGCTATCTTGCTCTATTTGGAAGAGTTGCAGTGTTATCAGTGGCAGTCTGGATCATGAGTGCACACACATACATACACACACAGTCACACACACCCCCACTGAATGACCTGATCCCCAGTGACACAGCCTAGCCTCAGAACACACACAGGGCTTTGTTAAAAGCACCGCCATCGGTAGCACACTGAAGCGGGCCCTTGCGTAACTAAAGCATGCATAATGCACAGACCACTGTAATAGCCAGAGCACAGCAGCTGACAGGCCAGATGCTGTAATTAGTGCTTTTTGTCGTCCTCGGGGCACAGTACGCTTGCGTTAGCTGGGTTATTTAACAGCGCTGCAGAATGCTTTTAATTACCATTACATGCAATCGTATTTCAATTGTGAGGTTTGACACATGATAAGCATTAAATAACCCAGTCATTTTATTGTTTACTTATCTGAGGTCCAATTGTTATGATTGTGAAGTTTTCTGTACCAAGAACATGCACCAATTTCTTTTTCACATCAGTGATTTCCCAACACTCTTAATCTCCGAAAATTAAAGAAGCTGTTTTGTTACTGCACCTTTAAGACTAATATTGGTACAGTCATGTGAAAAAATTAGGACACCCCATTAAAACCTTTAAACATATGGGTTGGTTTGTTGCACCGCTTTACCTCTTAGAACCCAAGATCCACACTTTGTGGACAGTTACATGCCATTTTCTAGCCTTCAAAACTTAGGATCAGAGTAACCTACAGACTTGATATTCATATCATAAACTACATGACTTACTCTATTTAAACATGTTCACTGTGTGATGAATGGTCTGAATTTTTAATGGATTGGGAACGCCATGTCATTCAGATGGCACTAAAATCACTATGAACCTCCAGTAAAATTACTTTCCCCCACCTTCCCATGTTAAACTACTCCAGTCCAAATGGGGCTTTAATCAGCACTGTTTAATTTGCTCTGTGAATCATTTATTGAGGAGTATTTGGGTTCACAATATTAGATGTTGTGTTTCACATGCTTAGATGTATGTTATCTCATTAACACTACAGAAATCAGTTTCAATGGGATCATGGTAATTGAACATGAAATATAAAGCTTGTAAACAACAGTAAACACCACAGGAATGAACTCCTTTTTGAATACCAAAGCATTTAATGTAATATTAAACTCTGTGTTGGCGCAAACAGAAATTAGCCAACAGTGTGAATACATGTTTATACATTTGATGTTGACGCATTGTTTAACATTATATAGCAAAATGTGAATGAAATAAGTTCCAAAACAGGAGGTTGACATAGGTGTTTTCTCTGCTCAAACTTTGGCACACGATCAGCTGACCTGGAGCTGGTTTCTCTAAGCAGGACAGTCATCCTGCTGGACAGTCTTAAGCAAGGATCCTATATCTGTTTCAGGTTGCTTTCAACATTTCTTGTCATTTGTGTGTTGCAGTGTCCCTCCAGGACATCAACATGAGGAAGGCCTTCAAGAGCTCCACCATTCAGGACCAACAAGTGGTCTCCAGAAACTCCATCCTGAACTCAGTCATGGAGATGTACCAGCGCTGTGACAAACCGCCTCCACTCAACATCCTCACTCCATACAGGTCAGCAGATGTAGCAATGTTAAACTGATGGAGAAAGAACGGCAAAATCGGGATGTAAACGCAAGACTTACTGTAATGAACCACTGGAGCAAATACACGGAACACAAATATACATGACTATGAACTTAAACTTGAAGGCATGGGGATCTTGTACCCAACACACACACCCACACACACACCCACACACACACAAAACAAGGGTTACAGAGTCAGAGCAGACAGAGCAATGAACATCTGGCAATGATGTCATGAGGGGCAGGGTAAGATACTGATTACACCTGGGTACAATTTGGAGAAGGCGGGAATGCTGAGTTCAGAATTCTCTTTTTTGTGGGTGCTTCGTGCTGCCCAATGGCATGATACCACCCTGGATGGCTATCTATGGCACCCATACCTCAATACACCGCCGAAGAAAACATGTCTAAGTGGAACATGTATTGTGAGACAGGTTGTTGCTAAAACCCCAGATTGAAACTACTTTGTCTCAAAAGCCTTGCAATGTGCACGCGGGCCGGTGTTCAACCGCACTTAAAAGATAAAACCTCACTTATACAGGTGTGAGCATTCCCAACCCATCCTCTGAGGTGACGGCACTTCATTATGAATTTAAATTCCGCTATCACATGACCTTTGGTATGTGTATAGTGTATAGTGTCAGTGTATAGGTATAATCACCACAGAAACATTGATTATCTTGTAGTTCAGCACTGGCTCACTGTAAACTGTGGTTCTTCTCCAATGGTTTAAGTAGACTGACTGACTCTTTTGAGTTGTTGTTGCAAAATTTTACTAGTGTACTACTCGTGATCTACAATATTGCTATAAATTGTGCTAAACTGGCCCAGGCAGTGGTAGAAATGATTTGAGTGGTCATCTGTTATTGGCCATGAATGAAGACGTAGCCAACATTTTGAAAATGAATGTATGTTTGAATAAAATAGAGTGAGAACATACCCAACTTCTTGACATTCACGAACAATGTGTTGTTCTGTTAATGATAATGAATGCCATTTCAAAAACATATCTAAATATGTGGGAAAAAAAAGTTTCAATCATACACAGTGTGATTTTACCAACCACAGAAATGTATTTCAGAAATTTTAAACTCCTGAGTTAGAATTTCTTTTAAGAATCAATAGCTTATGCAACCCTGGTCTGTAGAAATCTGATGAAGGCCTCATTGTGAGATTGTGAGGAAGAACAGGTAGAATTTTGTTTCAGGCAGATTTGGATTTGCATGTTGTGACACTGTCATAATAAGGGATTCTTGTTCAACTTTCGCAGCACAATGCTGCCTATTGTCCATCATGGAAAATTGAATTTCCTGCACATTTACACACACGTGCACTTTTACACATGCATTTATGGACAGAGAGATTCATACCCATTACTATTACGGAATTTTACACAAATATGACTAATAGGTTACACAGTGCATCTCTGCAGATTTGCTTATGGGAGGAGACTTCAGATACAGCAGATTGGCAGACTGATACAGTGAGGAGATTGGACACTTTGCCCTGCCATCACTGTACACCACACTCTCAGTGTAATAAGCTGAAACTGACTGTCTGAGTGTGTGAGGGCAGTGTGTTAAATCCTCAGATTGTGCTGAAGGTCATTCAGTTGGAGTGTGTGTGTCCTCTTGGGTGACTTTATTTGTTCTCTGCTGTGTTACAGGGATGACAAGAAAGATGGCCTTAAGTTCTACACAGATCCTTCATATTTCTTCAACTTGTGGAAGGAGAAGATGCTGCAGGCCACTGAGAACAAGAGGAAGGAGAAAAGGAGGCAGAAGGTGTGTGTGTGTGTGTGTGTGTGTGTGTGTGTGTGTGTGTGTGTGTGTGTGTGTGTGTGTGTGTGTGTGTGTGTGTGTGCGTGTGTGTGATGATGTAATGATGTAATGTGTCCCAGTTTATTTCTGTTTTCTCTTATTGTCTCTCTCTCTCTCTCTCTCTCTCTCTCTCTCTCACACACACACACACACATACACACACACACACACACGCACGCACGCACGCACGCACGCACGCACGCACGCACACACACACACACACACACTCCTCTCTCTTTCTCATATTATTGCTCACGTTCTTTCTCTTACTTGCTTTCTATCTCTTTCTCTTACTCAGGCCTTCTCTCTCTCGTTCTTTCTCTTACTTGCTCTCTCCACTTCCCCCGCCTCGCTCTCTCAGTTTCTCCATCTTGCTTGTCATTAGCCCTGTCAGGATTACTGGCCTGTCTTCTAATCCTGCCCCTCAGAGAGTGTGTGTGTTTTGACAGCATCACTGTCAGCAGAGAAAGAGACGAAAAGAGCTGGAAGGAAAAGAGAATGAGCAAGAGAGAAAGAGGGAAGAGAGACTGAGTGCAGAGAGAGAATGAGAGGTGGCATACAGGATGAGAAAGGGAGAGTGAGAGAGAGACAGAGTGTGTATTTTGTAAGTTGACTTGTCAGCTTTGCAGTATGTCGATAATGAAGCTCTGTTTCTCTGTGCATTGCAGCTTTAAAATGGTATGCCTCGCTCGGCTGTGGCTAAAGTGCTGAATTTCTGACAGGCACAGATGGCACGCCAGCAGTCTGCCCACTCCTCTCTCTCTCTCTCACACACACTTACTCACTCACTCACTCACTCACTCACTCACTCACTCACTCACACACTCACACACAACCAGCTGATCTTCACAAACTGACAAAATGGAACAGTGATGAATCCGTTTTCTGACTGTAACCTGAACCCTCAATCACCCCTGTAACACAAGCATGGGTTTTGGTGAACTGAACCACCTACGCATTATTCTTACAGGAGCTTTTATGACATCCCACTCTAAATCCATAGGCACTAATACAAAGTTGGTTCCCATTTGCAGCTCTAACAAGAGGTTTTACAACTATGGCATCTTTTTACAGCACCACACTGGATTCACTGTGCATTAAGACAGAATGCAAGGCTAGGTGTTTGATTATATGTAGCCTAAATTCAGCAATTAAGGGGTGTGCAGGAGGCAGCACAAGGACGCACACACAAACCACGGAGTGGTGTAACTCAAAAGGCTGTGAGAAAGACAAATGCAAATAATTGCAAATGTAACTAAATAAAATCATGCAACTTACAGGTGTTAACAACATACCAAACAAATAATGCGATAAATAATGAATAATTACCATGAGTAATGTGAGGTTCAGATTTGTTTATATTCTAGTAAGATGTTACAAAGCAGCTTCAGTTTGAATAATCATCATTAACTACAAAGAATTATCCAGTTAATTGCAGTTAACCACACAATATAACTTCACAAAACACTGAGAATAATTGTGATTTACTACACCAAAGCAATAATTAATTCGTTATTTATGTACATTATTTAATGAAAATATTGTAAAGAAGTTTAATATGATTATGTGATTTGATTTGATTACATGATGCAATCCTAACACTGTTTAAAAATGATTAATTATTTCATGTTATAATTATATGTGCTTAATTATAATTATCTACACAAAAACCCTGTGAATAATAATGACCATTAAGACATGTATGAATAATTGTGAATATTGAATCGTGATTATTGTATTAAAAGGATAATCAATAATGCCATAAGGAAGTGGCTAGGGGTGCCTCGTTGTCTTAGTAATACAGCTTGGTTTGGTAGAGGGTGCTGGAACTACACTTGCTTGCTGACAAGCTTAGATGAAGAATTGCAAGATGTGCAAATGCAGGTCAAGAAATGATATTACTAGGGGCAAAAAATGAACTGATTACAGCAGCAGCATCAATAACAAAAGCAGGAAGGTGCAAAATGTCATGGTCAACTCAGGTGAGGTGATCCATGGAAAGCATTCAGAAAGGCCACATCATCAGAAAGGCAAATGGTTACAAGTTTTATTTCAGAACAAGAAGAGGAGGTATGGTGTGCAACTGCAACCTCACAAGGGATACGGGTAGAGGATGATGTGGGAGAATGTAGAGAAATGAAGAATCAGAGTTATGGGTGTTGGATATGATTTGTATCAAGTATCTAGTGGGAGCTACTTATGACTTCCTCCCAACTCCACAAAACCTTGGTCTGTGGATAAGTGAAGATCCAGGTTGTAAATTGTGTGCTGGTACTGGGATTTTGAAACATCCCAGTCTGCATGTAAGATGTGGAGGTATAATCAGGTATCGTATTTTCCGGACTATAAGCCGCTACCTTTTTTCCACGCTTTAAACCAATGCGGCTTATAATGAGGTGCAGCTTTCTCTTCTTAAATATGTTATTTTCTATTTTTTTTTTTTTTTTTTTTTTTTTTTTGCGGGTGCGGCTTATAGTCCAGAAAATACGGTATTTAGGTCCTTAGCAGATGCATTTGATATTTCTACTATAGTGTTTCTATATGAATTTGCGGAAAGATGTGTATTGAGGGCAGTTATGAAGGAATTGTCAGAAGTAGCTGAAAGTGCTAGTCAGTAGTTGTGGATAAGAAGGGCTGAGGTTGGGTGGGGTAGGGCAATATGCGATTGAAGGTGTAGTATGGTATATACTGAAGGTATTGAGACTGTGAGTAAATTCTGTGAAATCTCATGAAGTGAGCTAGGAGGGGAGAGGGGCTTGGACAGTAGACTTCACTGTTGAGTCTTCTGGAGATGTCATGGGCTTAATTCAGCAAAACACTGACGAAGGAAGTAGCCTACGTGAAGACCCCTTTGTAGAGGCTGTGAGGTAGTGATTGGTGTATAGGTATAGTGAATGTGCAGGGACAAACGTGTAGCTGTTAGATGTAGGATTTTGTCAGTGTTCCTCAATCCTGGGCCTGGAGTACCACTGCCCTGCTGAAACACACCCAGTTTGGCTCAGCAAAGGCTGGTCAGTTAGCTCATGATGGATCAGGTGTGCTGGAATTAGTGGAAATTCAAAAACAACAACAGCAGTGGTACTCCAGGTGCAGGACTGAGAAGCACTGGGTTAACTGAATGTTTGTTGATTGGATCACTAATGGCCACAGCAACTTTTAGTGGTTTGGTGTAGGGGTTTGTTTGTAGTATTGGTAAAAGACCGGTTATAACCTGTAGGAATAGACAGGAATGTTGCTGATCGGCTCATAAACCACCACTTTAGCATCTGTAGATAAAGATTGGAAGAGGGGTGGGCCCTATGTATAACCCCAGTTATTAGGTGCAGGATTATGTCATCTTCCTGTATTATTTAAGTCATGAATGAATCTGCATGCATGTACACATTCAACCTTTAAGAGCTATGACTGGCAATTTCTGGATTATTCATCTAATTTTTGCAGAATGAGATTAAAATTCATTTTATTATATGACACTGACAAAAAAAAAATCATCACTGTTCAATGAAAAACATATATCCCCATGTATCAAAAATGTTCTTACGTTTGAATGGAGGTGAATGTAAACTAAGAGAAGTTAAGGTCATTTTAGAGTATTTCTATTCATCCACCAACTGTAACACAGTGCACAGAGCAACTACAGAGTTCAAATAACGGAGAAGACTAAAAATGGTAGTGATGTCCTGTCTATTTTTCTAGTAATTTAGCTACTTTTCAATCTGCAGCCCTTAAAATCACAAAGTATTGATCAAGTGTGTGAATGCTGTAATGTTTCCTGTTTTTGTTCACATCAGCAAGAGCAGAAACACCTTGAAGATCCCAGCCGTGAGGTGAAGAAAGTGAGGAAAGCTCGAAACCGTCGACAGGAGTGGAACATGATGGCCTACGACAAAGAGTTCAGGCCGGACACTCGCCTCACGCCGTCCCCTTATCATGGGATATCATCTGAAGGCTCTTTATCTCCTGACAGGTGATCACAATGCTCTGTGTTCTGCATGAGGTTGTGTGCACAGGTCATGTTAACTCCACTTTCTCCACCTCACAGGTTTGCTGTGCTGCCCTCTGCTGGAGGAGCTTTACATTGTGTTGTGTGATATCAACAAGTATGATTAACAATTATAATTATTGATTACACAATAATGTTTGAAATGTCATCAGGTCCCCAATTTAATTCCATGAAATACTACAATATTTCATATAATCCTGTTATATGGTCTTTTACAGATTTCACGCTAAGGCTTTCATGAAACACATTGCACCTCAACACTAAATGAGGACTAATAATATAGAGTTTAGTCCTAGAAGATGAAATATTTCCTTGCCAGTATGTGGGAAATGTGATTCTGTTGAGCTACTAGGGAGCAATGGGGGGGTGAAAAGGGTGGGGTGAGAATCATTCTATACCTGATGTGTTTACATTCTGTGCATACTACATCCCGCTGAAATACAGCAGATTATGTGATGGAGTTAGAGCTCCAAATTTGACAAATAATTCTGTGATGAAAGAGAGAAAAGAGGTCAGAGCAGGTGATCTGTATGGCCACTGATCCAAGGAAGGAATTTTCTCTGCACTGAGAGACATGACGAGGAAATACAGGTAGATCTGATGACATAGTTCATCACTTGCAAAAATGTACCTCCCATCAATGTACACACAATCCATGCACTACGTTCGTCCAGCTGATTTTAAAAGTGGCGGAGATCTGTCGCCACAATGCATAGTACAATTCTGGAGAGGAAAACATAAGGCTACAGCACACCACATCTACTATAAATATGAACAGTACAGCCATATTCTCATTCAGATTATATTCTGATGAAATATAAAAAAATGATTAAAAATCATAAAAATATGATTAAAATATACACACACACACACACACACACACACACACACACACATATATATATATATATATATATATATATATGTATATATGGCTGTAAAAAGTTTGATCTGATGACGTTAACATTCCACTTTCTCTTTGTTTGTTTCTTTCTTTCTTTCTTTTTGACTCTGGGTTGCCAGGTCTGGTATGTCAGATGAGCATTCTTACCCTGCCAGCCCTAATCACCCTCAGGAAGCTGGAGGAGCAGGGGCTGATGGGAAAGATTCTGGCCCCACTCAGACTCAGTCTCTGGACCGCGCATACAGGCCTCCTGCCTCAGCCGCTGCGGCAGCTGCCCGCCAGCACTCTCTGGGTCGGGTGCAGCAGCATCATGGAGCTCCACCCCCTGATTCCTCTCTAAATGGCCCTCGACCCACAGCTGCCAAAGACTACAGGTACAGTCTCCTCCCGTCCACACCGCTGGTCTGATGCATATTTTGCCGGCCTCTAAAGTAGCAGGGCTTTTTGACTATATATTAGTGTGAATGAAATGAGCTGATGATAAAAGCCTTCACTTCATTTGTATGAGGTTGAAATTGCTCACATTTGTTACGGTGTCTGTAAATTGTTTGTGTACTACAGTTGTGCTCAGAAGTTTATACACAGAATTCAACTGTGTGTCTCATTACTAAGTAGCACAGTGGAACAAATGGAGCTGATGACATTTGCTCATTTAGCTGCTAGCTAATCAGTTATGGATTTGAGCCACTGGACGCTGAATTTCAGATGTTATCTCATGTTACGCTAGTTCATTATTGGGAGGTTTATGTTTGTAAGTAATGTAATCAAGGATTATTCCATGAAAAGCACTGAGCTTTACTAACTTTAATTCAGAATTCAGTTTGTGTTTGTGTGGGGAGCTTAAACACGGCTCAGACAGTCACATTTGTGTGTGTGACCGGTGCTGACGTTCATTGCTGTTGAGAAAGTGTCCAAATGAATCTGTGGTTCTACACTACTTAAACGAAATAGTCTATCCATATATAGAGCCATACTAATGAGGAAATGGGGATCCATTTTGGTCACAGTGCAACATTATTAATTCAGTGGTGCTGAAAATTTCACAATGTTTTATAGGTTTTCCAGATCAAGGCCTCTTACATTCCTTCTGATAAACGTGATTTACACAAGTCAGCAATTTCTCTTGGAGCCATTTCTAAACAACTGTAGATTCCAAGAACAACAGTTCAAGCAAACATTAATTGAATCCCAAGTTTACCCAACTTGTCACCCTCAGCTGGGAGGAAATTAGTTTGAATGGTCAGGAACAACCTAAGAACTACCAAAGCACAGGTCTGCAGTGAACTGGAAGCTGTTGGAAAACCAGTGACACTGTCTATAGCTGTCTAAAGCAAGCTTTATATCACCATGGACGAAGAGGCTGCTGGTCGAGCTCTAGGTGCTTTTGCCCTGTGTTGTAACTCTCCTTCTGCTTCTTTTATGTTACAGTGGACATCAGATGCCAGAGCACTTTGTTCCTCCTGCACCTCCTCCCCCTCCCCCACTGATCCCCTCTGCTCAGACTGCATTTGACAGCACCTCTGGACCTCCAGCCCTGGCCCCTGGCACAGTGGCTGCTTTATCCCGCCCCTACAGCCCCTCGCCTCCCCCTGCCCCGCCCTCAGCCTACGTCCCATCTCCGTCCCACCCTGTGAGCGGTGGCCCACCTGTTGCTCCACCTCCTCCACCACCAGGTCCCCCCACCCATGCCCCGTCTCCAGCTAGGGCTGCCACCCACATGTCTGCAGAGGCAACACTGCCCAGGAAGGGCCAGGTACCTCTAATCCCCATGAGCGATGCTCGCAGTGACCTGCTGGCTGCAATCCGCAGAGGTCAGTGGCTATTGCAAATGCTCATTGTGCCTACTGAAATGTTTTTTATAAAATGATTTTATAATGTCTTGAGTATTGTGAGATTAACATGGACTTTAAATGCTGTGCTCTTCATAACCTTGAGACTAGTTATAGAAGCCTTAAACAGTAATTGATGCTAAATGGGCTTGTTTTTTTTTCTTTGTCAGAAACAATGTCATAATTTTGTTATTTCTGGCTGTTAACAGGTTTCTTTAATAATGCAACAATATGTGGAGGGTAATTTTACTATAACGCGTGCTGTACAGTGTATGGGGATTATCTTTGTTTATCCCTACAGGCATCCAGCTGCGGAAGGTGCAGGAGCAGAGAGAGCAGGAGGCGAAGAAGGAGCCAGTGGGCAACGATGTGGCAACCATCTTGTCCCGTCGCATTGCTGTAGAGTACAGCGAGTCAGATGAGGAATCGGAGCCTGAGGAGAATGAATGGTCCGACTGAGGTGGGCGGAGTCGGACACCGCTTCCATCACTGTAAACACTGCTGCTAAATTCCCATTAAAAGGACACACACACTTTCCTCATACAGACGGACACTGGGATGGGAGTTTAAAAAATATGGAAAGCAAGTCTGAAGGACAGAAAGGGAATGGGGGAAACAGTGGACAGGGGGTGTGTGCAATAAAAAAGAATGAGGTGTAAAGAAAGTGTTCAAAAGAGAAGGAAAAAGGGATGAATGGAAATAAGGAAGGTATGAACAATAAGAATACATTGAATTTACTTGATTCGCATATGTGTCATATGCAAAGTTTGAGCTTTTGAGCAAAGTATAAATAAGTTCTTATTATCTACAGACGTACATATCTGAGCATTCTGACATCACAACAACAGCAAAAAAAAGTAATGTTGTTTTTGCTCTAAAATGTGCAGAATTTTTTGTTTGTTAATTATAGTGGATTTGCTCTTATTTTTACTCTGACAAATCAACAAAAACCTCTATATAAGAGTGTATGTCCACCTGAGTAAAACTTTACAGATAATATACACTGAAAATGAAGTGTTAAAATCCACATTTATTAACATGTTAACTGACTGAAATACAGTTTCAGTACATTTATATTCCCAGTAGAGCTGACTCATGCCCTTTACAGGGTAACACATTTTCTGAAGGGGTCTCCTACAAATAAAGACATTTTTTTTTATAAATAATTTATTAACTTGAATACTTTGTAGTTCTTTATCATTCTTGCATAATGACATGTCCTGGAAATTACCTATACATCTTCCAGATAAAGATATACAGTAATAATTGTGCAGGGGTACTCATCTGAATCAAGTAAATTTAATGTGCTACTTTTTCAGTGAAGGAAGAAAGGAGAGAGATGAATCTAGCAGGAGGCCGAGGTGGTGAAGTGTTTAATTGCAGCAAGCACAGATATCTTATAGTATACAGTGTGAAAATGAACTCTTTTATTTCAGAGTTGTTCAAACTTGCCAAGAAGATATTTGCAGAAAAGACGTGCTGTGTGCTTTTGATCGGATTCATATTTTATATTTGTCCAGAGAGTTATGAAATATCCAACATATCCAATCCTTTGCAGTCCACCCAAAAAAAGCAGTACTTTCATTCAGCAGTGGTTTATGCACTCGTATTACTTTAATGTAAAGCAGCATGCCACTGTACGGCTCCAAGTACCGAATCATCTGAGATATGTGTTGTCTGCTTCAGTGCAGTATGGACAATCAGAACTCAACCTGGCGTATACTACAGGACTGCACATCTGTTTCGCAGCTTGGTAGCAGCAGTACGTGGCCACATTTTCCACACAAGCCTCAGCGCTCTATTTAATTCAATTAATTTGTCACTTTGTTCGATTGTGGAAAGTGTTGTGATGAATATTGATACCCTTACCAAGCTAACCATAAGTGAAATCATTGTTTTTTGGGGTTTTTTTCTTTCATTTTGGCTTCTGGACATTGTTGAATTTGAAAGACAAGTCAAAGTCAATTTGTTTCTTTCTGTTCTGTAGTGCTAATGATTAATGATCACAGATTACGTTACGTAACACAGCCTGTATAAGGAACTGAGGTTGTGTACTCTGTGAGGTGTGTGTTCTCTGTGTCTTTTAGCATCTTTGTGTGCCTGAGAGAGAGAGAGAGAGAGAGAGAGAGAGAGAGAGAGGGTGGGGGGATGGGTAAAAGCATATGTGACAAACTGGAAGACTGTGAGCTATTAACATCAATTTTGTATGTCGTGTTGTCTACTTCACACAAGCCTCTTTATGCTTTTAGACCTGACCATTACTACAGTATAACACGCAGGCGGAGAAGAGCCGCCACAGCCGTTAACAGTACACACGCTCTGTTGTGATCTGTCATTGCAGTATATAATTTATAACTATACAGTATTGATGTGTTTTACAATTTATTGTTGTATAGATTTTGTAACACTGCTTGTAAGATGAATTTGGGTATATAGGTGAGAAAAAAACCTGTCAACTGCTGAACAAACATAGATGATTATGCATGTATGAATAGTTAATAAAATTGAAGAAACACCTTGTCCTGAATGATACTCTATATTCTCTCTTGTTGCTTTTGCCATTCCTTTTATATACTGACCATCTTACTGTTGTAAGAGTTTTATAGCAAAACCTTTTTTGAAATGGTAACTATTCAAATGTACAGGAGAAACTTGAGCTGTACCAAGAGCCCTTCCAGTTTCAGCACGGCTTGGCCCACCATCCCTCAATAACGCAAGGAAAACATGCATCCAGACTCTTTTCTGTTCTGGCACCAAAATGGTGGAATAAACTTCCTCAGGGAGTTCGAACAGCTGAGTCCCTCACTGTCTTCAAACACAGATTGAAGACTCGTCTGTGTCAGGAGTATTTAACTCCATCAACAGGATCTAAGTGTGAGGAATCTCTAGATTCTAGCCTCGTCTACTAGCTAAGGATATTCTGAGTGAACAGCAAAGCACTTTTGTAAGCCGCTCTGGATAAGGGTGTCTGCTAAAAGCCATAAATGTAAAGTTGAGAAAAGTCTTAACTTTTATTGTAAGTTGATCTGACTGGATTCAATTCCAAGTCCATTCCATTTCAGCTAATATCATGAATGTGTTGTGATATTGTGCGTTTTTTTTCCTTCTGTCAAGTAGAAACAACTTATTGGAAAAATCCTTGTCAATATAATTTTTATAAATAATTAGTCAAAATTATTGCATTTTCAGCTCTGGAAACACTCTGGATGATCCTTTTCTAATTTCCCTGAGGGCACCCTCCCAAAGGCATCAGTCAAGTTCTATCTATTTCCAACATGATGTCTGAGATGTGAAGTGTTTGATAAAACCTTTCAAGGTTAAATGCAGTGGCTAGTTCAGGAGAATATGGAAGCGAGGCTTAAAAGGCTAAAAGGAGCTAAAAGCTTTTTTTTGGGGTGAAAAGACTGGAGGATGTTTTGGGGTGATAGAAACACTGGTTCTGATTTATTCCTTTAAAGCACTGCATACATGTTCAGTTCATGCTGCAGGCTTTTTTAAGTATGAACTTCACCATACTGCTGTTTAGGGTAATGCTGAACTCAGCTTTAGGTATAATTAGGTGTTTGACTAAAAAGCTGTCAGCACTCGGCCATCTGGCCTTGGACAGCATCTATGATTTAAAGCCCCCTGGTTCATTAGGATATGAGTTCACTAAAAAAATGGCTGCTGTTTATAGGACTTGGGAAAAAGATCCACAAACAGACAATTGTGATGAGTTTTGGGAAATGTCAGTGGATATGTTCCTTGTAGCACACTGCCAGTCTTCACAGCTTACTTCCTAAAGCCTTTCGTAACTTGGCATCATTTTAAGGAGGCTTATCAGCCCATGGAGAATTGGGCACCGCCTTCAAAATGACCCTAATGTATTTTTAACATTTGCAAGCTAAATAAGAAACAGACCCAGACTACAGAGGGGTGTGTGTGTATGTGTGTGTGTGTGTGTGTGTGTGTGTGTGTGTGTGTGTGTGTGTGTCCACAGGTCCCCTCCCTGAGCGTGACGTCATACTCGGTCTCCATCGGAGAGGCTCCATCTGGCCCTCACTGCCTCGGCCAGCTCCCCGCTGAGTCCCTCTGGAGCAATGGATGCTCAGCTGACAAACAACAGAATGGACGTTACCTGTTTACTTGGCTTCACAAGGGCCTATGAAGGCGTTAAAGAATACCATTGCATCTTTTGTAAACTCTTTATTTGTAGCATCTGTAACGTACAGTCCACAGACAACAGTTTCCCTGTTTCTGTAAAAGAACTGAAACCTGTTGCTGAAATACTTGTCTGACCAAATGACCTAAAGCACAAGTTGATATCCTCATAATAGGGTATTAATGAAATGATGGTAAACCCCAGCAAGCCTAAACTGCTATACATCCCTGGAACTACTGGTCCACATCCTGATTTCCTTTCAGAACTCATTGGTTACTCCATCAGCAGGAACATGGAGACTTGGTGTAGTGGATGATCAATTCATGTCACAAACCTGACTGTCATGCAGATTTCTCCTTTACAACATCAGGAGAATTCGAACTTTTCTGTCTAGGGAGGCCAGTCAGGTGCTTGTTCAGTCTCTTGTCGTTTCAAGACTTGACTACTGCAACTTCCTCTGCGTACCATCAGGCCCTTGCAACTTATCCAAAATGTGGCAGCATGGCTTGTCTTAAATATTCCCAAGTTTAGCCACATAACTCCTTTGTTCCCTTCACTGGCTTCCTGTAACAAAGTCAAAAATGAACCAGCCCCTCCATACTTGGTTGCAATGGTCAAACCTTGATCAGTACCAAGAGCCCTTTGAGCATCAAGTACAGCTCAGCTTGATGCACCATCCCTCAGGATGCATGGAAAACAAGCATCCAGACTCTTTTCTGTCCTGGCACCAAAGTGGTGGAATGAACTTTCCCTGATGGACCAAACAGCAGAGTCACTTGTTGTCTTCAATCGCTGACCCATCTCTATCATGAGCACTTAACCCATTAAAGGATTATAAATATACTGAATTTTGTTGGTATCAAAGTCTCCAATCTGACATATGTTTTGGCAGCATCTACTGTAAGCTTGAGGTGTCTCTGGATTCTAGCCTCTACACTAAGGATATTTTCTCCTTGAACAACAAGGCACTTTTGTAAGACGCTCTGGATACGAGTCTCCCAAATGCCAAAATGCAAATGTAAATGAACCTAAGCTGCCCAAACAGCTTGTTTTGAATTCAGTATTTCTCTGATATAACAAGAGCCAGCTAATTTCATAATAATAACTCTGCCAAGTCAGCCTTTCAGTTCTGAGTGCCTTTCGAATAAGGTTCATTACAAGATAGCATAGATGTCATTAGACTAAATTAACAGTAATGTTATTGATGCTCTATAACCTGCTGCTGCCTTATAATGTCTCCTTCAACCTTGTCCAGGTGCTAAACATGTACAGTAGAGTACATTTGTTTCCCACTCTTCAACAAAAAGATCCAATCAGCTAACTGGCTGTGAATAAAATCCCACCATTTAACAATAAGGGAATGAGCTAATGCGGAAGTTCAGTAGCCAGAACAAGCTGTTTTGTACATTATTGAGCCAAATGGTACAAATTATTTATGTGGGTTTCATGAGATTTTTTGAGTCATTTAAAGGTGTTCTTGAAATGGTAATTTCACCTTCAGTTTTCAGTATTTTGGTCTCTCCATTCATAGAGATTGTGTGATTTGTCTATGACTGAATAGTTTAGAGATACTGGTTTAAATATGTTTTAGTTGGTCAGATTTGTTCTTTTATCTGTAGATTGATAGATGGTAGAAGTCCCCCCCCAAAGGACAGTCAGGTGAGAGGATAAATAAAATATCAAACAATTTAAATTGGCATTTGATTAAAAAAATGTAGGAAAAAGGAAGAAATAGATGAAGGAGACTGAGTATGATTGGACTGAACTGGCAGGTCTGATGGAGGTTAGTGATGTTCTGGGGAGTATGTGTGTGATGCTAGGCAGGTGGTTTTAATTTTATAAGTGATTAATAAAACCTTTTATATTATTTAAGTGTTTGTGTTTTTGACATGTTGACTTACTGGGGGTGGAAACAAAGTTAGACATTTTTCAAATTGAATCATGAGATCCTACAAATACTATTAAATATGTTTTAAAAGACACAGTAGAAGTTTACAGTATCAGTTTACACTGCAAAGTGTTAATGCTATTGAGCATTTTTTTTAATTAATAAAAACTACACATATACTTAACATATTCAAACATATCAATATTTGATCTTAAACTGAGGAAATGTCTTTGAAAATCATTTGGAAAATGTAATGAATAGACATTTTATTGTGAGAAACAAGTTAGGCCATCCTATGTCTCCTTTGACTGAAATAATGTCAGTTAGACGTGTCCTATAATCATCTATCAGTCTCTGACATTGACTGGAATATTTTCCCGCTTCTCCATGCGGAATTATTTCAGATATGTAATTTTGGTGCCAGGACAGAAAAGGGTCTGGATGTTTATCTTCCTCGCAACTGGAGGGATGGTGGGTCAAAAGATGCTCGAAAGGCCCTTGGTACAGATTGAGTTTTGACCATTGCCATTGGCTTTGTAGGCTAGCACCAAAGTTTTGAATCTGATTTCCTTCCTCAGCTACAGGAAGCCTATGAAAGCAACGCAGCAGAGGAGTTACATGACTGAACTGGAGTTTTACACTTCCCTTAAGCCTATTCTGATACAGCGCCAAACCATGACACTTCCACCCCCATGCTTCACAGTTGGTATGAGGGTCTTGTGCCCAAATGCTGTATTTGATTTACACCAAACATGTCCTCTTCCTACCTTCCTACTGTTGTATTAATGATCTGAAATCTTCTGTAATAATACACTTATATTTTCAAATCTATTTGACAACCCAGATTGCACCATTTTTATGAGAAATCATTAATTTCACTTGTGTTTGGAGTGAATTCATGGAGAGAAAACAGCAGAAGCAGACATAGAATGGTGAGCAATGTGATGTTTATCGAAACAATCATTAAGTGCTTAATTACATCTCAGGTGGGGAAAAAAGCATCTTGTCAAATGCACATCACTCAAATGTGGATCATTAAACAAGGCCAACATCAGATGAACACCAAGGTAGCTACTCCTGCTGCATGGTGTCAAGCATTCTGAAGACTGTACAAAAATAGAGTTCTATGTTAACCGCTGTACCATCACTCTTAAACATAAATGATGTGAGAGACGTCTTATGAACGCTATCAAACACAGCTGTTCGACTGCAAAAGAAAATCTTGGCACCATACATTCAAATATTTTGACATCTTACAACAGCGGGAATATTTGGAATAGTGCGGTTCCTACAAACCACTCATGATGATGAATATTGTTGAAATTAGCTCTTTGGCTGATCTACCAACAACACACATTTGCAGAGGAGAGCGTGAGACCAAAAGGACGACTCTTCTCGTGCAAACTCAACAACAGCCCATGAGATACATTTCCAATGCAATGGATATCGAGATACTATGGCGGATCCACACGTTCTCGGAAACACGTGCAAGACCTCATAGGCTAGCAGGCTACTTTATCACAAATGTGATGATGAGTATAGAGCAGTGATATTTGCCTCTAATAGTGTTATAAAGAATATTATTACTCTGTTATGCATCAACGTGATTAATAGACACAGTACGGTACGTTATTGCCATTGAGAACACGTAAGGCAAAATGAATTATGGCCAGTCCCAAAGGCCATGCTTATGTTTTGTGTTTTTTTTTTAAGTGCACACCTGCATGATTTACAGACTCAAAAAGTCATAGTGAGTAGTACCCTACTATAAGCACATTCTATAGTTTAGTATGTTTCGTTTCTAGAGTATCGTATGAGATTTTGCATGCGTCCACAAATAAGAATATCATTACTGTGTAGTGTGCAAGTTAACTGTACTGGAAGCATCCAGTTAAGGCAGTGTCTTCCAAAGGACTCGATAATTGTAGCTCTTGATCTTCTATAGGTCTTGTTCCCAATTTAATGTGGTGTGAACTTGGTCTCTTAGACTCCATCTTGCCTAGGCCTCTTGCCCCTCTACACTCTCTCTTGGTCTCCTTTAGACTCTGTCTTGATTTGATCTTGGTCTCCTTTAGACTCTGACTTGCCTTGAACTTGGCCCTTGTTTAGTCTGTGTCTTGACTTAATATTGCCCTCATATAGACACTGTCTTGACTTGATATTGGCCCCATTTAGACTTGATCCTAGTCCCCTTTAAACTCTGTCTTGAATTGATGTTTCACATTAGTTTAGACTGTGTTTAGTGTGGTATTGTGTACTGCGAAATTGGACAAACCTGTACACAAACCAGAAAGTACATCAAGGTGCACACAAATACGTAAATCCAATAGTCTGGACTTTGGGACAGGCCATGGGACTGGGGATTAGAGAACACTTCTTTCTTCCAGCTCTGTCCAGCTGACTTCATGTCCTGTAACTCTCATTCAGCAGTATGGGCTGAAAAGAGGAATCTAATGGTTGCTATGTTACAGAAAAAGGTCACCAATATAAGTCATTGAACATAAAGACAAAAAAGCGATCAAGAATACAGTCGAGTGATGAGGAATCTACTCTACCTTAAATGTAGCATTTCTACAGGACCTATGATGTGAATAACAATAAGCAATATTGTTGTCGTACTGGGATATGTTTGCCAGGAACATGTGTGTCTTAGCCTTTTCCATCCCATTGCTGCTGATAGGTGCACGCCTTAACATAATACGCCAGCTGAATGCACTCTAGTGGAAACTTTGGAGGTGGAGCTGAAAGATTATTCTTACTGTTGCACTATCCGTGGTGCTGAATCACATCACGTGCTGGCAGCATTTTAAGCCTAAGTGCGAATCTCAGTTTCAACCTGAGTTGAGAAGGAAACAAACGCTGAAATATATCTGCCAGCATTTGCATTTAACATTCATGACCTCTCATCCATCAGTTTCAGTGACAGCCTGGGGAAGCCTTATTGGCATCTCACAGTGCTAAAAGGCAACTCACCTAAAGGAAGAATCAACGCTACATTTATGTTTGGCTCTTTGGCCCCTCCCTTCCCTTATTACAAGTATTATTTATAGTGTCATCATCAACGAGATCTAAATGATTCAATCAAAGAGCAAATACAATCAAAAGACGTTACGAAGGACACTAAAACAAAGCAGTACATACTGGTACACTGTTACTGTGATGGGAGATTATCACACCCAGACAAAACACATGACCCCAACATTCATGTATAGATTACAATATATGGATCCCTCTGTGTGTGCTTTATGGGGGAAATCCAACAGTTTTCTGACACTTCTGCACAATTCACTGGTTGATGAAAGTCATTCAAGTGGTTTAAGCACTTCCCTTATTAAACAACCAGTTCTTTAAAGAACCATATAGCGTAGGGGCACCAGTCATCGGCCAGTCCAAAAAGTTCCCCAATTTCAGCCACTTGGGAGTAACACCTAGTTTCTTTAGCCTCTCCATTTGCAAATGATGAATTCCTTGGGAATTCTTTGGACTTCCTGCCAACTGTCTGGTGAAGGGAGAGAGGAATGGGACCAGATCCCGAAGTGGACGCGAATATTTGGACCGACTGATGACAAGGTGCACTGTACAGAAGCTTTTGGGCTGAGAGAGTTGACGGATTCCTCACTTCAAGGTCTGCCTGCACCATGCTTCACAGAACCACACCCATTCTTCTACACGTCGCTGGGCGTCCTGGGCCTCGAGGCAAACCCGAAGGGCAGGCAGCCGCAGCACGCCAACCTCAGCGACCTCTGGATGTCGGGGTTGCGGAAGGCGTAGATGATGGGGTTGATGATGGAGCTGCAGATGGCCGGCAGGGCGGTGGCGTACGTGTAGACGGCCGGGTAGCGCGTGTCGGCTACCAGAGAGTACATGGCGAAGGGGACCCAGCAGAGGGCGAAGGTGCCGAGGATGGCCGAGAGCGTGCTCACGCCCTTGGTGGTGGAGGAGGCGTGCGAGGCGCTCATGAAGTGGCGCTGCACGGCGATCTGCTGCGCGTGCCGGAAGGCGATCTTGCAGATCTGCAGGTAGAGCTGCAGGATGAGCGCGAAGACGAGCAGGAAGGAGACGGCCAGCGCCGCCGCGTTGCTCTTGTTGACCGGGCGGCACACGCTGCACGTGGCCTCGTCCTCCAGGCAGTTCCAGCCGAGCGCCGGCAGCGCGCCCAGCAGCGCGCTCGTCAGCCACGCCAGCGCCAGCACGGCGTACGTGAAGGTGGCCGCACGCTCCGTGTGGTAGGTGAGCGCGCCGTACAGCGACAGGTAGCGGTCCACGGTGATGGCGAGCACGTTGAGCACGGACGCGGAGAAGGCGGCGATCAGCAGCCCCGCGGACAGCAGCGAGGCCACGCCCGGCTCGGCCACGGCGTACGCCACGGCGAAGTTCAGCACCAGCCCCAGCCCCGCCAGCAGGTCCGCGAACGCCAGGCTCGCGATCAGCACGAAGGCGGGCGCGCGCGGCGCCGGCGCGTGCGCGACCAACGCGATCACCAGCGCGTTCTCGCACGACACCAGCGTGCCGGCCACGCACAGCGCCACGTCCCACGGGTTGACCGGCACGGGGTCCCCGGCGGCGGCGGCGGCGGCGCTGGGCGGCGCGGAGGACGCGTTCCTGTCCCCGGGCGCGTCCGACACCGCGGGGGTGGAGGAGGAGGAGGCGTTGGGGAGAGAGTTACTCATGGCATGAGGGGACGAGGAGGAGGATGAATCACTGCCAGGAGATGGAGAGAGGGAGGGAGGGAGGGAGAGAGAAAGAGAGAAGGAAGGGGTGTATAAGATGCACAGATCTTTTAAAAAAGCATGGAAAGCTGCCCCTCGTGTCCAAGACAGCCCTTCTCCATTAAGGAGCAGGCGGTGGGGAAGGGGGGGGGTGCTATTTATAGAACCATTCCGTTCTCCACCCCCTCATCGGCTCGGAGAACAGGAGGTGCTCTCCGTCACAGCCAGTTTGCCCTGAACCCCCAACCAGGCGATCAGACTCACGGCGCTGTTCACGACCCTCCAGTCTGACCAGTTCAGACACAACTGACTGACCCCTCTAGTCTGAGCTTCCCAGCGAGCGGAGAGTCCGAGCGGAGCCCCATCTCTCCTCCTGCTCCTCCTCTTCAAGTGAAGAAAGGATGAAAGGCGGCCCCGCAGCCGGTGGTCAGCGCGCTGCTGCAGCAGGATTCCTCTTTCTTCTTGCGCGCAATCAGCCCGTTGGAGAGGGGGTGTGGAGGGGGGAGATCGCCAGCCTTTGCCTGTCACTCGTCTAGTAACGCTGGCGGTCGGCAGACAGCGGCGCCTGGTCGTGTCGGTCTGATTGGTCAGGAGGAGATGACTCTCACTCCTGACGTCAAGACCCCCCTCCTTCCCTTTCTTGCTTCATTCTTGGTTTCTCTACAATGAAGCATCTCGAGCTCAGACTGTTTACACCTGCACCATTGAATTACACAGGCATGCAGCTACTTTAACCCCCCCCCCCCTTTTGCTGACACTGATGTGCAAATGCACGCACACACACACACACACACACACACACACACACACACACACACACACACACACACACACATAGATTGACACCATGCCCAATACCAAGGGTGGCTAGAGGGGTTAAAAGCCACCCAGCATTGATCTGTAGAGCAGTGGAACTGTGCTCCATCCAATACATTTGGGATCATTAACACTGTTGTCAAGGAATGCAATCAAACCTCACAGCAGTGGTCTCAAATCTAGTAGAAAACCTTCCCTGCACAGAAGAAATTGTTAGTCCAACAAAAGCTGCATACACTCCCTTCAAAAAAGTACCCTTGATGTCAGAAGTGATGAATGAGTAGGTGTCCCAATACTTTTGTCCACATAATAGATGTGCAGAAACACATTCAGTAAAAGTCTTTTCCCATTAAAACATTGCTGATCTTGCACAAATGCTTGTTGCATATAATAAATTACAGTCATATCAAGAGAAATATCGGAAACACATTAAACAAGGAAAGTGAATTTCTTGAAGGAAATGCAAAAACATTACACAGCTTAAGTGGTTCCCCAAATGCTAGGCTGTTGCTATGCTGTCACTAGAGTGAAACTGTTATTGCAAAGTGGTTGCTGTGGTATCTGAGGTGGTTACTATGCAGTTGCTAAGGTGTTCCTGAGTGGGTGTTATGGTGTTGCTTAGCTGTTAGTAAGTATGGGCTACAGTCTTGCTAAGGTTTCTTAGTGGTTGCTAGGATGGTTGCAGTGGTGCTATGCTAAGTGGGTGCTATGGTGTTTTTAGAATGTTTCTTGAAGGTTGCCAGGGTGGATGCAATTGGAAATCAGGTGGTTGCTAAGGTGTTGCTAAATTGATGCCATGATGTTTTCCAAGTGTTTGCCAAGCGAAGCAAGTGCATTAATTTTGATACGGTTTTCCAGGTGGTTGCTATGGCAGTTTTTAAATTTTTTTCAAGTGGTTGCTGAAATTTATGTTATGATGTTGCTTGGTGTTTGTTAGTGGTTGCTAGGGTGGTTGCTATGGTGTTGCTTAGGTGTTTGCAAGTTGTTGCTATGGTGTTGCTTAGGTGTTTCTTAGTGGTGGCTAGGGTGTTGCTTAGGTGTTTCAATGCGGCCAGTCAAATCCCTTGCCACTCATCCAGAATGCAACTTCATTGTTCCCAAATTCAGTCATGTAACTCCTCTGCTGTGTTCTGTTCATTAGCTTCCTGTAGCTGCCCGCATCAGATTCAGAACCTTGATTCTGGTCTACAAAGCCAAAAATGGAACAGCACTTCTATACATGATGGCAATGCTGTACCAAGAGCCCTTCAAATTTCAAGAAAGCTTGGCTTGACTCTCCATCACTGAAGACACAAGGAAAATATGCATCTAGACTCTGGGACTCAACTGAGTCCCTCACTGTGTTCAAATGCAGACTGAGGGTCGATCTGTTTCAAGAGTATTTAACTCCATAATGACTTATTCTGAATCTTGTTAGTCCCCAGTCTGACACTTGAATTTGACAAGTCTAATTATAAGGAATCTCATAATGAGGAGTCTAGCCTTGTCTAGATAAATCTAGCCTTATACTGGATAAGGATATTTTCTGAGTGAACAGCAAAGCACTTTAGTAAGTTGCTCTGGATAAATGCCATAAGTGTAAATATAAATGTTTCTTTTAGGGTGGTTGATATGGTGTTGCTTAGGTGTTTCTTGGTGGTTGCTAGGGTGTTGCCAAGGGGCTTCTGTGTTACCCCATGTGGTTGGTTGGATGTTACTATTGTATTTGTATCATTGTGACATAAAATGCACTGACTTTACACCCCATTCTTAGAAATATCTGTTAAAGCCCATTGTTATGCGGAAACCATGTCTAATCAAATTGCACACAGAACAACCTGTAGTTGTAACATTGTCAATATCTGTGTGACAAACTAGTGGAAAAAAATGTGAAATATGAAAAAGCAATTCTTATACTGACCAACCAAACAGTCATGTACAGTAGGGCACTCTGCTCCTGCTACACTGAAGAGCTTCAGACGGCAGGTGGCGTGGTGCTGTCCATGGTCCTGGGCAGTGCAACTGAGTGGACACTAGGGGGCAGCACAGTCTATGGCGTTTATGTGGAAGAAGGCGTTGGGCGGAAATCGTCTGGCAATGTCATTTACATTGACTTTGTGTGTCAGGAGGACATTATGGGCTCTGAATGAAGGTTCCTCTGAAACATTCAGTTATGATTATCTGTTCTCACACAACTCTGGGCTCTGCCGGCAGTAAATGTGTCTGTTAATTCACCTGGTTTTATTAAACAGGTATTATAACTGATCCTGATGCCCCCCTTAACTCTATGGGTAAAACATGGTATTATTGGTTAACGTTGTTGCCCTTCCTGATGACGTAATCAGCCACCACAAAAGCAGAAGTCATTGATTGATTTATGAATTATACTGATTTAATAATACAAGTTAAAAAACATATAGGCCACACACATATCAGCCATAACATTATAACCACTGACATGTGAAGCGAGAATCTCATTACACTGGCTCCTGGCAGTCACTGAACATTTGTGTCAGTATGTCTGTATGCCCATATTTGCATTGGCACTCTGTCCTGAGTGAACCCCCACTAATGCTCATTGCAGTGCTCTAGGTGTACTGTTGTTTCCAGTAGAGAGTATTCTGTATGCGATTGGCAGCGGATTCTCCTCAGGGTGTGTGTTGGTTGAGTGTGATTGTAAAACCACACTGGGTTTGTAGAAAGGTGGTACAGTGCATCTAGGAAGTATTCACAGCACTATGCTAATTCCACATTTTGTTATGTTACAGCTTTAATCCAAAATGGATTTAATTAATTTTGTCTCTCTAAATTCTACACACAATACCCCATTATAACAACGTAAGAAAAGTTTGAAATCTTTGCAAATGTATTGAAAATAAAACACAAAACATAATGTACACAAGTATTCACAGCCTTTGCTCAGTACAGAAGCACCTTTGGCAGTAACTACAGCCTAAGTCTTTTTGAGTATGATGCCTCAAATTTGGCACACGTGTTTCTCCCATTGTTTTTTTTGCAGAATCTCTCAAGCTCCATCAGATTTGATGGGAATTGTCAGTGCACAGCCATTTTTCTCCAGAGAAGTTAATCCAGGTTCAAGCTTTGGCTGGGCATTCAAAGAGCGCTCTGGATCAGGTTATCATGAAGCATGTCTCACTGCAGTCATCAACATCCCCACAGCCTGATGTAGCCAAATGCTTCACTTTAGGAATGGTATTGGCTATGTGACCAGTGCCTGGTTTGCTCCAGACATGATACTTGGCATTCAGTCCAAAAGGTTCAATCTTTTTGTTTCTCATGGTGTGAGAGTCCTTTAGCTGCCATTTGCTAAACTGGGAGAGTGGCTTCCATCTTGCCACTCTACCATACAGGCCTGATTGGTGGACTGCTGTAGAAATGGTTGTTCATCTCTCCACAGAGCAATGTTGGAGCACTGTCAGTGACCATTTGGTTCTTGGTCACCTCTCTGACTAAGGCCCTCCTACCATTATCACTCAGTATGGCCAGGTGGCCAGCTTTAGGAAGAGTCCTGGTGGTTCCAAACTTCCTTTGTGCTCATTGAAACAGAAGGATGATCAATGGAAAGAAGATTTTGATTGTCTCAACAAAGTCTGTAAATACATATGTACATGTTATGTTTTTGTGTTTTATTTTTAATAAATTTGCAAAGATTTCAAACACACTTTTGTGATTGTAGGGTAGTGTGTAGAATTTTGAGGGAAAAATGAATTGAATCCATTTCGGAATAAGGCTGTAACAAAATGTGCACTGTATGTAAGTGTATCTTCATACATTCATATAAAACTTAATTACTAACATTGTAACTTTGCATTTAAAAGTTGTCATTCATGAATTAATATATTTTTAACGTATTATTATTGATATTAAAGAATGTTGAACAATACACAAACTAATCAGCATTCAGAGTCACCTGCTTGCTAATCACTAAACACCAGCATCTGCTCAACACACCTGCTTCTCATTACATGGGCTTATTTATACTCAGCCAACACAGTAAGCTGTGTGTGAAGCCCTGGTCTAGCATTTGTGCAGTCAAAGCCTTACTCAAATGCTCTGTTTGTTTGTTATTTTGATTATGACTACCTTACTTGTGTGCAGGCTTCAAGTCTGCCTAGCTTTTAATAACCCCTTTTTCTGTGGCCTGACCAAGACCTTGGATGGCAAACAAATACTGTGTACCCTTACATCCAGCTCCTATTTCTGATATTGTTAAACCCACTAGTGGTATATTGCTTTTTCACAGCACACCGGACAGTCGATTTGGACACTGTTTCTTATTTGGTTATCAAGACAATGTCAAAATGCAAATGCCACAGTTAGTCAACCTTAACCTTTTTGTTTTCTTTGGTTCATGAACTAATGATGCAGTGACACACAGCTGCAGATGAAACAACTGAGCAGCCAACTGTGCAGTTTCTTCTGGTCCCCTGACAGGACTAATTACTAATAGTGATATTAGTGTATAAACCATCAAATCAAAGCTCACACCTCATAGTTTCTGTTTAATTTCAAATGCAGTGTTCTCTAAATGCAGAGCCAAAACAACAAAAGCTGTGGCACTGCCCAGGGAGACTGTGGTTCATTAATATTCTGGAAATAATAAGGTAGTTGTGGAGTAGGGCTACCATTTGCCTTCAGTACCGCTTCTGTCCTTCTTGCACTTGTTTTCATCCATGTCTGGAGCTGTGTGTAGGTGGATATTTGGCCATTTTGTAAGAAGAAAAGCAGGCCTTTTTTCAAAGGGTGAAGGAGGTGAAATCTATTTCACAACTTTCTATAATGCTCCATTTACATGCACACAATTTCCTTGGTTACCAAACCAAACCAAGACATGGGATGAATAAAAGACAAGTCCGTGTGTAGTCCTGTTTAAATGCATACCAGCATATTGTTATTTTATAATGACCTTTACACCTACATTTATCCATGTGTGAATATTCCACTGTTTGAATAGCTCTGAAGTCCTTCTATTTAAATACCAAGTGATGTGTGTTTCTGACATGTGGGACGTCTCTTCCTCTTTGCAAAAGCACAGCTCTGTTGCCTTTTGTTGTGATGTCAAAAACCTGTCATCGCATGTGGTACAACAGAAAAAGCTGCAAACTGTTAAAGAAGCCCAGTATGTGAGTCAGTGGGGTGATATAAGTGTTTACGTGTCCAATTCTACACTAGACACCAATCAGCCAAAGCATTAAAATCATTGACATATGAAGTGAATAACATTAATTACCTCTTAACAGTGGCACCTGTTAATAGATGGGACATAAAGTTGGCCAGTATAAGAATCTGTGATGTCTAGAGTATTTCTAAAACATGGCAAGTCTTGTAGGGTGTTCCTGGTATGCAGTGGTCAGAACGTTCGAGCAAGGAAGCACAACTGGTAAACTGGTGACAGGGTCATGGGAGCCTAAGGCTCACTGATATAATCCATGGAGGCCCCACCTCACAATTTACAGGACACCTTTAGAGAACATAATCCAACACCATATGGGAGACTGGGTTTCGATTCCCAGTCTGTGCAATGCTACACCAATAAGAGTCCTTGGGCAATACTCCAGCCCACCTTTGAATAACCTTATAAGTCACTCTGGATGAGAAAATCAGCTAAATGCCATAAATGTAAATGCCTGTTACTATTCATGTTCATAGAGATAGTTTAGCTGAGTCTGTGGAATATGGGAGCATGATCAGGAATGTTCACCCCAGTAGAGTCCATCTGGCTTTATACAATGGCTTTGTATTCCTTGGCCATTATACAAACATGCAGAGCAATCATCCAATCTAATGACTCCCGTGAGATGGCTGCCCACATGGATCCATGACCATGGTTAATGCTTGCCAACAGACATTGTGGGTTGAAGATGGATTTTGACTTTCTGTAAATGGAAACACAGCAACATAAAACAAGCAGGAAAAGGGTGAAAGAAGACACCATGTTAACTATGCCCTTTTTCCCTTATGGTGGTGTATGTAGCACTGGCCTTGTACATAGACAGTTTGGGAACACCTTCCTTGCTGTAAATTCCAGTTTTGTGGAGTACTGAGCACACTAATTCTAATTCTAATTCACACTAATAAGCATGTGATCGTTTTTATAGTTATCTATTCTGTTACATGTTTCTCAGTATATGTCAATGAGCTTTCACTTATGGCTGGTGTTGCTCTGCTGATGCTGTTTGGCTGTGTACAGTACCAGACAATTATTGAGACATTTATGCATAAAACCATATCAATGCCAAGATATCTTTAATATCAGGGATTCACCAAAATGAAAATCGGATGACAACTGAACCAAACAAAAGGAAACATTTGGCTGAAGGCCAAATACTGAATACCGAACATGTTTTTTCACCACTTGTATTTTTGTCTGAAACTGATGTACATGCATCTGTAGAATGTCATATTCACTTTAAAATCCTCAATCTACAAATTGCCCGAACTGCACCATTATGGACCCTCTAGAGGACAAAAAATAGGAAAAGATGGAAATCACCTCTATTTATAATTGACTTGTTGATCTGCTGCATCACAAATATTTTTGTTGACATTTTGATCTCAGTCACAAGCAAATTTTAGATGTGACTAGTATTTGTAGATTTATCCATGAATTTTAATCCTTGCACCAGTTTTATTTTTATTTTAAAATCACTGAACATTTTTCTTCAGAATGATGTCACATGATGTTATTACAGGATTGATACCTTTGAACTTGTTACCTTTTTCACTGCTCATGGGTTTTCATATCAAAATGAACATGCTTACAATGATGGTTAATTTTAAAGTATTCAGATATTCATTTAAAAAAAAAACTCCATTAGTTGCAGTCTTTATGAACTCCTATCTCATTATGTTCAGTAGCTAGAATTAATCTGTTCACAGTTTTTGTTCTATTCATTAGCTGTTTTTAGAGAACATGGTGTTCTGTTGATAAGTGCTTCATTTCTGCTTTCTGTCAGTTTGTTCTGTTGCAAAACTGCTGTTGAAGCCATTCTAGAAGAGGCAGGGTAGCTCTGTGCCATGAGGCTTCACCCTTTGTGCTCATCATCTTGCAATGTAGATTTGTGGTCTTTTATTTCCTGTTTCAGAACGCTTCAGGAATTCAACTTCTTCTATTTGTTAGGTGGGGCTGGCTTTGGGGCTTTTGGTGTTGGTGCTATGGGCAGGTTTTCTCACAGGGTCATGAATGTGTGAAGGAGCAGAGGCAGGGTCATAGGTTGGTGCAATACACACACGCACACACACACACACACACACACACACACACACTCTCTCTCTATCTCTCTCTCTCTCTCTCTCTCTCTTACATATCAACAGCTGGCAGATATTGAAGGCTTTCACAGAGAGTAGGAACTGGGTAGAAGACTCAACATAAGCAGGTACTGACATGGACTCACTTTTCGCATGGCTTTTCATTTCTGGTGATAGTAGTATGATATGTCATATACAGTATTTTGCCCTGATACATTTTACACTTGTATTTATTGTCTGTTGTTTCTGTTATGTATTATACTCAACTGCACAAACTGTTAAAATAATGAAACTGCATGGAGAAGTACAGTGTTATGGTAATCTCCACTACTATGGAGCGTGTTCAATATATTACACACAGGATTGTTTTAAGATACTTCTTGGAAGCCACAGGGCTCCAGTAGCTGGATTAATTTAATACAACACACAATTTAAAAAAATACTTTCCAACTATTGTAGTAATATTCTTATGTGATTAAAAGATTTGGGTTTAAAAGGGTTAAGCCTAACACTGTTTAGGTTTCTGTTCATACACAATAAATGATGCATATAGATTCCATGATTTTGCTGCCACATATTGCATTATTCTGCACTGGGGATATTGTAAATATGTAACTACACTTTCACTCAATCCTGCTTTTTGTTATATTGAAAATGTAAGCACATATATTTCTCATTCACTGCCGTGTTTGTCATTTTTCATTGGTCAAAAAAGTAAAAGATTGCAATACAGGTTTTACTATATCAGATAAAAGTTGTGTATCATCTATAATCCTAAAGGCCTTCCAGTGTAACCAATGGGAGGGTTCCTTTGGCTGAGTCTGCCTAGATATCACAGGAAAAAAATGGACAGTTCTCTCCAGTGTTCAGTCTATTTGGCAGCAGCTATTTACTGAAAAAGTTGCTGTAAAAGTGTAGCTTACAAATTCACACATGTGAACATTTGTTAAACCACGGTCATGCTGTGAAATGGGCACCTTGTGAAATGGGCACGGCTGCAAATGGGGCTGGAAATCATTGTTTGTTTCAATGGTTTCAGTGGTTTCATATCTGAAGAGTGCAGCAAAAGAGCAGTGAAAATGTTCTTTGAGGATAGACTGGATATGCCATCTTTTGCTTGTTATGTATTTTGTAATCTGCACATAAAAATAAAAAACATTGGCAATACAGAGACAGGAGTCCTGGGTTACACACCCAGAGGAACAGCACCATTTACTCATATGGGTTGTAAATTCACAAGTCAAAATTAATCTAAGTTGAACTTGATGTGAAAGTTCACAGGCAAAGTTTATTCATCTGGAAGTGTACACAAAATTCATGCAAAAATTCGTGGCCAAAAATTCTGTGTGGCTGGAGTTTCACAGAGACATTCTCACATCTCACTCCTGAGAGTATCTAGATTTTTGTCTATTTTTATGCAGTGAAATAGGAAGCATGGTTTTGATACTGCTGGGGGTTTACCATATACTAATACTAACTTATATGGACTACGTCTGTTGTTTTTTTTGCGCGAGTTAGTCATCTCTGGTCAAGGCCACAATTACCATAAATTACCTCTTCTCATCCTCCCTTCTAATGCTAATAAGCTCTTATTCTCGAGTGTTGACTGCCTCGGCTCTGGGGCTAGCTACTGCTGGCGGCAGCTATGCCGCACTGAATATTCCCACCTAAACTTTTTTTTTGTATTAGATGGATTGCTTATGTAACTCTATTGTGTAATGCATCATGATTATACATTTCACACCCGACCGCCTCTGTTGTGGAGAAGTAGTGGTCAAAACTGCAGAACTATGGTAAACACCTCTTTCTTAAAATACTGGAACTGGGTGGGCCCGTTTTATTTTCTCTCTCTCACTCTCTCTCTCTCTCTCTCTCTCTCTCTCTCTTTCTCTCTCTCTCTCTCTCTCTCTCTCTCTCTCTCTCTCTTTCTCTCTCTCTCTCTCTCTCTCTCTCTCTCTTTTACTTGCTCTCTATCTTTTAGTCCCCCCCCTCAATCCCAATCTTTCTCACCAATCCTTATCTGTTTTCTCACCATCTCTCACTTGGTTGTGACAGAACATCTGCTGTGCGTGAGAAGTTTCAGTGTTATTATGGTCTTACACTAATAACCTATTATGCAGCCTTGTATTAAAGGCTACACACATGTAAACAGTAATTATGTTGATTACTTACTGATATACAGGAGATGTACAGTCGACAGATCTCCCGAACAACCAGATTCTCCTAGCAATAATGTCATATCCTCTATTGCTAAACTGCCAAAGTGTTTTTAATAATCCATTAGGTTCTGTTATGCAACCACTGTTTCACCAACAGACCTGTATGGCGATAGATCATTGCAGTGATTCTGCTGTTTCTGCAGATATGGAGGTGGATTTGTGAGGTAAGATAGCTCACCTCTCTGAAATCTCAGAACTGGGCTTAAATGTTACAATGGACCCATGGGGTCAGCGCCGTTGCTATGGATTTGGATGCAATTCTTGCGATTGACTTTGCACCTCAATCTGTATCCTTCATGTTTTGAGCTCTGCAGAAGAGTCTGGGTTCTGGTCTGATATATTGGTGTTTTTGACAAGCAGTGCAGTGAATTTACAGTCTCTAAGGATTTGGTGTTTATGTAATATGTCTCTCTATCGTTCTCTCCCCTTCCTCCCTCTCCCTCTCTCTCTTGCTGTCTCAGTCTCTCTTTCTTTTTCTCTCTCTCTGCCTTTCCTCAGCATCCAGCGAACTTGAACTCAGAGAGGAAGCAAGCAGCCCACTTCCTATCGTCATGGTAACAGCATGTGAATGCATTGGGCCATATTGGTAAGCTAGCAAAAGAGAGAGAGCGGGAGTGAGAGCGTGAGAGAGAAAGAGAGAGGGCAAGCAAGTGGGAACTGCATCAGAAAACACAGCTCAGTCTCCAGAGCCATCTGAAAGGTAGGTAACAGGGGGGACATGGTGCTATTAGGAGGAGGGCTTCAGGCTTGCTCATTTTCAATGACAGATGTTCACCTTCCTACGGCGCACTACAAATTTGGGCAATGTCATGCATGTCACACCTATGATGTCTGCATCAGGATTATTTATTTTGGCCAGGTGACCTGTGACTTTGACCACACAACTTGTGGCTTCTCTCCTCAGGTTGATCTTCACTGATGGTTACGTAATGATCATCATCGCCAGTGTGTTTTGGTATCACGCAGTTACTGCGCTTCACCTTTTTTCCATCAGACATGCATGTTCACTGAAATACGACATCTTTGAGTGATTTCTGTCGCAGCCATTGGCCAGGCTGAGACACTTAATACTTAATCATTTGCAAAGATAGATTTATAGTGTCATAATGTATCCTGGCAACATCATATATTTTATGGGGTGCACATGTAAATACATGTGTTTGGACAAATGTGTGAGCCTGACCCGTGTTCCATCAGTTTAATAATTTATCACCTTTTCCCACACATTTAGGCTCTCTGAAGGACTCTTGTCTTTTTGTCCACCATCCTTCCAGCTGTGCACAGCTTCCGAAGGCAATACTATGAAGGACAAGTACAAAGAAGTGTTGCTTTGTGTTGGTTTGCAATATGCAAATATCTGCAGATAGTGAAATCACTCAGGATGCCTCATTTAGAATGCTGTCCTGCTTGAATTTGGGGATGCTGTCGTAAAAGATATGAACATTCATCTTGTTTTTCTAAAGAGCAGACATTGACAGTTTGGTGATGTATGTCTCTAGCAAATGCCCCCAAACATTGTTATGTCATATCTCAGTGCAGTAGCTTAAGGAATGCTGAGTGGATGCTGACTTTTCTTTATTTGATTGTCACTATGAAATATTTTATATACTATTATCTATTGTAATATTTTTTTCTAAGATTTCTAAAGATATTTCTAAATGTCCTATTGTCTCAACATTTCAAGCAGTTAGTGGAAGAGTACTTACAGTTGCCACTCTGTGTAATACCAAGGTTTTGATTTTTTATTTTCACACTTCTTAACTGTAAACCTGTTCACAGGTACAGGGATATGACAGCCTTCCAATAAGGCATTACATACACACACCTTCTAAGCATATGTTGTTTATCTGAGACAGATACAGTGATGCAGAGAGAGTGCTATCTGTACAAGACCAAAGGAGAGAGGAGAAGCAAAAATGGCAGGAATTAAGAAAATGAATGAATATGAAAATATAAATCTTTATAAGGGCAACCAAAGCATAACCTTGTCTCATGTTGTAATTTGAATGATTCTTAAATCTACAGATGATCAACATCAACAAGGAGTTAAAGATTATTGTAATCCAGAAGCCCCCCCCCCCCATGTTATTCATGACAATTCTTACATATTTCCTCATTTCTGGACATTTAGCCAATGGTCATACATAGATCAATAGCTGAATGCATGTTCTACTTGAAATGTGATGTAGATCTGAAAATATTCCTCTCTGTCTTGTGTCCTTCTCGTTGTTAACATCCAATATTCACCATTGCTTTTGTCTCTACATGCATACATTGTATAGATACTGTAGAGATTTCTTTTTGGTCTGTTCCAGCTCTGTGTATGGATGAACAGGTAACTGTTGCCATAGTGAACACCCACTCATATGCCAAACAAAGATCCAGATAGGCTGATATTTTCTCTCTCTCATTTTTTCTTCCTCCCTCTCCTTGTCTCAAAACGATTGGAAAGTGATCTCATCTCTTGGTACTTCAAGCAATGAATTACACTGATTCATTTAGGTCTTAAGTAGTGCAGATTAAATATTTGACTAGTTTTTATGAAACCATACATTGCTGAATTGAGCAGTTTTCTCTTTTACTGCAGGTTGTGTGAATCTCACAATGTACCAAGGGACAATTTCCAAGGAACTGATGGGAACCTTATACATATCATAAAGAATTGTTCTTAATATGAATCCTAACTTGACCTCTTTGGGAAGCATGGAGCACACAGCCCTTTTCTGCCCATCCCAGACATGGACAGGTCCCAATGTTTCAACCTTTTCATCTGAGTGGGATGACTCTGTGAATTCTTACCTTTTGGCACCTGATGTAATCAAGCCTCCCCCTCAGTTTCAAGATCCAGAAGAACCAGGCCAGTCCCCACCAACCAGCTCAACTGTCATTAGAAGGAAGGATAAAGAAAGGGTTGCCTCAGGCCCACAGAAAGAACGCCGGAGCAGACCTGCCAGTGCCATAGATCCCCACAGACGATCACTGTCCCTTTCCACAGCAATCACCTCCAACCCAGCAGTAACTCGGAGACGTTGTGAAAGCTACGCCTTGTCCTATCCTAGCAGCAGCTCAGAGGACAGTGGCAGTGATAGCACTTCCGTGAGGAAAGGAGACCAACTGCCTGATGCGGTGCCTCAGTCCAAGGCCCGGAGTATTGTTTTGAGAAAGGCCAAAAGGAAACCAGCTCCACCTTTACGGACAGTCTCACTGCAGAGGCTTACAGATCTGAAGATAGATCAAGAACGTAGAACACAGAGCCTGTACATTCCTAGTGATGCCGGGAATGTCATTCTCCTTCCAGACCTTATTCCAGTACTTAAGGCAGAAGCTGGCAACTCTGACCAGTCCACTGTTTCTGTTGAACCACCAGGAAAAGTTCCAGTGAGTCAGGCCCTCTCCAATCATAGACCACTTAAAGAGCTAAGGTCTAGCGAACCATGCAAGTCTAGCTCAGGGCCCTCTGTTGGAACTCCTATGAATGAAGCCACAAAGATGGCCTACAACTCTGACCTCAACAACTCCCCATCATCCTCTCGCTCCTCTCCTTCTCAACCATCCATTTCCTCCCCTAGTAAACCACCTGGGTCAGCCTCACCCTCCAGTGGCTACTCAAGCCAGTGTGAGACACCTACTCAGTCAGTCTCAGTTATGGCAGGACCCTCTCCAATTAGCTGCAGAATGCGCCCCAAGCCATCTAGTGCTGTCCCTGGCCAACGGGTCAGGAATAGTCGGACACGATTATCTCTGCAATTGCCTGAAATGCAAGACACAAATCCTGTCCCTAATCCAGAACCTTCCCCAGTCCGCCCAAAAGCAAGCCGTCGCTACTCGGACACCTCTGCCACTGCAAGACCTAAGCAAAGACTGAGCAACAGTATGCTGATAATGCCTGTTGTAACTCAGGAAGACCTGAACAAAGTGCGATTGCGTTCAGTCAGTAGCTCTGACCTGGACAACACAGCTGCAAATGTCTCTGGTGTAATAGAGGAAGAGAACGAAAAGGATGGAAGCTCTGTGACTGCTCAACAGAGTCCTAAAGCAAAACCCCCTGTAGCGCCCAAGCCACCTGTGTCCAAACGACCACAAACTGCTGTGGCCAAGTCCAGTTTTGGTATATCATCTGGTGTAGATCCTCCACCTCCCACTACCAGTTATGGACAGGAACACATTTATTCAGTGATTAACAAAGTCAAGTCAAATTCTGTTCTTCCCCCCACATCTAATTCTAGCATTGACCCTGGGCATCACCAAGTGCAGCAGCAGTATGAATTTCAGTCTCAACTGCATATGAAAGAGAATGTTCATACACAATCCTTATGCAATTCTGGCGCACCACATGTCCTATCCTTTAATGCTGCCAGCCATAACAAACCAAGTGAACTCCAAAAGAAGAGAAGAGCACCAGCTCCCCCAGTTGCAAAGAGACCTGATATGGTCCATTTACCATCTGATAACACATATGTAATGGAGAATTTGGATCAGCACCTCCATTCTCACCCCAATTATTCAAATACTGGAAGCTCTCAAAAGGAGTACCATGTAACAGTGTATGGATTCATTCCCACTTACCCACATGCTAGTGAAAGCGAACGTGTGCCTGGTAAGTGTATCTGTTATAAAGTAAGCAATAATGCACTAAAGGTCATGTTTTTGAACCATCCCTCTCCAGGATAAATGACAACCAACATAAATTATAATAAAATAAACCAATGTTCAATTCATAAATGTATTTATTTACATCCACAATTAACTATTCTTCCACCACACAATGTAGTCCATCACCAGTGAGCACTGTTGCTAGGCAACATGAGGGCAAAAGTTTAACTGAAATAATGTGTTGTTGCCACTGTAAAACAACATGTGTTTGTGTGTAGGGTTAGCGTAACCGAACTGTCTATAGCTGTTTATTTCTCTCCTGATATCATGTTGTGCTTTGAATAATAATAATAATAATAATAATAATAATAATAATAATAATAATAATAATAATAAAGAAACTACAGAAACATTTGAAGTATTCAACTAGGTTAATAAATTACATACATAAATAATATTTGCAATAACCATTCCTCCACCTCTCACTGTAAAGTCTGGTACCTAGGCATCTAGTTAAACAGTCTAATCAGAAACATTATTCTAAATATTATTATATTATTTTTTGTACAAACACCCATCTAATGATTAGGATTACTGTTTATATTCACCTGGAAGTTTCCATTTATTGTGCCTAACATGAAATCATGTTCAGCCACATTTGTACGTGTCTTTGCTGGTGGGCTGGACAGGTTTGGCTCTGATAAAGTTTTGGTAACTTGGTTTGAACAAGAACATTGGCATTTAAAGAGATGCATTAATTCTGAATTCAAAATATTTTGAGGTGGTCATAAGTATTTACACATTTATTTCTTTATAATACATTTATTGTGTATTTATTCTTCAAACGTGGCTCAGCCAATCAACTATTAGGAACAGAACTATATATTGGAAAAGTTGTAACAATGTAACAAAGTATGTTGAATGTTGTTTTAAAAGATTGTTGTCTTTAAAATGCCAATAATGTAATATTCATTCCTCTGCTGCAGAGCATGAGTCATGTCCTAGAGTTACAGAAGAGGACCAAGTAGCCGACATGGGTGCTCTGCAGATGGGGGGAGAAGAGGATGAGGTTTTCCTTCATAAGTCCACATCTCACACAACAGAAGACCTGTTCACCATTATTCACAGGTAAGTTAGTCAAATTATATAAAGTTAAATCTTGTCTTGTTTCATACTTTATATTTTGTAATTTTCATATATAATCTTTCTTTTGTCATTTTTGCAATGCAACAGGTCCAAGAGGAAACTCTTGGGTCGCAAAGACTCCTTTGATAACAAGCAAGGTGACTTGGGCACTCAGACGATTGGTGGCGTTTCCAAGACTAGTTCCCAGAATGATAACTTTATGGCTCTCCTAAGAAGAACAAGAAGTGCCAAAGCCAGCTCCGGGAGTCGAATCTCAGCCACAGAGCTTCTCAGGAGCTCAAAGCCTACAGCCACCGGAGCTACAGAGCTGACCAGTTACAAAAACCACTACATAATGAAATCACATGGTCCATGAACTTATATCTTTGAGTCTGTTATCATTGATGTTGTCTCAGCTAAAAATTGCCACAGTTTCGCTTGCTTAAGCTTGTGAAATATCTGTTGTTTAAGTATACAGTAATTTCACAATTCAGACTTGGTTTTACCTTTGAAAGTATTATTTTTTCGTAAAGAACCAGAAATGTAAACTCAGTAAAGAGTTGTTTTCTGTAAATTGCAGGAAAATAATTTTAATGTAAATATGAGTACAGACAGATATGGCTATATCTTATATTTATGTCTAAATGTCAGTTATATTGTATATTATATCAACCAGATTTGTTTTGGGCCTTTGTGTTCAGGCCTGCTTTGAGTGAAAACATTTCGCCAAAACGGCATCTTAATGCTGTATATTAATGACTGTTTCTAGAACATTTTGCTGTAGATTTGCACACATTCAAAGTATTGAATTTCCATCTAATAGTACATTTGACCAGTGGTGGATGTCTTGAGGCACAGCGCATGTAACACAGCAAATTAGGACTTACAGTGAAGACTTTTCACAGTGAATATAGCTTTTCACTGCCAAAAATGCCTGGTCATTGGGATATGAGAAATACCCAAGGAAGAGCTTGCATGAATAATGGGAGGGAATTAGTATAATCTTCAGGTCACTCTGACTAAGTCTGCAGTTCCATCATACGCCTGATGCAGCTCGACTGAATGGATTACATGCGTCACAACCTGTGAAAGCACTTTACTACAGTGTTGTTGTTGGGTTTTTTTAAAGAAAATGTTTTCAAACTTTTTTTTTTCATTTACGTCTAAAAGCTTAATGGACTAATGTCGGTATGATATGTATTTTCGTTTTCAATGGACACCAATGACTGTGTGAAATATGTGGAGCTTAGCTGCTTTATGGAAGGACTGTGCAGTTCTTCCATCACCCCTTATGGCATGGTAAGTGCATCTGACTAACATAAAATAAATAAATAAATAAATAAATAAATAATGTTAATGGATTCTGCTTTTTAAGAAGCAGGGAGGAGGCTACAATTTGTACATGGTTAAAAAAATAATATTAATTTGTTCCTAAAAGGTCTCAAGCAGCATCAAAATGTTCTTAAAACCAACAGTGGCAAATTATGTATAGCTGAGTACCACCAAACCATTAAGGGTTGTGTATGAGAAAAATGCTTTTAGTGACTAAAATTTACTCACATTCAGTTCACATCCAATTAGTAGTGTACTAGTACCCTCTTCATTGAATTCATTATCAAACTTTTTTTGTCTTTCTTTGCATTTTGTGGTATAGTTTCAGTATTTCATATGCATAGTGTCAGTTCTTGTACCATAAAGATCCATATGTTCTCCTTTTTCAGATTATCTTATAATGTACTTTGTTAACAAGAAACTAAAAGAAAAAATACTTTATATTTCAAATTACTACCAACTGAGAATATATAACAAAGGCTAACTATGTATTTATCTATGATATGTAGTGAGATGCACGACAGTCTTAACCATATAAGCTAACTGAAATCTAGAGCAGGTGAATCATGGATTTAAGCTGTTGGATTGGCTTGAGCTTTAAGAAATGAAGGTGACTGGATGAACAGATGAAATAGCTTGTAATTCTGCACAAATGAAACAGAGTTCCAGGGATTAAAAAGAGAAAAAAATTATCTTTTTTATGCACATCATGTCTCTTTTGGTTTGATGGGATTACCAGAGGTTTCATCACACAGTGAAAGAATGTTTTGTTGAGGATGCTGTGATACTGTGAGTCATATTCGCTCTACTTTTCAGGATCTAGAGGTTAAGGAAAGCATGCACTTTGCAGCATAGTGCATCAGGAGTCTGCCCTTGTGTAATGGGAGTCTGTGCTGCTGCAGCTCTAACAAAACTTCCAGCACCCACTGAACGTGTGGCTGGCCTACGGCATGCTAACCCTTACTGTGAAGGAGCCTAAAATCCCCCATCCACAACATGGAGCCTGGCTCCTCTGGTTCTTCCTTGCCAACCTCAGTATCCCTTATGTGGTTCAAGCTACTGTATTCAAGATTGGAGTGCTAGGGCCATGGTCTTGTGACCCTATATTTGCCAAGGCCATGCCTAGAGTTGCAGCTCAGCTAGCTGTGCAGAGGATCAACAGGAATCTGTCAAAGTCTGAGGGCATCACCTTTGACTATGTGATCCTAGAGGAAGACTGTCAGACCTCCATAGCCCTGAGACGCTTTATTGGTTACTACACACAAGCCTCAGCTTTCTTAGGGCCCGTGAATCCTGGATACTGTGAGGCAGCTTCTCTAATTGCCAAGAACTGGAACAAGGCCCTCCTCTCCTGGTCCTGTATGAATCATGAGCTGGATAGCTCAAGGCAACACCCAACTTTTGTTCGCACGATGCCCTCACCCATCTGGGTGCTGCATAAAATGGCACGTCATTTCCGGTGGGCAAATATAGCCATCATAGCCTCAGCTGATGATGTGTGGATCGATACATCCAACAAGGTAGCGGATGCCTTGAGAAGCCATGGTTTCCCTGTAAGGATGGTGTTCTCCACTAGCAATGACCTTGCCAGTATACGCCACTCTCTCAGGAAGATCAAAAAGATGGAGGAGCTTCGCAGTAAGTGACAATCTATCTAACAGTGAGTGCTCTGAACACTTTGGAAAGTTAACACTGCTGCTAGATGTACTCTCATTGACAAAAAATAATGCACCCAGATAGACATGTCAGATCCAGTTGTGTCTCAGGTATGTTACAGGTACAAATGATCACAGGTGGGTTCTGATTAGACACTGGAGGGCATGAAAGTGCTTCCCCATCTGTCTTATAGAAAGGCCCTTAGAGGCTGCTTTTGGGTAGTGTACCTCTTGGTGAGAGATTGCTGACTGCTAGACATGCATCTATGATCCATTCCAAGACCTTTTGCCCAGCTGACAAACTCTGAGAGGTGCTGTATCAATGGACTGAGCAAAGCAGGATGGATGTTTGAATGAACTGCTCACCATCTAGGTGGTTCTGACCAAGCTGTTAGGAATTGTTGGAAGCAGCGTTTGCATGAGGATCCATATATAGGACATACAGGACTGGAACTGGACCTGAACAGATTCCATTTGAGATTTGATGATGGTCAGGTTTGAATATGGAGTCTGTGGGCAAATATGCCACAAGATGCATTATGAAACCTTTTTGCCTCCATGCCCTACTGTATCTCATCTTGTACCCGGACTAGAGGTGGCCTAACATGGTTCTAGATGTACAATTTCCAACAATAAACATATAATAAACATTTGCTCTAATATTCTTAGATATATTATCACAACTCAGTCTTGGTGCATTATTATTTTTTCAATGACTTTTCAATATCAAGAAATGTCTAATGCATAAACCTGTAAACATCAGCCTCAGCAGAGCCATAACCAGTCTTTTGTGTTAATCCTCCCAGTGGTGATTCTCTGCATGCATTCTGCCTTGATTGGTGGGGTAACTCAAAAGTTGCTGTTGGAGACAGCTCTGGACATGCATTTGATGGATGGCTCAGTGGTGTTTGTGCCCTATGATACACTGCTCTACAGCCTACCATATAAGCAGGTGATTTATCCAGCACTACACCGTAACAGCAAGCTAAGACTGGCCTATGATGCTGTGCTAACAGTTACCATAGACTCGGGGGAGAACTCATTCTACAAGGCCTACCAGGATGCTGTTTTGTCAAAGGAGTTGCCTGCAGGCATCCAGCCTCATGAGGTATAGTGCACAGATCATAATACTGGCCTGAAACCAATTAGCTATTAGATGGTTTGGTATACTTACTGGAAGCCAGATTACTCAACAATAAAAAGCATAGCTGCCACTTTTTATCACTGCCTTTCTTCTAGGTATCCCCTCTCTTTGGCACCATCTACACATCTATCATCTTCATGGGTAAAGCTCTGCAGAACATTCAAAAACCTGCAAACTGGTTCTCAGGGTCAAATCTAGCCCGCCACACTCAAAACATGGAGTTCCAAGGTTTCAGCCACAGAGTTCATACCAATGGCTCTGGAGCAAGTCTATTGAACTACGTGATTCTTGACACAAATGGCCATTCCTGGGAACTCTATCCCACTTATATTGTGGATATAGAGGCTAGAATTGTTCGCTACACTGGCATACCAATCCATTTCCCTGGTGGTGCTCAGCCCAAAGCTGACTCCAGCTGTTGGTTTACTCCTGGAGGCCCTCTTTGTACCAGAGGTAGGTAAAAGTACATGAGAACAAAAACATACCTGGAGGTTTATTGTTAAAAAACAGTAATCAATTGGCTTCTCTTGATGCATGGCTGAATTAAAGCATGTATTTCTCCTACCTGATTCAAAGATTAACAATGTATGTGTGTCATAAAGCTACTTCTTTAGTACATATTGATCATTTATCATTACACATAGGATAAAGGTACTATGCTACCTAGTGACTGTGAATAATTAAGTAGAAGATGAATCTCCAAAAGGCATAATGTTTAATAAAACATTCTGTTGTTCATTTTAGGCAAAATCAGTGTGTGATTTTAGCTTTGTGAAAGTTTAAGTTAAAAAAGTAAACAAGCATCATGGTAATATTTGGGCACTCTGTGCATTTTAAGACCAGGTAAAGCAAATCTTAAGGAAGTTAAAATATAAGTACTTCAAATATGTTTTGTCAGAATGTCCAGCTGTTGCATGTTTTGGTTTACATGACAAATCTAGTGCAGCAACAATGGGAGATGTTTTTTTAGGTATTGTAAACTGTAACAGTGGTGTTTGTGGACTAATGGTGAACCAATTTCAGAAATGACTTTGGAAACTGTGATGTTTATTTTCCTTTTCTTCGTGGACCAGGAGTGGATCCTCTCCTGTTGTTTGAGGTGTTCATCTCAGCACTTTTTGTATTTGCGATCACAGTGAGTTTGGGATATTGTATAAGGTATGTTTACTTTTAGACGACTGCAGATAATGCTGTAGCTAAACTTATATGCCGATATTTTTCTTACTAAATGACTTCTTCAAAGCTTAACTGTTTTTATGCACATCTTCACATTTACATAACATAAAAGATTGAATTGCACACTGTTACATTTTAATAACATTTTCAACTGCTCTAAAACTACAAATTCAGGCGTCGCATCAGTCACATCCGAAGGGTTAGAGGTCCCAATAAGATCCTCCTCACTCTGAATGATGTGACCTTCATCAACCCCTCTCTCGATCAAAAGGTGAGGTTTGAAAGCCAAAATGAAAATCGGGACAACCTGTAGCCTGTCAGTGTGAACTTTAATGCTGTTGCATAAAAGTTCATTTTAATGTATGTTTGACTTAAGTGTTTGACTTACTTTATCCATCTTTACTTTTTAAACATAAAAACCATAAACATAAATGTGCATATACACCCACTGTGTTTGCACACTGGGGAATTTGTCCTCCACTATTTACCATCCACACAGTGAAACACACATACACATTAGGCAACAGTAACCACGTGCCCAGAGCAGTGGGTAACCCTATCTATGACACCCCGGGGAGTAGCTGGGGAATTAACTGCCTTGCACAAGGGCACTTCAGTCATGTCCTGCCAGTTCAGGGATTCAAACCAGCAACCGTCCTGTCACAAGGCTGGTTCCGTTACCACCTGGCACAAGGCTGTTTAGTTTGCAGTTCTTTCATTTCTGAACAGTTAAAAAGATGTTAATGTTAAAACTGGAAACCTATCATTACCATCACCACATGTCTTTAACATCACAATAAGGTTTTTATTATAAATGGCATATTACAATAATGACAATTCTTTTACTTTTATAGGAAAAAGACTGCAGCTCATGGGTTGTCTAGTGATGCTTACCAGCTTGAATAATATGCATTTTAAATGCGTATAAATAATTAGAAAAACATTTATGTTTTTTATATTTTATGAATAAAATATTGTCAGAACAGTATAATTGTAATAATGCTGAATAAATTTGATCAGGAGGAATACATGATTAATTACCTCACTCTCCATGACATGACTGTCAATCTTTATTTCAGTATAATATATAGTATATTTCACCTTCCAGAAATTACAGGCTGTTGCATTAATGACAATAATGTTAAGGGTAGTAATACATTACTCAAAAATAAGTTTTAAAGTCTGGATCAAAACATTGATATTAATTGGAAATCATAATGATTTTCGGAGCATTTCTGCTGGTGCAATAAATATGTTTATTACCTAATCTATTTATTGTGTAATAAAATATGTGTAACATGAATTTAAAACCTTTGGAGACAGAAGATTGTCTAACTGAAGAATTCCATATATGAGTAATTGTGCTTCTTAAATGTTTCAGTTTATTTTATGAAGCTTGTGCAACAAGTGGACCTTTGGAAATTATACATTAAGAACAGTTTAGAATTGTCTGAAATCATTCATCTTACCTGATCTGGTTTAGAAAATGAGTCTGGAGGACAGTAAAGCTGAACTGGAGAAACGTTTGTCAGACATGGACAGCGGAATGAATTCACCATCTTCAGTCTCTAGCATTGTTGAGCCGAGCTATGAAAACTCAAACGTGGCAATATTTGAGGTATGTTAATGTTAATTACTTCTACTGGATACTTTAATCCAGTCTGTCAGACCGGAAAATGTATTTTTCCTGTTTTGTTAATACTTTGGACAGGGTGACTGGGTTTGGTTGAAGAAATTGCCATATGGACAATTTGGGATGCTCAATCCAAAGACTAATGATGTCTTTGAACTGGTAAGTTTCTTTAAGATAGTAGTTCTCAAAGACTTCATGAACCCCCAGATGGTCCTCATTTTTGGTCAACACATAGAGCAAAAACATGGACCTTCTGGGGGTCATTTAGGGCCTGTTTGAGAACCAATACTAAACTGATGCCTTTATATTAGCATAGTATGAGCTCTGCTGACAGTAACAATTGCCCATACAGATGAAAGACATTCGTCATGAGAACCTGAATCCTTTCCTGGGGTTCTTCCATGACCGTGGTGTCTTTGCCATGGTGACCGAGTTTTGCTCTCGTGGAAGTTTAGAGGACTTGCTTCGCAATGAAGATGTTAAATTGGACTGGATGTTCAAGTCTTCTCTGCTATTGGACCTCATCAAGGTATACAGACAGAGTGATACTATGGATTGAAGGACTGCTGTGTCTGTCTGAATGTTACAGTAATTCTAATCAAAATAAATCAAAATAAATTACCTGAACTAAAATTTTGTTACTTCTGTAAAATAATGGCTCCAAAACTAACTTCAGCAGAAGTATAAAAGTTTCAGATCAGGGTGCTCTAAACAAATATAGTTGTTGTGTTTATATAGGTATGAATAGAGAATATTCAGGAAATTGCAGATCCATTAAATAATTACTGAAATATGTGTATCTGTGTTTATGTGACTTTTTACAACTCAACTCTGCTTGTTACCTATGATTAATAAATTGTTATCCATAAAGATCTTGGACCTGGAGCCAAAAATTCATGAAACAACAGTGGAACATCTACAAAGATCTGTTTCAGGGCAACATCTAACTTTCTCTGTGCCTTAATTTGGATCTGTTAGGGTATGAAGTATCTGCATCACAGAGGTGTGTGTCATGGGCGACTCAAGTCCCGTAACTGTGTAGTGGATGGACGCTTTGTACTCAAGGTATCTGATTATGGATACAATGAAGTTCTACTGGCACAAAAGTTCCCCTACACAGAACCTAAATCAGAGGGTAAGTTCATTACTGACCGTCAGTGACATATCAACAACTTACAGGCTGTTTTTTCATTACCAATTCATGAAGCATATATTGGTGTGTGTGTGTGTGTGTGTGTGTGTGTGTTTGCTTGCTTGTTTGTTTGTTTTTATAGAATTTTAGCCCTATTTCCCCAAGTTTCAAAATGCCAATTAACCTACCAAGTTATGATTCTCCCCCATCACACATTATGCTCCCAGCACATGTCTCCTCTGATACATGTCAAGCCACCCACCACCTCTTTTCAAACTGGCACCTTTGCGTCATTGCTGGGTGCCTTAGTTCTGATACAGTGTCTGTATCATACACAGACCGATGTCTCTGCTGACCAGTACCACTACCATATTGCGTGTGATTTGGGGAGAGAGCACCATCTACCCACCCAGAGAAAGCATAACCAATATTGTTCTCTGACATCCGGCTGCAGGACTAGGGATTTGACCCGGCACTTTCCCCAGCATTAGTTGGCTGCCCAGCAATAATGCAATGGTGGCAGTTTGGAGGAGATGCGTGCTTATCTTCATATTCCTAGTGTCTTTATGATTTTATAATTCCAATAAACTTACAGGCACACAAAATGCATTTAATAAACAATTATTTTAATGCACTACTATATACTACATTTGCTGTTTTGTGTATGTGCTTGTGTATGCATGTCTGCAGATCTGCTGTGGACTGCACCAGAGCTCCTGCGAACTTCACATCCTGGTCAGTGTGGTACTCCCGAGGGTGATGTTTACAGCTTCTCTATCATAATGCAAGAGGTGGTACTGAGGGGACCTCCATTCTTTATGCTCCACTTGTCAGCTGAGGGTAAGTTCTTAATTCAGCTTGAGGAAATAATTGCCCACAAATACTGTTGACAGAAAAAGCTCTTTCAGATGGTAACTGTACAGTAGTATTTCTTTTCAGTAAGATTTCTTTAGTACAGGCAGTGGTTTTGTAAATATAATAGGCTTCACTGCCTCCATAAAGAGTGGAAAAAAAAAGTTGTGCTAAGAGTGTGGTGTATTCTGGTCTACAGAAATCATTCAGAGGATTAAGAAGCCCCCTCCACTCTGCAGGCCAGTGGTTTCTCCTGATTATGCTCCTATGGAATGCATCCAGCTCATCAAAGATTGCTGGAACGAGCAGCCAGATAGACGACCCAGCTTCGATGAAACCTTTGAACAGGTGACACACTTTCAACCATTGTACACCACAATTCCATTTGAAATATATAGTCAGTCAGCTGAGGCATGTTTGCTAATGAAAGTCTACTACTTTGGTTTTGCATTGAAGTTATGGTCAACATAATGTAGCTAAATGGAAATGTACAATGGAAAGTGCACATAAGTCCACTGTGCTTGCACACAGAGGAATAACCCATCCGCATGAAACATACATACACAGTAAAGAATTCATACACTGGGGGTAGTGAGCACACATGCCTGGAGCGGTAAGCAGGAGTTAAATGCCCTGCTCGAGGGCACTTCAGTCATGTCCTCCCAGTTCAGGGAATTAAAACGGCTGGTTCCCTAACCACTAAGCAACAGCTGCCCAATAGCTAACAAATAATGCAGTCGTATAGCGACCAGTTTGGCATTTAACAAACTGCATACTTAAATCCTACCACACTCAAATTGCATCTAATTAGTTAAGTACTCAGTAGATTCAGTATGTATGATATGTTGTGCATTTGCTTACATAGCTAAAAACAGTGCATGTATCTCATAGCTATCCTAACACAAAACTAAACCAGTAGAACAAATGTTTCTTGGCCCCTTGACTGTATTAATGATAAGAGGAACATTTCACAGATTCACAGATCTTCCTTTTGGCCTAGCTATCACTTTATTTGAAACAAGAGGCGTAATAAATTAATTTCTAAATGATGTATCTTAGATAAATAGCACTGCAGCACCTAATCATTCAATAGCAGTATATCAAGTGTTTTTAGGTCAGTTAACAATTCCTTCTTATTGACCCCAGTTTAGAAACATTAACAAGGGAAGGAAAACGAACATCATTGACTCCATGTTGCGCATGTTAGAGCAGTACTCCTCCAACCTCGAGGAGCTCATTCGAGAAAGAACAGAGGAGCTGGAGATTGAAAAGCAGAAAACCGAAAAACTGCTTACCCAGATGCTGCCTCCGTGAGTGTTATATACTGTTATTCTTACAGTGTTTTCTCACTTATAGAAGCACACATTACAATTTAAACACACACATAAACACTTTTTAACAACCCTTTAGTAATTAGTAGGCTTTATAGTGGTGACTGAAGGTTTTTTTAAATCTTTCAAACTTTGTCTGCATAAAATTGACCTAAAACTTCATAAGTCTTAAAAGTAGATAAGGAGAACCAAATCAAACAAGACAAAAACAGTTAAAGTTAAAGTTAAAGTAGATTAGTTATTTATTGAGGAAAATGATCCAGTGTAACATATCTGTGAGTGGTAAAAATAAGTGAACCTTTAAAGTTGTTGATGTTCAGTAGGCTTGAAAAGGTTATAAAATCTCTAAACATTTTGAACCAGTCAGATTGTGTACAACTGGATGAAATTCAAGAAAATTATTAGCTTCCCCAGGAGTGGTCAACCAACATAGATCATGCAAAGAGCAAGCTATGTAGTAGTTGTTGAGGTCAGAAAAGAACCCAAGGTAACTTCGAAACAACTAAAGGCCTTTCTCACATTAGCTGTTAATTTTCATGAGTCCAACATTAGGAGAGCACTGGACAACATTGGTGTACATGGCAGGGTTGTGAGGAGAAAGTCACTGCTTTCCAAAATGAAAAATTCACTAAAATCCCATAGACAAGCCAGATCCATCAAGGATGAAGCTTGTCATCATTGATGGAACAATTAGGGACCTGAACCAAGCAATTCATGGGAGGAAACATGACAGAGTTGAGGCTGTTTTGTATGGGGAAATGGACTAAAAGTATTGCAGAACTAATCAACAGGTACTGTAAATGTCACAGTAGACACACAAGATACTGAACGCAAAGATTCCCAACCTTTCTCCACTTACAGATGAACAAATAAACAAATGAACAAGTGTAATATTTTTCTCTTTGGTTTACTTTGGTTATTGTTATCTACATTTAAGATTGAAATTTATGCAGAAATATAGAAAATTATAAAGGATTCATAAGCTGTTTAAGACAAGATATACATAAGGAACATATATATATATATATATATATATATATATATATATATATATATATATATATATATATATATATATATATGTGACTAGAACTATTTACACAAAATCTAAAGGCCAAATACACATATTTCTGACTTTCAAACTGATGCAGCACAGTTTTCTATACAGTAAAAATAAGTTGCTGAAAATACCCAATGATAATACATAGAGTTTCATGGGTAAAATAACTAACAATTAATAGAACCATGTATTCACTCTAGATTTAAATCTCATAAAGTTGTTAAGTACTCTGTATACACAGATTACATTACTTTTCTGTAAGACAAACATGGAAAGTAAAAATATGGAAGCCAAATCATTTTCAGTTTTGACTTTCAAATTAATGCATCGCAGTGAATTACGAGTGTAATGAGTAACTACTCCATTGACCTCCTAAAGGCTTTTCTGCTTGATTATGTTGCTTTTGGGAACTTCTCTATAGTGACTAGACAAGCTGTGTGCATTTGCACATCTGTGTCAACAATGGGTGAGATTTAAAGTTGCTGAATGCATTCATTAGGAGGGGTGTTACAAACATTTGGTATATTCCAGTCACAAGCTAATATATTATCCCTAAGGTAATGTACTGGCCTCAAGTCAGTGTCATATTTTTGTATGTTGTATTGTGAAAATGATTTTGGATATATTTAAGCATGTCTTCCCCCCACAGGTCAGTGGCGGAGGCCCTCAAAGTTGGATGCACAGTGGAGCCAGAATATTTTGATAATGTGAGCCTGTACTTTAGTGACATAGTGGGCTTTACGACCATCTCTGCCAACAGTGAGCCCATTGAAGTTGTTGACCTGCTAAATGACCTATACACTTTATTTGATGCAATTATTGGGAACCATGATGTGTATAAGGTAAAAAATCTATTGATTGTGTTGAACACCTACAATCATCAAATGCTGCAAAACCTTCTGGGTTGTGAAAAAACTGACAACTCACTCAATCTTTTATTAAATATTTCACACCAGAAATAATACAGAAATACTGGTTATGGCCTTTAAATCTAGTGAGCTGTAAATTAGCAACAATAGTATAGAAAACATACTTGATATGCATTGAATTACTCAACCATACAACATGTACATTCTTTATTTCTTTGTTGTTTCTCTTTTCTTTTTTTGCAAACATAGCAACTGGAATGATCTTAAGAACGACTAATCTGCTCTAATTCATGACTAATCTTAATGCAATTTTGCTTAATGCACAGGTGGAAACTATAGGAGATGCGTACATGGTGGCGTCCGGTGTGCCTGTTCCCAATGGAAATCGACATGCTGCAGAAATAGCCAGCATGTCACTGGATATCCTCAGTGCTGTTGGCACGTTTAAGATGAGACACATGCCTGATGTACCGGTCCGTATTCGCATTGGACTGCACACAGGTCAGCAGGCTGAAGTACCTTAATCCCTCTACAAACACAGCTACACAAATGGGTCTCTTGCAAATTTCTAAGTATGAACAGAACTGCATTGCTCCATCAAACCAGCGAAAATTCATTTACGGCTACAAATTTGTCAGGAGATTACAGAAGCATTTGCCATCTCTATATTGTATACAATTGCAAACTGAAATAGTATAAGTTATATACTGTAAACCTTTCAATTAATATTGTCAGATTTGGGCAGGTTAGTGTGCCAAATATTAATTATCTGCAGGAAGGGCAGGCTTGGGGTGTCATACGTGGTTGTGTCCTGATGATATAGCATTTGGAAATACATTTAATCATTAATATTGAACTAGTAGGAATTCTAGAATGTCTGTATTGTCATTGTACATAGTGTGTATGTATATAATCAAAGATATATTTGCTCATTCTATACAGAATAAACTTACTTTTAACCCTGATACTCATTTGAGCCATTATCATTTCTACTAAACCTTATAAGATGAGTTAATACATTTTGAGTGCTTTTAAGAGTTACAAGGGCTCATTTTCATACCACCTTTAAATGGATGTGATGATCCAGCAGCAACCTTGGAAGCTATTTTAGAACAACAGTTCAGATCCACCATGACATTATGACCACCTTCCTTGTCTATACTCAGAATCAATGCTATCACTTCCTCTTACCATATAGGGCCACTTTGTACTTCTGTAATCGCAGACTGTAGGCCATCTGTTTCTTAGCCTCCTTTCACCTGACCTTCAATAATCCAGACCCTACAGGACCATCACAGAGCTTTATGTGGGTGGTGGTGTGTTAGTGTGTGTTGCACTGGTATGAGTGGATCAGACACAGCATTGCTGCTGCTTAAACTCTTCACTGTTACTGCTGGACTGAGAATAGTCCACCAACCAGAAACATCCAGCCAACGCTGTTGTGTGGGCAGTGTCCTGTAAGCACTGATGAAGGACTAGAAGATGACCAACACAGACTGTGCAGAAACAGATGAGCTTCTGTCTCTGACTTTACATCTACAAAGTGGAGCAACTAGGCTGAGTCTAACAGAGTGGACAGTGTTTAAAGACTCCAGCAGCACTGCAGTGTCCACTCACACCAGCGCAACACACACTAACACACTGTCACCATGTCAGTGTCACTGCAGTGCTGAGAATGATCCACCACCCATATAATACTTGCTGTTTGGTGGTGCCGTGGAGTCCTGACCTTTGAACAACAAGGTGAAAGGATGATAACAAAGTATGCAGAGAAACAGATGGATTTACGGTCTGTAAATATAGAACTACAACGTGCTCCTGTGTGGTCAGTGGAGTTTACTAAAATGTGTACAAAGTGTTGAAACATACACAGGTCATAATGTTATGGCTGATCACTATTGTTGTTCTAATATACAGTCTTATTAATTTTGTCTATCCCTTTTCAAATGACACATTTTTACTGATTTCTTAATTAAAAGTAAATAAACAAATCCTATTCAGGGAACAAACTAACGTGCACATTAATTCATACACATTATGAAAATTAATTATTTGGGATAATTAAGGAATATTAAAGGGATATTTGAATGGTTGTATTGATTTACAATGTTTTTTATTCAAAAGAATATCATGTTGTATATAATAATAATAAACACAAGGTAGAATTATTGTATAGTGTGCAAATGGAGCATTGCATATATACCTGTTATACTGTTTTCTCCCATGGTTAGGATAAGGACAATACATGGCTCAGCTTCTGTTGTTTTTCAGGTCCGTGTGTGGCTGGAGTGGTTGGTCTCACTATGCCCCGATACTGCCTATTCGGGGACACTGTAAACACTGCCTCCCGGCTGGAGTCTACTGGGATGCGTAAGTCTGTCTAATTAGTACATACAAACAAGACGACGATTGGAGTAATGCCTTCTGTTGTGCCGATGCTTCACCACATACTTCAGATATACTGTTTCCCAAGAGCAGTAAAACATTCTGTGTGACCAGCTTGAAATTACAGTGTGCTGTTATCGAATGCCATAGATACAGCAAATGGCATGAACATGTATACACCCCTTTTTTTGGCTTGTTGGATTTTTGTGGACTCCTTTTTTGCAATGGTGAGTTAAAGAAGGGGTAGAGAAAACAAACAACCCCAAGACACACAGATATGTGGTAAATTCAGTTGATTGGACGTGGTTTGGAAAGGCACACACCTGTTTATATAAGGTCCCATAGTAGACTCTGCATGTCAGAGCACAAACCAAGCCATGAAGTCAAAGGAATTGTCTGTAGACCTCGGAGTCAGGATTGTATCGACACAGATCTGGGGAGGGGTACACAAAAAAATATGCTGTATTGAAGGTCACAGTGAGCACAGTAGCCTCCATCATCCGTGAATGGAAGAAGTTTGGAACCACCAGATTCTTCCTTGAGCTGGCCGCCTGGCTAATCTGAGTGATCATGGTAGGAGGGCCTTAGTCAGGAAGGTGACCAAGAACCCAATGGTCACTCTGACAGTTCCAACATTGCTGTGGAGAGAGGAAAACCTTACAAATGGACAACTATTTCTGTAGCACTCCACCAATCAGGCAGGTATGGTAGAGTGGGTAGATGGAAGCCACTCTTCAGTAAAAGGTACACGACAACCCATCTGGAAGTGCTGTGAATTCTTTCCAGATGCACTGTGTGTGTGTGTGTGTGCGTGTGTGTGTGTGTAATATATATAACATATTTAAGTGTTAAATATTAAATTATCTGAGGCTTGTATATGGTTCACTTCAAAAGAAACTTACTACTTTTCACTATGCTAACAGTGTTATGCTAATATCATTTGTACTGAATGATTGTGTACTGAATCAGCGATTTAATAGCTTAGAGCATGGAGTTTTTGTTCACAGCATACCGCATTCATATCAGTCACACCACTGTTAAAATCCTCATTGAGCTGAAGGAAGGCTACAAGGTAGAACTCCGTGGAAAAACAGACCTAAAGGTAAAGATACACTTTAACCTTTGTAAAAATAAAGCCATCATTTTAAACATGTTTTTGTTGACATATAAAACAAGTGTAGACAAATGACTGCTCTGCTATCTATCCTAAGGCTTTTAGTAGTATTTTAGTGATGTGATGATCACTGTTACCAGTAATAGACAAATCAACATTAAATCACCTCCTCTCCTGGCAGGGCAAAGGCTTGGATGAAACCTACTGGCTAGTGGGTAAAGAAGGGTTCACTAAGCCACTGCCCATACCTCCTGAACTCAAATCAGGGTAGGTGTTCTTATCAGTGTCTGATTTAGAAGTAGATGAAGTTGTTCCTGGAGGCTATCAGTCCTGCTAATTTAGATTTCCAGGAATTCAGTTAGTAGCCTCTGGTCTGAGCTCCCCTGTAATGTGTTCAGCTTGTTTATCATGTCTGTTTGATATGTCTTTCAGGCAAATGGCCCATGGCCTTCAGATGGAGGAAATAGCCCGGTACAAGCGAAAGAAAGCCGAGGCAGCACAGCAAGCAAAGAAGAATTAAGAGGTAATGTTATGCATCGAAGATACCATTATATTGGGTCTCTGAATTTGGACCATTTTCGCCTGGAGATGATATACACTTGTTCTTGTCCTTCCCACTGATATAAATGCTGTTCGCGGAAATGATTGTTGGACTGTGAAGATTGGGTATTCATAAAGAATCTGAAGCTAATTCAGCTGAACTATAACCATGACCTCTTGAAATGTAGAATGTGCTTTTATTTGACTGGTTACTAATCTGCTATGATTAACTGCAAACGTAAAGAAACTTTTAAAATAATTTCCACAAAATGTAAAGGGTAAAGTTTAAATGATCTCCAAAAGGCATGAAATTAAGAAGAATCCTCATTAGAAAACACCAGGTGATGCAAAGTATTCTAAATTCACAGACTTCTAAAACTTTGTCCCAAAAACCACCAGCCATGGGTTCTTCTAAGCAGCTGCCTAACACACTGAAAATGAAAATGACTGATGTACACAAAGTAGGTGAAGGCTATAAGATTTCTTGTTTCCAGACTACCATTTCCTCAATTTGAAATGTAATTAGGAAACAGCAGTTATCAGGAACAGTGGAGGGCAAGATAAGGTCTGAAAGACCAAGAAACTTTTCAGAGAATTTTAAGTGTTTGGATTAATTCACCAGTTCATGTAATTAAACTTGTTTTCCTCACTGAGTTCATCCATTTTGTTCCATACTAATATGAATGTTGTGTTTAAACCGCATTATATTTTAAATATCTCTTAATATCTTTGGACATGCAAGATCTTTCATAAAGTATTTAACCATTGGACCATAAAGGTCAGGTATTCATTAAAAATATGAGACCATTTAGAAAACACTATTATTTAACCACCCCATATTTAAGTGTGAATTTACCCACCTGTTCTTAGTAAATGTTGGTTGTAGGCCTGATTGAGGGACATCTCTCATGTGAGGAAGGGCTCACGCAACCTATGAACTGATGTCATTTATCTGTTTCATTGTATTGCAGCCAAGAGGCTACACAGGACTTCAAGCAAGTGCTGAAGAAAGCAGTGAGGAAGCTTTCACTTGTAAGACATGCAGTCCAGCTGCCCAACATGGAAGGCACTAAGGACAATGTTATGTTTCACCATCAATAGACACTAAGAGAACTGACCCATCAGTGCACTGTGAAAAGGCATGTCTGTGACTGACTAAAGTGGACCTTTTTGAGATCAGGAAATGCAATGCTGTGCCCCTGGCTCATTATAAGTGCAAGTTCTCTTGGATATCTAATTTTTTTCAGCATCTTCCCTTTATAACCCAACATGAAGCAATGGATTAGAAGAACATATGGGTAACAATATTCTCTGTTGGCAATTTCAATGCAAAATTCTAGATCATGAGATCTTATCCAGATTTGTTTAACTGGAGGCTAAGGTGAACTTTCATAATACATTACTCTTAAGCAAGGAGGATGAGAGGTGTGTGAGAGTCGAAGGGTGAACTGCTTTGCGCACCTGGAGATTATACTTCAGTAAGAGGCTCTCCAAATGAATTTGCCTGTGTTGTGTTTATAAATAGCCTATGGGAATATTACACTAAGCCAGAGAGGGATCAGACACTGTTTCTGCCTATTAGCCCAGTTCACTCAGTCCATTGAATGGTTCTGAACTATGTAAGCGGATCTACCTGAAACTCATGCTGGAGGGGAATAAATAGCTGCTTATAGATTCATATCCTGTCCCAAAACAAGGAAAGGCATTGGAGTGCATTATATGTAGTGTTTCAGCTGTATAGGCTTATTCATTTATGTTCATCTATAACAAAATCACTGATTTGAATGTAAATTACTGAGACAGCATAAACTTTCCTTTTATTCAATCTATCATTTCTACAAAAGTGTGCAATCTTTGTACTTCTAGTGTGTCCAACTTCAGTCCTGGATATCCACCTCAAATACCTGTGAGACAATGCAGTAGCTAATTCATAAGGTTGCATGACATCCATATATGAAATAAACTTAATCATTTGTGAAGATTTATTCCAACTGGTGTCAGATGTCATAAAGGCTGCCTTTGACCATTTTCAAGCCAATTAATTTTTTTGATAATTTTTTTCATGACATCTGTTGGAATAGGGCTGTGCAAATGTTTCTATATGTCTTGGAATGTAATGTAAGGCTTATGTAGGTGTTGTGAAGCCTCGTGAATGCTCACATCAGTAAAGTGCTAACAATGTTGTGAAGTGTTGTTGAGAACCATGACAATAAAAATAATAAAATGCATGCCTATCTGATTAGATTTTCTGAATCTTGTTTATGTATGCAAAATAGCCAATTAATTGTTATTAATGTAATGACAGCTTTTTAATACAATTTCATATACAGCACTGTGTAAATGCTGTGATGCACTTGTGAAAATTAGAATGAAAAAGCTGATTAAGGCAGTAAGTGTTTATTAATAAATGCAAAATGATAATTACTATAAAAATCCACTCCCAAGCATCTTCTCAGGAGAGTGTATGATTATAGTTATGTGAGAACATGGTTTTAAATAACGTGTTTATAACCTCTAAGGGAGGTTCTTATAGAAAGCTGATACTTTTTTAATCCTATGTTAAAAAACACACCCATTCACAAGTTGACACGTGACATTAGGTGTGATATATCGTGATACACTGTTCTATCTGCATTCTGAGCAGTTTTTTGGATCCTGAGCCTTAAAAGTCTTTCACAGAGACACTGATTTACACGGAGGTAGAAAACAAACCTCCCAGAACAAGAGTATGTAAATAAAAATGTGACCCATTTTGATGAAAGTCTCAGAAGGAACTTTATAGCTGTAAGGGGCCGAAATGTGCTGAAACGCTGCGTGATGACATCAAATATCCAACATTTACAGCTTCACACGGGAGAACTTCATTTCAGCGGGTTACATCATGAAATGACAAAAGTGGAAGAGTGGATGAGTCATCGTGTGGGACAATCGTCCTTAGAAACGCGTCCAGATGTGGATTTAAGGACAGAAAAACACGTGATTCTTCACTTTGTGAAACGCAGAGCTAAAATCACATGCTGAGCGAATGGTCAGCCTCTCCTGTGCACAGGACAGCCCGAAAAAGGAGGTCCTTTAACACACTGCTGTGAAGAAGCATCCGGCTGTAAGTGGAGTGTGACCCGCTGTCCCTCTCTCCTCTCCTCCGTCTCCTTTTCCAGCCCTCGTCCTTCTCCTCGTTACACACAAGCCCCGCCTCCGTCTGCATCCAGAACCGAGACGCTCCGCAAATGGCCAATCACGCGCCAGCGGCTGCTAGACGCATCGTTCAGATTGGCCAAGCGCCGCGTCCATCGCGGCGAGCTCCGAAAACGGGCCAATCGGAGGCCGGTCGCCTGCGTTCCCCCGCCCCCTCCTGCCCCTCCTCCCCCCCCTCCTCTCCTCCTCTCCTCCTCTCCAGCGCTCACCCCGGACTGCGCGCTGACGTGCGCGTCACGTGATGTTTTCGCTGGGTTGTAGTGATGTGTAGCCACCATGAGTGAAGGGGAGAAATAAAGATTGATAATGGCAGCCAGCGATTACGGCTCGTCTGCTAGTATGCCGCCTTCTCGTCGTGCGTTTGGTGGCGCAGCCGCGCCGGGACGAGCTTTCAGACGGCGCTGAGGAAAAGAGTGGAGCGCGTGAGATTCCGAGCGGAGCCGCAAAAAAGAGCAGAAAATGGGCCGCGCGTCGGAGTAGCCGAGCTAAAGTCACCTTTAATCGCGTCGTCTGATGGAAGATTTGCCAGGTTTGCAGAAGAACGGCGCGATGTTGTCTGTGGACGCGCAGCCGCGTCGTGTTGTCATGAAAACGGCGGCGGGCGCCAGCGGCGCGAGCGGCGGCGACACGTCTACCGGGGAGCCTCCGTCCTCCTCCTCCTCCTCCACAGCCCACAGCAGCGCCTCCCGCCTGCCTGTACACCCCACCGCCTCTTCTCACCAAGGTCCCCAGCCGAGGAGACACCACCCGCCTTACCATTTCCGAGTCCATCACCTGTTCCCGGACGACCACCCTCAGGAGCCCCTGGCGAGGAAGAACCTGCCCGCGCTTCAGTATAAGGTCCACGACTCTGCCTTTTGTCGTGTACTGAGCGCAGACACCACTGCTGCTGCCCTGGCCGCCGCCGCCGTCTGCTCCAGCGGCGTGGACCGAGACATCTGGAAGTGCGGCTACCTGCGCAAGCAGAAGCATGGCCACAAGAGGTTCTTCGTCCTCAGAGGCCCCAGCAACCTGGGGCCCAGCCGCCTGGAGTACTATGACAGCGAGAAGAAATTCCGAAACACCCTCAAAGCTGCTGCTTCCACTGCCAGTGTGGCTTGCCCCCCTAAGAGGGTCATTTTCCTGTCCCAGTGTTTCACAGTCAACAAGAGGGCTGATGCCAAGAACAAATACCTCATCGCTCTTTACACTAAAGACGAGTACTTTGCCATGGTGGCCGACAGCGAGCAGGAGCAGGAGGACTGGTACCTGGCCCTCACCGAGCTGATGACCGAGGGCAAGAAAGGGCAGCTGGACACCGACGAGCTGGACGACGGCTACGGAACCATCTCACCTGGTACCATTTTCAAGGAGGTATGGCAGGTGAACGTCAAACCCAAAGGTTTGGGACAGACCAAGAATCTGATGGGGGTGTACCGTCTGTGCCTTTCTGCCAAGACAATTCACCTGGTGAAGCTGAACTCCGAGACCCCCGCTGTCAACCTGCCGCTCATGAACGTTCGCCGGTGCGGCCATTCCGAGAGCTTCTTCTTCATTGAGGTGGGTCGCTCCTCTTCCATCGGGCCAGGTGAAATCTGGGTACAAGTGGAGGACTCAGTGGTGGCTCAGAACATGCACGAGACCATCCTGGACACCATGAAGGCGCTGAAAGCCTTTCCTGACTTTAGGCCGCGGAGCAAAAGCCAGTCCTCCAGCTCTAATCCCATCCCCTTCATCACAACCCGCCGACACCTCGGCAACCTGCCGCCCAGCCAGACAGGCCTGCAGCGCCCCTCGAGAACCGATTCGGTGACGGGAACGCCCCCCGCAGGTAAAGGAGGAAGGGGTCAGCGCTACCGTACGTCCAGCGAAGGCGAAGGTACCTCGGACCGGCCACTGAGCTCCGGCACAGGCAGCTTGGTGCACCTGAACACCCCCTGTCTGAACGTGGGCCGGGAGGAAAGTGGTGGCTGCTGCTCCCACACCTCACCCAACTCCGCCCACCACACTCGCTCTGCCTCCCTCCCTGTCTCACACTTCCTGTCAGCTACTAGTCCCATTAGTGTTTCTAGCAGCAGCGGCCATGGATCAGCCTCAGATACGCATACACGGCCTTCCAGCTCGTCTATATGTGGCTCTCCTAGTGACGGTGGTTTTAACTCCTCTGACGAGTTCTGTCCTAGCCCTTGTGACTTCAGGTATTTCCGTGCAAGCAGCAGCACCCCTGAGTCCCATGGCAACACTCCACCCATTAGGGAGGAGTATCGGTTGGTGGACTACATGGCCATGGACTGGCATAAGGACACGACGGGCGGAACCAGAACTTTTGAGGAGGAGAGTAGTTATATGGAAAGGACTTTCCTTAAGCTCACACATTCCTCCAAGCCAAAACTTGGCAATGGTTTAGGTGTCATGCACCAGAAAGCTACACAGACCTCATCTTCGTTAGATGAATCAAGCCCTGTGGAGTCAAAACGGCACCCCGTCTGCTCGTGCCTCCTTAAAGCAGGCTATAAGTCTTACTCAGAGTTACATCACCCAACCAGGCCTCCCTCGCTCAACTCTGACGGTCAAAAGAAACTGCCTAAGGATGACGGCTACATGCCCATGATGTACAACATTGTCCCCTCTACTAATGCAGATTACACCCCTATGCAACCCAGAGCAAACCACCCAGCTACTCTGGACATTCATCCCTGCTCTTCGCAACAGGTGGACAGGCATGGATATATGATGATGCTGCCTGCAGACAGCCCTTCACCAGGAATAACCAGCCCCTCTATCAGAAACCAGGCCGAGTATGATGACTACATGGACATGTCCCAAATCTCCTCAGCTGAAGGTTATACACAAGCCTCCCCTGAAGGCCCCAAGTCTCACGGATCGTACTTTTCCCTTCCACGCTCCTACAAAGCCCCATCACGAGAGAACAGGCAGCAGACACAGTATGTTCCTATGTCGCCAGCTGAGCCACCAAGCCCACCCAGTCCAGGGGAGTACATTCACATGGATTTCAGCGACAGACCTCCTCATGCTGCATCCTCCCCTTCGGCTACAGACGCAAACTCCCAGCCCTGCTATCAACTTTGCTGCTCCTCGCCGGACCATGACTACTTGGGCATGAACATGGATAGCCTATTGAAGGACCGGCCTCCTCGCCACTCGCTTGTTGCTCCATGGAACCCCCCAAACTACGCACGCCCATTAAGGTGTGCTTACGGTCAGACTCAGGCCGACTATGACCCTGAGAAGGTCCACAGCAGATGTGTGGAAGCTGGAAGTCCCTCCCGAATGATACAGCATCTCTGCATGACTGAAAGGCCACCCAGTCCTCAGATGGAGCCCAAGGTCATCAGGGCTGATCCACAGGGCCGAAGGAGACACAGTTCAGAGACCTTCATCCCTTCACCTGGTGGCATCACCAGTGGCTGCAGCATCAGAGCCTCTGCCAACCTCAGTCTAGCAGAGGGCAGCAGGTGGCAGAATTCTGCCTCATTTGACAGTGTGTGGTCTCACACAGAAGATCAAGGATCTCCGGAGTCTGCTGCCCTCGCTCCAAACTGTGCTACTGGAGGAACACACCGGACCACTTCATCCAGCTACCTCAACTACATTGCTCTGGATCTGAGGGAAGTCCCCAGGATCACCCGCAATGCCCCCCCTCCACACCCAGCTCATGGGACCCTCCAAGAGAGTGAGGCCTATGCTGGTATAGATTTCTCCATGTCAGGAGGACACACCACTGCCTCAAAAGGTTTGTTGTATTTCTGTCTCCCCTTTTGCTACAAGTTGTGTGACAACTAACCTTGCAAGTGCATGTATGTGTGTGGCTTCTACAGTAACTTTTGAAATCTTCCTTTTGCTTGTATAAGTGAAGTGGACGGGGGGGGGGGCTTGTGTAATGTATTAGTTGGGCAGAGTGCAATGGGTGTGAGAGAGGTGTTACACTTGTTTTTGTTTTTTTTTTCTGCTTATATGATGTGAAATGGCTGAGAGTTTCAAAGAGTTGTGTTTCAGCACAGAATAGCTGAAAAGAAGAGGAAAGAAAAGACCTGTCCTCTTATAGACCTGGAGTCACATTTTATTTGAATTCATAATTAATGACTTTGTTTTGCACTGACAATTGCACTTGTTAAATACATCACCTTTCCAAAGTTTGGAATCAGGAATGTTTGAAATATGTTTTCATTAAATAGATTATTGTTTGGGAAACTGAACCTGGATGTGTCCAGAATGATGAAATGTGATTATAGATGACTGAAATGCCAAAAAATATGATCAGATTAATATCCAGAATACCTACCTTTTCAAAGTAGCATCAAAGCACAAGACAGTAAACTTGACTGAAATTACATCATAATTACATCATTAATATTTTCTTATTAAAAAAAACAAAAAAAAAACATAATGTATCATTGTATTCAAAAGAGAAACGATAAACAAGTGATTCCAAACTTTTGAACGGTTGTGTAAATTATTTTGTTTTGGCACGTTACCCAAGTCTGTGTAGAACAGACATGAATTTGTGAAGTGGGGTTATGAATCCACATTAAAGATAAGCACATGCAGATAGTACTGTCTCTCTTGGGATTCCTTCTTAGAGACAGGTATTGGGTGAACAGTGAGGCTGAATCTTGAGTCTTAATATTCATGTGGTTTGTCAGTCATTCCATCAGTCCTGCACATGTGCATACACAAACTTCCTATCCATACTCGTAGAAAGTCCCTCATCTGTGTCTTTATGTGTTTCTTCTGTTGCGCTGTTTAATTTCGGTTTAATAACACAAGGGAGAAAAGGTCATAGTAAATCCCAATATATGCAATGTATAATGTGAAAAAATAACACACCGCATGGAATCATTTTTTCTTTATACACAAAAGTCTCGTGCCCCCTCCATAGTGTGTATGAGAATGCGAGCAGGGGCGGAGGGGAGCAGAGTAGAGGACGAGCTGAGAGCAGAGGAAAAAACTATCTGCAAGAATGAAACAATGTTATTTAAAACCTTTAAGATTCAGTCAACACGGTCACCTCAGCCCATGTCTTTCTCTGTTTATATCCAGATATTGATATAAATATTGATATCACCCAGCCCTAGCAAAAGGTATGAGGTCTGATTTTATACAGTGTAATTTAGATATTGTTGTGATTATCTGTCTTCATGGCACATTTAGTCCTCAGCTGTAGCATTCTTATAAACCTGTGATTTTCAGTACTAATCAGTGGCAAACTGCAAAATTGAACAATGATTGGTTGTTCTGTGGTGGTGATGGGATCTAGGAACCAATTTATTTCCCACCAGTTTACTATCATCAACATTACATATAACACTTGTGTAGGTTTGCGGGTGGTATTTTAATTGTAAATAAAATGGCTATATTTGTAGACCTGATGCTCCCTGGTTTCTGTCACCACCGTAAAGAAACTGGTTTCTTTACAATGAACCGTTTCATATCAAATCACTCCGAATGACTCTGTTTACATTTAAGCCACAGAGTTATTGTTATTATAGTTTTCCACTAAGGTTAAGGGTTAGATGAAACAGCAAATGTAATATACACACCATTTTCTAAACACACCAATTTCTGAATTAAATTAATATTATTAATGTTTGCCTAAACTACATGAACAGTATTTGCATCTAACCTACATGAGGAGGAACAGTTCATATGCGTGTCTTCATATAAACATTTTTTTGTTCCATAAACTGCTGGTTTTTAAATGATATTTTGAATTTGAGATTTTTTACAAGCAGAAAGTAGACAGTGTGAAAGTAGAAATCTACAGGATATAGAGTCTTCTTCCCAGTGTATGTTTAGCATAGTTGTCACATTTAATCATCCCGATAGTTTTAATAGATAATAAAACTCTTGACATGACTGAGACTGAGATGGGAGCATTTGCTCAATTTGCACTGCCAGCTCCTCCAAAAAATGTGAGTAATCATGGCTTGACCACTGATCATGTATTAGAGGATGATAAACAGTCCTATTCGTGATGATGAAAATTTAGTTTGAATATAATTATGCTACACTCGATACACACTGAACCAGACTGCATGCACACTCACAGACTCAAGCGTGTAGCCATTAAAAGTGCTGCTGTTTTGTCCACAGGTTTGGCTGCATTTGCAGTAGGTATGAACATTTACCACAGACTTGAACAACCTGATACATCTGTCTTAACTAAAACTAAAGGCCTCCTCAACCACTTTACTTATTACTGAGAAATCTGCCCTAAACACTCCTTTCCCAGAGATGTGGGAATATTTACCAACATCCTGATACCTGAGGTTATATTTGTGGCTCATTTTACAGGAAGAAAATTGTCCAGACGGAAAAATGACTGACATTCCAAATTCAGACATTACTAAAATAACTGTGAAGCTCTGGTAAACACATACTTTACCCCACCTCCCCTTGTTAAACTAATTCCTGTCTGAATACGGCTTTTAATACAGCCTGTCTGCCAAAAGCAAGCAGGCTAGAAGGTCTCAAAGGCTATATTCACATTACCAGGCAGAAGAGATTGAAATATGTTTTTTACCTTAATGTGACCGGATCAGATTTTTTTCAGGTCTGTGTGGACAGGGCAAATCAGATTTGAGCCACTTCAACATGGTGGTCCTAGATCAAACGGGATGTGACGTGAATGTGAATGGTCTGATCGATTTCGTGTATTTTTTGTGCTTAGCACTGTGGGTAACTGAGACCAAAGGCCTAATAGAAAATGAAGGTCAGATTATGGTTTGAACATATTTAAAATGAGATAAAAACACAAACTATTTTGAGTTTCAGCTTGTTCTGGTTGCTGTACTTGCACAACTCTCCACATCGAGGTGGGGTTCCCCACACTTCAACCTGCCTCCATTCACTACATATCCAGCAAGCAGATTGACTGTTTTTGTTGAAGGTCTGCACTTTATCCATAAACACCATGTTCAACCAGTGACCTTTTTCCCTCATGTATAACGTGACGTGACAACAGGCATAAACATATGAATGTGTGCTGGCATGCCATTTCAGGATCATAGTCCTTCACATTAAAGTGAGACACAGGTCACTTATGTTTGTAAATGTGAAGCCACAGGCCCAGTTGAACCAGAGCTGAACATAGGAATTGAGTAATGAGTTTTATAATGTGAACATAGTTAAAAAGTATTACAAGAGGACTCAAAAATATTAAATGCAGATGTGAAACAAATTCATTGAAATCTCTCCATCAAGATAGGGTTGCAAAACCCATTGTAAAGCTCTGGGTCTCCAGCAAACCAAAGTGAGAGCCATTATCCACAAATGGAAAAGGGTACAGTGGAGACCTTCTCAGGAGTGGCCAGCCTACATACATTTCACCAAGAACACATAAGCCACACATCCAGGAGTTCATAAAAGAATCCATACTAAAATCTGATTAACTGCAGGCCTTGCTTGCCTCAATTAAGATCAGTGCACACAGTTCCACAATAAGACAGACCCTGGAAGAAGGCAGAAACCACTGCCACTAAAAAGAACACCAAGACTCGCCTCACACTTACCAAAAAACATTTCGATAACCCTCAAGACTTTTAGCATAGTATTTTGTGGCCTGATGAGTTACAGGTAGAAGACATGGGTCCTGTTACATGTGTCATAAAGATAATGTCACTTTCCAAAATAAGAAAGTCATACCAACATTCAAACATGGTGGTGGTAATGTGTTGGTCTAGTACTGCAGATTATCCATACTTTAGTTTGGGTCATGCAGCAATAATCTGAAGTCCATTTCTATCAAATAAGCCTCTGGAGTTGTATAAAGTCCTGACTTAAATCCTACTGAGATGCTGTGGCAAGACTTTGAACAGGCAGTTAATGCAGTGTAGCCAATCCTCTAAAGAAGAGTGGGCTTTGTTAAATCAGTGTTTCATCAGTTACTAGGTTTGGGGGGTAATTACTTTTTTTCTTTTTCTATAAAAACTGGAATAATCATTTTTTAAATGGCGTTTCGTGTGTGTAGTCTTGTCTATATCTTATGCTTAAATTGGTTTAATGGTGGAAATTTAAATTAGGGCTGAATGATGTGACTAAACCCATATCTGTATATACGCAATAGAAATGGCATCCTATGAGATAATATTCTGAAAACCACAACATTTAACAGTAAATGATCAGTACTAATTTCTAACACCAAACACGGCATGCTGTATATGTGAATATTAAATATTTAACTGAAACAAAATCATGGGACTTTTTTCAATGTGATTTTTCTATGGAATAGTACCATGTTGAGTGCCGTCTCTCCAGAAACCAGAACTTTTCCACACAAATGACACTTTTTTATTTAAATCACACACAGTAGCAGATGTGCTATTATGAATATGCACTGTTTTTTAATGATATATTTATATTTATGATATATTGCTCAGCACTAATGTAATTGTGACAAATATGGCACAATAGAAGAATTTGGATTCAATAGCTTTTTGCAGCACTGGATAGAAAGAGAATTTTCCTTTATCCCAACTGGTTCCACATTAAATGGAGATGCTACAGTCACCCACTGTTATGGGTGGGTAACATGACAATATTTTTGTTGGTATTGTTGTTATATTATTTCACAGTATACGTTGATAATCTATTTGTAGCTACTTTCAGCTGGTGTTTTGTTGTTGGTTTTTACTTTCAGCATTTTTTAAGTGTTTAAATTTTTGGCTTAATATTAAGGACATAAACCTTTAACAACTCTTCCCTGAGTTGAAATGCATGTGCATGTGTGTATAGTGTGCTGAACAGGGGAATCCAGGGCCATCAGTTGGTAACTGGTGATAATACTCTTTCATAAGAGACCACACAAAAGAGGCCGTCTGAACTTTAAAGAATTAAAGTTCTTGCTATAAGTCAGTGCTATAGAACTAGACAGCAATAATCCTTATGCATCTATAGCAGGGTTCTTTTATTTCTGCCCTGGGATGCTCTGACACACCTGAAGCAACTCCTTTGGTAATCACCAGAATGAGTTGGTCACCAGCCCTGCAAGACCACTGTGCCGGACCTCAACGATCAAGATTGAAGAAGCCTGGAATATGACCACAAAGTTTCAAAGACCCTTTAAACACATTTAGGTTGCATTGTCAAACGCTTGACAGTCATTGGTTGAACTTATTTATAATTATTGCAGTGGTTCAAACAAATCCTTGTTGAGAGATATAAATAGCATGTTAAGGCTCAAAAATACCAAGTCTCGCAAGTCTGAACTTACCTCTCTCTCTCTCTCTCTCTCTCTCTCTCTCTCTCTCTCTCTCTCTCACACACACAGAGTAAGCAAGTCATGTGCTGGGAGGAAATCAGGACATTGGGAATCCAATGAACTCTGGAATGCAGAAGAGGAAGCTGCCTCCTCCTCATCAGACCTCCAACTACAAAGACTGAAACTGCACAACCTCTTTTGCTCTGTATCTCCTACATAACTGCCTCAAACCGGTTCCATTTCTTTTCTGTTAAAAAAGAAAATCGGTTACTTTGTTTTTGTTTGTTTGTTTGTTTTTTGACAACAGTTATTGTTTACTTGAGTGGCTGCACTAAATCAGAACTGTGAACTCCGACCAGATATATAGCACTTATGAGTTTCCCTTTATGGTACAACACATCACTGTCATTATTATTTACAGCCGTCATTTTGTTAACAAAACCTGCTAGAACTTTGTAAATAGGAGGAGCTTGTATATCAGATAACATTTTGTAAAATGTGCCAACTACTTAGTAGTTCCCTCCATACAGACATACACAACCACACGCATATATATATATATATATATATATATATATATATATATATATATATATATATATATATATATATGTATGTTTATTTATATTGATTTGTATTTATATGAAGTGTGTATTTTTTCAGGGACTATTTTGTTGCTTGCAGATCCTGCACAGAAATTGTAAAGGAGTTTTAAGTTGGCCATGCAGACCACCTCTGTGAACACTAAACATCATTCTTACTGTACAGTTTCTAAAAATTGACAGCTGAGGCAAGTTTCGTTATCTCTGAGGGCTTGGATATACTGAATGGGGCTATTTAGTGTCATTTTTCATATAAAGACCAGGGAGGTCTCATTCCTAAAAATGACTCCCTAAGGTGCAGTTTTTAATAAAACACACAAGTAATGCATTTATTCTACACTCTACTTTTACAACAGATTGCTATAATACAGATTGGTCTAATACTTTACATTATGCAGACATTCTTTAAACTTTCCTTGCTTGGACACACCTGATTCAACTCACCTGTTAATCGCCAGATTTTAGTAGGGAAAGCATTGAACTGTTGTAGACGCATGACCTCCAGGAACACAACTGGAGAAATATGTCCTATTCTATGCCTTATTCTAAGGCTATATTCTGACCACACAAGCCCAAGTCAGATTTTTTTTGTGTATCTAGATTGTAAGCAGATTGATTTTTGACAGTCTGGACAGCACAAAAACAAGTGAAATCTGATTTTATAGAATCTGATCCAGACTATGTTTGGATGTGGTTTGAAATCTAATTTTATAGAATCTGATCCAGACTACGTTTGGATGTGGTTTGAAATCTGAGTACAAATTTATAAAAACAATGTCTCGGTTTGGATGCTCTTGCCCCTCAAATCGGATTTCAAAGTGTCACTTGCATCAGTCACAATGCCACAACATCAAAAATATTGTCAAATCCAGAGTGCTGGAAGTAAGGGTGGCACCAGCATAGCACAGAAAGATTTGTTTGTGATGTCTGGACACACAAATCTAATCTGATCACTTGTAAATCATGGACAGTCATCTCAACAGATCTGATTTATGAGCCAAATCTGATTTGCCTGCAGTCTGTACACAGTCTAATACTCCAGAGGCATAACTAGAGGTCCTTGGTAATGAGGAAATAAGTTGAATGAGGTGTGCTCGATGAGGAAAAACAAAAAAATGGAGATGCGTTGAGAACCACTTTAAGGAACCAAACCAGTGGTCACAAACCTGCTCCTGACGTTCTATACCTTTGTAGCGCGCCAAATCAACCCCCACTGAGCCATTTAATGACTGCCTTCATGTGTGCTTGATTAGCTGAATGAGGAGTGCAAAATGTGCAGAAAGGTAGATATTCAGGTTCAGGGCTGGTGACCACTGTTCTGTAGCAACGCTCCAAAGAACCTCTTTTTTGGTGCCTTTGCCTCAGAAGCCATCTTCTACTGCTGCAGAAAACATACTAATAATAATGTGGTTCAGAACAATGGAAATTAATCTTTTCAAAATCGTTTCAATTGGCCGATGAGACAGCCGTTGTACCTACTTTGACTTATCTTCTGTGTATCCAAGCCATAAGGGGATTTAGTATGAAAATGCCACTCTGTCTCCCCTCCCAGTGTCCCCTTAGATGAACTTACATCACACCGGATGGTTCATACAATGTGATATTAGAAAAACAATTATTACAAAGTTCAGAACCAGGAAACTTTAAGATGCAGATTGCACTTTGTAGGTACTAGACAATAACATTTTTTCCCATTCACATGGATGCTACCTCCTATTCATAGGATAGAACTTTGATCTAATATGGTGCAGTTAGGTTGTTTTTGTTGAGAACTCCCTAGGACAAAAAACATTAACATAGTATTACTGGAATGGTAGATCATTTTTAACTTACGGATAGGAGTATTTGGTGGGAGGTTGTAGGAATAGAAGAGTAACATCTACAGCTGCCTCTACACACTTAAAAAATGAAGGTTTCTAAAGGGTTCTTGGGGCTTGGATTAGTAACCTGAACTGGTGTTAAACCTTTAGATTATTTGGAAGTTTTTGAAGAATGAGGAGCCATTTCTCATTTTAAGAGTGTTTGAGCACTGGTAGAGAATGGTGAAGGTCGAAGGGAAGTGTTTGTATTGACTGGCTTGAAGAAGCGGACACCTTAACCTCCTGAGAAGATGATAGTTAATGAAAGTACTATTACACTCTACAGCATGGTTGCCAGGCATCTTCTGGAGATCTATCCTCTTGCACTTCAGCTTTAACCTTAATCCACCCAACCTGATCATCCAATTACTGCCTTCAGAATTGCTTGATTAGCTGTACAAGGTGTTAGATTTGACTTGGAGGTAAAAGGCAGACCTCCAGGAGGAGTGTTGGTGACCACTGTTCTATTGTAATGCCACATCTGCTCTTTGGTCATCCAGTTGGCCATTTCTGAGATCTTTGTGAAGTTTTGTCTTGACACTTTGCCTTTGTCAAGGTCACATGGGTGACCAAGTCCAGAAAAGTCAGGCAGGCAAATCAGATGCAAAACATCAGTTATGTTTGGCCATACGCAAACCACAGAAAAGTGTGTCTCACTTTGGCTTTGTTTCAAACGCAATGGCGTACTGTTTACATAGATTTGTTCGAAGTGTTACGCAGAGATGTGTTATGCCGAGATGGTGTTTTCTTATCTCTTAACTGGACCAAGAGATGTTTACTGAACAATGAGCTTACGTTCTCGCATTTTACATCTGTTAGTCAGACACCACACACCACCACATGTATCTGGCTACTGCACTGGTACTGTATCAACAACCATCTATGCGCTTGTCCGTTCCCTACATGGTACATACTGTAGCCTGCTGTTCTACACAATACTCTGTTCTGTATGTTATTTATTTATTTATTTATTTATTTAATGATTGATTTATTCATTATGACATGTTTATTTATTGAGTACGGTGATGTTCACTGTATGTGGGACAGTTTGTACAGAGCATTGCTGGTGATTGCAATTATATTAATATATAACTCGAAAAGAGGGAGAAATTAAGTGTAAATATGACCTTACTTAAGACCATGTGTTTCTCACATCTCTTTGTCTTTACTTTACTTTTTCTTTTTCTTTTGTAATTGATTTCTTTTTTAAACTACTAAGGGTTATTAACAGTCCCTTTCTTGCCTGTACCTGAAAGCTTTATATGAAGAGATGTTGGGTAGAGGTTGTGGTTGAAAGCTGTGTAGTAAGAAGTGTTAGCTTTACAGTAGTAGTCCAGATGATGTTGGGACAAAGCTGTATGTCAGTGACTTATCCATTCGTTTCAGTGGCAGGACCCTCGTGGGCGCCCTTTCTTTCTTTGACTAGCTTTTGTGTCATGCTATCGTGTCATGATATTGCGTTGCTTTAATGTATGTAATATGTGAAATGGGAAAAAAATAACAGTAGTATACCGTTTCTTGGAAACTTTTCTACACAATAACTACAGTGACAACCTGAAAACTAATCAAGCTTGTGTTTTTGTACTTTGGGCTCTCTTGAGGATCTAGAATTGGGGATAACTTATTGTTTGGAATTGTGGAATTGAGTTATTTGCCTTTTTTGCATTTTTGATGAAGGAAGAGAGGGACGGGTGGGCTGGGGTTGGGGGAGAATTTGAAATAGGCAGAGTGTGTGTTGACTATTTGCAGTTTGTCATTTCTCTTGAGGATCCCAGTCAATGCTCACATCTGCTGCTTAAAAGTTTGCGATCGGGCTGAACCACGCTGATAGTGCTGACTGAATCGGACTCATTCTGAACACCGTCTTCCTTTGTAAATATTGTAATTTTTGATATCCCTTTCTCTTGTTGACCATGCTACACAGCACCCACTTTCCTTGATTTCAGAGTGAGGGGTGTCTGGGGGGGGGGGTGATTTTTTTTGTCAGTTCTACATTTTTATATTTTATTTTTGGTGTATATTTATCAAATTGGGTTTTGCTTGTCATAGAGCTATTGCAATAAAAAAGTGCCAAGGTATTCTTGACTGTGACTCACGCGTGCGTGTTTTCTTATCAGATGTTTGTGATCTGGCATGATGCAACACTGCTCTAAGATGTGTTAAGACCAGAGATTCCCGACATAACGCATCTCATACAAAACTGTCCTTTTACATCGGGCCACAAGCTTGGTAGGTGCTTCCCTCTGCTGGACAGAATGGAGATCATGGCCAGGGTCTTATGCAACAGTCTCCCACTGCAACAAACAAAAAGAGTCCCCCACCCCCTTCCCCTGTCAAGGAGAGGGTCTGAAAACAAAGAAAAGCAGGAGAGAAAATGCTTGTGAGGCCTTATTTTGGGGGAATATATAGAAGAATGTTAATACGTGTCCTATGTATTGACCATGATGAATGTATTTCGATACCTTCCCTGAAATAATGTCAGATATCAGTTATGCATGTATTGTGCTTAGACCTGCACCAGCACTGTGGTAGGGGGCTTGTGCATCCCTTGTCCAGATCAGCTCAGCTTGAAAATAAGACATTGACAGGCTACAGAAAGGTGATTAAATATTTTTATTTTCAGGCATATTTACATTAATGTGCAATTTTGGGGAGGGGGGGTCATGGTGTAATTACACACTGTCTTGTAAATGAGGAAAAGAAATAATTACTTTAACCATTCCGCATACCATAAATATGACAAAGAGAGAGAGAGAGAGAGAGAAAGAGAGAGTGAGAAAGAGGCACTTTCCACAGATATGGTTGTCATAGTTTTCCTCATATAACACTGTATAAAAGATTTCTGCATATCTGCTGTCTCCTGGATTCAGGAGGTAGTGCGTGTGTGCACGCATGTTGAACTGAGACATCTACGAAAAACGTCATTCCCATGCCTGTCTTCATCCAGGTCCTTTTTCATTTTGCAGTGGGAGATGCTGCTGTGATACAGTAAAGTTCATGCAACCAGGGAGTTCTCCAAACTCGACAGCTATAAAAAAAACCCACAAGTCTCTCAGACCGGCCTATGAATGAGGCTAAAAAAAAAAAATCACACAGTTGCTACAGTGATCCTTGGCTTTTTCTTTTTTTTCCTGTTTTGAACCTGTGTTCCAAAGTGAGACAGCACAGGCTCATTGATTCTGTAAATACTGACTGTACGCCCACGTGGATTAGCTGGCCAGGCTATTCCCTGGTCTTCAGGTCCTGTTTTATTATTACTGGTTGTTGAGGTGTTTTTTTTTTTGTTTTTTGGGGTTTTTTTGTCTTTTTTGCGTGTAGCTGTGTTTAACTAGCTGTTGTTCTGAGGCACTTGTGCAGCAGTGGATCAGTAGAAAACCTGAGGCTCCACCCAAATCCGGATCTTTCATTGATTGCAGGAGCTGATGAGGAGGGAGGAGCTCACACGTTCAGGATCTCAAACTCCTCCTCCGACTCAAACAGCTTGTCTGTGGACTCGATGAACTCTGAAGTGGAAAGAACAAAGCAGGTAGAGGGGGTTGTGGAGCAAACAAAAGCACAGGCTGAAGAAAATGGTTTCACGGTTCATGAATCCATTCTTCTTCAGTGCTAAGACAAAGTCAAACTCCTAAAAGCCCATTTTCCATTTACTTCATGTGTGAAGATTGTTTATGGTATCTTTTATAATACACAAACATACCCAGTAAACACACAATATTTGTTCCATATGTCCATATGTTCATGCGCTCAGCTACATTAAGTTGCACCCATTACAACTGTACTGCAATAGTACTGCCAAAGAGTCCCTTGAGCAGACTCATGGTATTGGCACTATGCCTAATACCTGGCATGGGCTAGAGGGTATTAAGGCCCCCCAGCACTGAGATGTGGAGCAGTAGAACTGTGTTCTCTAAAATGATGATGCTCCATCCAGTACTTTTGAGATTAGTTGGGGAGTTGGGGAGGAGGTGGGTTGATCATCCAATACCTGGACCATGTTCAGTAGACAGTAGACAGCTACTCCAATAAACACAAAATAAAGCCCATATAATATACATACATTTCAGGTAACAGTCAATAGTCTTCACTCTTGAGCATTCTGGAGGTGTCGTGGGCTTAAAGGTGGAAGGTGCCTACCAGAAGACCCCTGTTAAGAGCTTGCAAGGTTTTGATTGGTGTATAGGTAAAGTGAATGGGTGAGGTCAATGTGAAACTGATAGATCTAGCATCTTGTCAACTTCCTGTGTCATTTTACAAACAATAAATGTTTAAAGAAAGGTTGCTGATCGGAATATAAATGGTCACAACAAAATAAGTTGTTAGATGCAGGATAGTCTTATCTTCCTGTAGCACTGTAAACAGCCACAGCAACTTTAGTGCTTTGATGTAGGGGTTTGTTTGTAGTATTGGGTGGCAATGAACATGTAGCCGATCGGATCACAAATGACAACAACAACATTAATAAACCTTAGATTGGAAAAGGGGTGGACCCTATGTATATCCTCAGGTGTTAGGTGCAGGATTTTGTCACCTTCCTGTATAACTTAAGTTAAGACACTTCCCCACTGTAGGGGGAGTCTTTCAGGACTGTACCATAGGAAGTCAAGCTAAAAGCTTTATAGTCTAAGTGAGTTTTAAAAGTGTTCCCACCTGCTCCTGTGGTCTGCACCTCCGGTTTAGTTGGTGGAACAAAGGGTGGCCAGTGAGAGGGATGCTTCTCCACCAGCTCAAACATGCGCAAATTCCGCTTCTTCAGGATCTCCTTTTGGCATCATGAGCAAAATAGGTTAAAGCCCAAAGATACCCAAATGAAAGCATCATAATACCAGCAAGTGAAATAATTCTCAGTGCCGTACCTGCTGAACCAAATTACACCAGCTGTCAAAGTCCTCCTCACTCTTGCAGAAGAAGCCCTGTTGTGAGCAATAAAGAAATAAATACTCTGCTTGTTAGAATTGATGGGTGGGACTTGATTAAATGTGTCTGTCTATTTTGTGTTGAACAATCTGCTACACTGTTCTAATGAGTTTGCACTCAGAGCAAATTAAGGGTCTTTCAGCAGTTTCTTCATTAATGTCTTCAACCGACCATACAGCATTAAAATAAACCAAAAAAAATTCACTGATACCTACACAGTTAGTGTTAGACAATTGTATAATGCTGGTTGCCATTCTACGAAAATCTCACCAGTGCTACAGATGGGTCCAGGCTAGTGACCTTCATGCGCCGAGGGTTCCTATGACAGTGGTAACTCTGATCATCCACAGCATTGCCTGTCTCTGAGTCCACAGCTGACTGCGTGGTGTGGGGGTCCAGATAAATCAGCTCATCATCTGGGGAGAACAACATAGTCCAAGTCTTAACTGTGTTTAAATCACTGTACGATTATCACTACCAAGAAAGAAAGACATCACACACAACTAACATGACAGAAGAGCACTCACCTATGAATCCAATGAAGTAATAAGCCAGGTTGGGCTTTCCACCTAGTACGCCACAAGACTGAGGCATCTTAAAACACTCCTTGAGTCATTCGTTCAGATTTAGAAGAAATACATAATATGTGATGAGTCAATTCAACGTAAGATCACTAAATACGGTGTAGAAGTCTGTTAGACTGCATGCATTTGATTTTATAATTGGCAGATTATAATAATTTCAGGCTTGAGTCAGGGTTTCAAAACAGAACTTTACATACTTTGAGGGCCTGGATGTAGACGGGGTTTATGTTGTTAATGCCCATACGAAGGGGTATAAGCAGCAGCAGGGGCCTCCAGTCCAGGTGCTGCTGGGAGCAGCTGGTGGAGTGAGAGAGTGGGCAAGGAACCTGCCGTTGCCGTGGCGATGACTCATCTTGGGCCCTGAGCTTCGAATCCTGATTTGCATGATGACATTGCTTTTCTATGAGTGAGTTAGAAAGTTAGAGAGTGAATTAATGCAAGTTTGGGAGCTTTACTGCACCAAAAGTGGTTCCTCTATGATATCACTCCAATGTGTACCAAACTGTTCAACATACATGATATACTAGAACAGTTCAAATGTGAATTACAGAATCCTTGTCATTCTGCACTCTATTTAAAATTGGTGGCTGCTCAGTTGTAATTTAATGGTGGGTACAATTTGAGATGATAGTAACCCAGGAAGTAGAGGGTAAAGGAATGCAGTGCAGAGTGGATGTACAGAGAAAGTAGTATACAAGTTGAACTAGGAATGTAGTGCATGCAGAATTAGAACTAACTAAAATGTTACACTTACTGATGTCTTCTATCACTACAGTGTTGTCCATTGACACATACACAGCTAAGGAATTCCAGTCATCAAACAGAGCAAGTTTCCTGAGTGGAAAAAAAACCACATTAAATATCAAAATTCTTTCCTACTGAATTACTCCATTTTATATATTATTCTTAAATACATTTAAAGGATTATACACAATATGGACAAAAATATTGTTTTTGTATTTGCTGCAGAGAGTCCTATTCTACTGGCAATACTTCTATATTTCTATTCCTCCGTAAATGTGGCACACATGGTTGTCAATTATGCTTGAGGAGCGTTTGAAGAATGAAGTTTCTTAAGACTGTTCTTAAAAATTTGAGAAGCCTGTCTGAAAACTGCCCAGTCATTTATCACCTGATACACTGACAATAATGGCCAAACAGGTAGAAAAGTCACGTATCAGTGTCAATATATCTCCTCAGTAAAGACTTAAAGGGTTTAATACTTGTTAAAGTAAGTGTATTTGGTTATTCTATGTAAATCAGTGGCTACTGCACTGCAGCTTGAATCCAAATTCTAAATTCAACTGATCAAGGAATAAAGCAGTGGTCATCTCAACTGCTAGAGCTGAGGAAAACAGAGTTGATGATGAACTTAATTTTGTTCATTATATGCTTACCATACAGGAGCACTTTGCAGTTCTATAATTACAGACTGTAGTCAACCTCCTATTCTTCAAAACCCCACAGGACTGCCACAAAGCAGGTATCAGTCAGGTGGTGAGATGGTGGTGGTGTGTTAATGTGTGTTGTGCTGATATGAGTCTGAGTCTTTAAACACTATGTTCACTCATTGTCCACACTATTAGATAGTCCTACTGAGGTGGCCCAACTTGTAAAGTCACATAATATGTCCATCAATATGCTCATCTGTTTCTGCACAATTTGAGTCAGTCAAATTCTAGTCCTTCATCAAGGCTCACAGCACGCTGTTGGCATCGCTGTTTCTGGTTGGTGGATTATTCTCAGTTCTGCAGCGACAATGAGGTGATTAAAAATTCCACTCATTCCAGCACAACCCACATTAACACACCTACACCATGGCAGTGTCGCTGCAGTTCAGAGAATGACCCACCAGCCAATAATACCTGCTTTGTGGTGGTCCTGTGGGGTCCTAACCATCAAAGAAGGTTAAAAGGTGCAGAGAAACAGATGAACTACAGTCTGTAATTACAGAGTTGAGCAGCTAAAATAGATGAGTGTAAAAACAAGGGGATGGCATAACGAGGGTGTAGAATAAAAGGTTTTTCCACAAGATCAAAACTGATTTAAAAAAATAAAATAAAATTATATATATATATATATATATATATATATATATATATATTATATATATATATATATATATATATATATATATATATATACACACACACAAATTCAAATACTATTTCTCTCCGGATATTGATATAAATATTGATTTATTGCCCAGCCCAATGTAACCCTTAATTAAAGATTTTTTTTTAATATCCTTAACATTGTTTCTTATCGTAAACACTTAACTCCTGGCATCACAAAGATGAACAAAACAATACATTTGCATCTATCTGTAGAGCGCAACATGAAGAGACAGATAATCAAGATACCACATTACTCATTGTCACACTTTTCCAAAGCTCACCCTACTCAGAGAAAGAGAGAAAGTATCTCATGTTCCTTTATAAGGTAAATGGTACTTACTTAAGAACTTGCGCCACTGTGTTTGGACCGTACCACTCTCCAAAAGACTTCCCTTCACCCACCCCCATCTGGGCTGCTCAGTGACACAGACATTGAAAAGGTCTTGGTATCATTACAGAGAGAGTACTCTTATCAAACAATAACACACAGAGGGAGGCTGAGTATGAGAGGAAAATGGGGACATTTAATCAGCTGGGTCTGCACTGAATCTTATTCTAGAGATGTACAAATAACACGGAGAGTTGTGCTGATGACATTGTTTGAGCTTGGCTCAAGAAGAGACAAGAGTGTGTAGGAAGACGGGGTTATTTTATTTACATGCCAGTGTGCATGCAAAGTATCACTTACCCATCTGATGAATTGAATAACAGCTATCTTTTCTGTCTAGAAAGCAGTGTAGAATGCGCTGGTACTCCATTGGCTGAGTTCCTTCTGCTGCCCACCGCCATTCTATTGCATTTCAGAAACAACATTTAGGTAGCTTTGGATGCAAGCACAACTCCCTGCTAACTTTAGGTTACCATCAGATTCAGGCTAAAGAGAACTCGACACTGGTAACACGGTTCAGTGTTTCTCAAACCTGTGTGCTGGAGGCACCCCTACCCTGCACATTTGAGCATTTTTCCTGGTCTCAACACATCCTATTCAACTAGTCAGCTCAGTTGGCAAACAGAGATTTTCTGAGTTGCATGTGGTGTGTTGAAGCTAAAATGTACAGGGCAGGGGTGCCTCCAGAACCAGATATAAGAAACACTGACATAGCACTCAGTAATTAATGTTCTCATTCACAAAAATACAAATTTGAAAAAAATGTCTATTAGCTTTATGAAAATATTTTACATTTGTTCATAATTCTAAAATCAAATTATGATAAAATGCATACAATGCCTAATATTCTAATAACAGATCTCAACGTGGACAAAATGACAAGAATATATTAATAATAATAAATCAACAACATTATACATTTATTTCAGGCAATAAGAATATCCTGAAATTTTTGATTTTGTTTATATTTTAATTCAAAAAGGTAAACTCTCATATATCATATATTTATTACATATTAAGTGGCATTTCAAGCTTTTTTGTTTTAGATTTGATCACAGAGTTATAGCATATGAAAATCACACAGCTTTCTAATATTATTAAAATATTTCAGACATATATGAAACGTGGAAGGTGCTGAGTGCTATCTTGTCTATGGTCACAGTGGACCAACACCAGCAGATGACGTGCCCTTCTGTCCGATCATGTTTCCATTCTGTTCCTTGTCTTTCCTAGCTAGTCTTTGTCTGGTCTTGTTTTGGTTTGCCATGTGCTTTTCTAGTTTTCTGGTTCTTTTGTGTTTTGGGTCAGCTCCACCCTAGCTCCGCCCTGTCCTCAGTGTTTCCCACCTGTGCCTCTTTTGTAGCCCTGCCCTCTTCAGGGTGTGGCTAGTTACTGTTTGTATATAAGAAGCTCTTCATCCCAGTGTGTCTTTTGTGGTAATTGCTGGTGTGGCTCATAATTTTTTGGCGTAGTCTGTTTGGTTATTACATTTTCTTGTTTCCTTTGCTTCATATTTTATAAATAACCAAAGCCCATTAGCATGGCTGTAGCAGGTACAAGATGTCCAAGGTGTGCTATCCACACAAATCCTTCTTGTTTGGGTCCACCAGTAAGGTGTGGAAAGGGAGACTCCCACTACCCATAGATGGAGGAGCTGTTGACCTCAATCCTCTTGATGGGAGATGAGGCTAACTGGGTGCATCACAAGAGATTCCTGATTCAAAACCTTATGGGATTTCCTCAAGTATGTGCACATGAAACCAGCTCTGATCGTGGAGCCAGTACAGCTCCCCTTGGTTTGAGTGTCTCTGAAGGTTCCTGTGTCTGCAGTGCCTGCAGCCCCTGCTCCAGTGTCCCCCTAGTCTAGTCTCCTGCCGTGTCTCATGTTTCCCAGGTCCGGTCTCCTGTTTCATCCTGTGTTCCCCTGGTCCAGGATCCTGCTCCAGCATCTGGGTCAATGCCTGCATGTTTTTGTACCCCTCTCTCTTCCTGTTTTATTGCCCATGTCAGTTCAGTAAGTCCTGTTTCTGTAGCTGTTTGTGTCCGTCCTTGTCGGTGTTTTCGTACCTGTTTCATTGTCCAGTCACACCCTGTTTTCAGTCTTGTGCTTATGTCTAGTCTCCTGTGTGCCTCCTGTTTCCAAGTCCAGCCTCCTATTTTATCATGTTTTCACCTCTGTTAAGTCTCCTGTTTTTGTCGTGTGTGTTCTTTTCTAGTCTTGTCTCTGCCCCATCAGTGTTTCCCACCCATGCCTCCTTTGTAGCCCTTTCCTATTGTCATTTGGCTCCAGGTGTGTCTAGACTGTAAGTAGCGTTTATTTTTCAGTGCGTCAGTCTTTAGTTGTGCTTGTTCATTATCACACTTACTTCATACTTCCTAGCCTTCTCCCCCCCCCTTTTTCTTTTTTTATTTACTTTAAGTTTTATATGTAATTTTTAAAAACCAGCGTTTAAGTCTGCCTCCTGCTCCCTCATCATGGGACACCCCTCCCCTAGAAGCTATACCAAGTTATTATTTAATTATTTGATTGGATTGAACTGATTGTCTGTAAATGGCTGTGGTCATCCCTGTTGCTTGTGCAATTTTTCCCCTTCTGGTTGACTTTCCAGTGCTGTGCTTTGCTACAGCACTCAACAGCCAGGTATCTATCAGATGTGGTTGTGCTAAACTAGATGTGGTATTTGTACTCTGAGTAGTAATTTACTCAAACTCTAAATGAAACTCCTAGTGTAAGTATATAGTAGATTTGATTTTCCTGAGCTGACCAAAACCAATACAAAAAATGTTTAATGTCAGTTTCCCAAATGATGTATTGCACAAAGTCTTAAACTAAAGTCCTGCATCACTGGTGGCCCACCAGTGGAAGTGATGGCCCAGTACCTTCTGCAGTGCAATAAATATTCAGAAACTTCTGTGCAATAATGTACGATAACTGCTGTATAAGCAAATATCATAGTTCCAAGATCATTTATCCATAGTTTAAAGCTACATTGTGCAAAATATTTCTGTATATAAAAGCCAAATGTTTTCAGTGTAGCACAGTTTGTGATATTTGAATTGAAAGACTACCAACTGAAAACAGTCTGGAGCAATAGTACAGCATCTTTAGTTATGGCATTTTTGGTGGATGTGGTTATACATAGTAATTTGTTTTTAATGTCAGGGGTCAGTTAATGTATCTTAAGTCCTCTTGTAGCTACAGCACTATATATAAATGGACTCCAATCTGCCATGTGGAGGGGACACAAAGGTTTCCCCACTTCACTATCAACCTCTGTTGGTAGTTTTGTCCCCTACCTCGTCCCAGGTGACGGCAGACCAGAGCCTGTGCTAGTATCATCTGCCCACATCGCAGCATGCAGCCCCAGCCTGTGTCTGATGATGGGCCTGTTCCTCCTACAGCCCAGAAAACACATCATTCTCAAATGTCCCACATCAAAAAAAGTTACTTTTCCAAAGCAGTGGTTTTCAAGTTTTGGAGGAACTCCATTCCTGCACATTTCACCCAACACACACAACTGATGCAACCAGTCAGTTAATCAAAAAGACCTTCCTGAGTTGGTCTGTTAGAGCAGAAAACATTAAAATGTGTAAGAGAATGGGTCTTCTAGGACCAGGAATGGGAACCACTGCTCTTCAACATACTGCTCTGACCGTGAACTTGGACACCTTGTGAGTTTATTACTGACCTATAGGCGAGAACTTTTTTCTGTAGGTGAACCACAGCCGTGAACGCACATCTGAAAGAAGCTCAGATTTTTCTGCAAAGAAATGAGAGAGTAAAACAAAGTGTCAGTCCTGGCTAACGTTCAGCAAGATGTCATAGAATTTGTAATGATCATTGTCAACACAAACACACAACTGCATTTTTCATAAAAAGACTAATTTAGCCTGTAAACTAGGGAAAACATTTCTCCAAGATTGAAACAGAATGTAAATGAAACAAATATAAACAATATCGCCTCAGCCCATATACTCCTTTTTTTATAACCCAAAAACTATAACAATATTGATTAGCACTACTGTGCAATGTGGATCTAACAATGCATAATAACTGTATAAAACATGTAGTAACATGCAGCCGATTGGATGTCAGGACAGTAATTTAATTTGATCTGTTTTCTCCAACATCACTCTTTAAATGTGGTACTCGTTGGTTTCAGCATAACTGAATATTCTAATACATTTACCACATTTGTCTGATGCTCATATCCAGAGTCATGTACAGCTGAATCATATTATACATGCAGCATGTGTTATGAGCCTTGTCTAAGGACTCTTACTGGTGTATTGTGTTGTGCTTGCCCAGCCATGGAACTGAAGCCTAGTCAGCCATAAAGAAGGCAGTGTTGCCTACTGTACCACTGTAACTATATTGTCTATTGTAATTGAGAATTTTGCCATATTTCTCATTTAAATACTAGAACAAGACACATGACCATAAGTACTTCACTGTACTCAACCAACATGTCAGTACTGATGTTCTAAGCTTTGTCTGATCTCTCAAATTATGGTTTAACCTATAAGACATTAATGAAGTAAGTAGCATTTGAAAGTCCTAAATACTTTTGGTTTCTAGATGCTCGAGGAGGAGAAAAATTCAGAAGCCAGGTTACCTGTTTTAACATTGTAATATTCTCCTAAGATCCACACAGGCTCATCAGTGTCTGGCAAGTCTTCTAGGAATTCAGTGAACACGTTGATCTGGTTTTCATACTTGGCTAAAACTGTAAGTGAAAAGTGGATTACTGTTGGAGCAACACTGCGTGGACAAAAGTAAGTGGACAGAAGTATATAGCTGCTCATGCATCGTTTCTTCCAGAAAATAGCTCACACTTTAGTTTATACTTTACTTTTGTTGGAGGAACTGTCTCTACTGTCCAGGGAAGGCTTTCTAGTAGATTGTGGGACATTTGTGTGAAGATTTGATGGCACTCAGCAGCAAGAGCATTAGTATGGTAAAGTTGCTGGATGATCACCACCCCATTTCATCAACAACTTCCCAACTCATTGCAAAAGTACTGAATGGAGCAGCATCATTCTAAAGAACACTTCTACTGCCCCACAGCTTAATGATGGGGGGCTTCAGGTGCAGAGCTTCATGTTTGGGTGTGGGCTTTTGCAAATCTGTGTCAGCAATGGGAGCAATCTTAAAGTGGATGAATGTGTTGTGAGAGGTGGGGTTCACACTCAGCATATTGGAGAGGAAATGATCTTAATGGGGCTTGGGTTTCCTGACATTTGTGGACAGAACTGCAAAAAAAGCTTCAGCGGCTATAAAAGTACATCATTTACCCCCCTTTCACGAATTTGCCCCTGACTGTAAAGCACAATGTGAAGTGTTTGGCTGAAATAAAGCCAGCGCGTGTGGGAGTCAGTCTGCCGGCTGAGCAGCGTTCAGGCTAGCACCAAAGAACAATGAGAAAACTTCAACTGTTAGGAAACCCCTCCTGAAAAGCAGACAGTGAAGGACCTGGCCTGGCCACTGAACCCAGCCACTATTCCTAACTTTACACTTGACACACAGGCCACAAACACACTTAATCTGTAAATAAAAGCCCGCTTTACAGTTATTTTTTCTGCATTTCTTACCTGCCTCCATCCTGGGCTGTCATCGGCGTTTAAAGTCAACGATACAAATACAGCGCGCTGCACTGTGGGTAATGAAGTCCGCTTCGAGCGTTTCTCGGTGGCAAAGGGTCCGAAAAAAACTACAAGCCCCAGGTGAGTAACGCGATACGAGGCTGCCCAACGGTTTCACAACACAGCAGGGCATCATGGGAAGTGTAGTACGGCGGGGACTCTGAACAGTTTCCTAGTTACGTCACATGTTGTGTTTAGCCAGCAGGCTAAGTGTCTTCAGCCTGCTCCTAGCAGATATAAAGGTGTTTAGAAGAAGACCGAGCTTTTTGAGACCTTGTGGAAACACTGAGGTACCACAGAGCTGTTTTAAATACGCGTCGCTGAGCATTGTTATGAAGTTACTGTTGGATAAAGTGTGTCGTTTCTGTTCCGCTGCTGTCCGTCTTTAATATCATGCTCGTTTTTAGACCATACACCTAGTTTTAAAACCTGTGATAAGAGGCTGGTGTGGTTTAGTGAGCTGGGTTTTGTTTTGGAGTATAATGGACAGGATAGAAAACCAGTTTATTCTCTCAAACCACACATTTAGGTTGTGTTGTTGTAATGTTGGACCTTTTAACTCTGACCACTTTAGAAACACACTTATCTACAATCATTCTCTCAACACTGGTCCTAGAGGCACCCCTACCCCGCATATTTTAGTTCCCCTGCTAACTAATCAGCTCGTTACTAAGCTCCTCAGAGTCACAGGAGGTGTGTTCAAGATGAAACATGCAGGGCAGGGTGCCCCTAGGACCAGGGTTGAGAAACCCTGAGCTAGGCTTTAACATGTTTTATACTAACTGATGTATTTCGGATCAGAGTACATGGTCTGATTTATTCAATCAAGAGACGTAAAGAATTAACCCCAATCCTACCCTACATGTTTTGGAGCCTCTCTGGCTCCCATCACACCTGATTCAACGAATCTGCGCAGTACTAAGCCCCTCAGAGTTGCAGGGGGTGTGTTAAAGTTGAAATATGCAGGACCAGGGTTTAGAAACTCTTCTAAACGTCTTCAGTTCATGAAAAGCACAGCACGTGTGATCCCTCATCACCAAAGTCTGGGTAACAAATTATTAGATGCATTTTGTGCATCTGAATGAACGTGTGAGACAAATGAATGAGGTGGTCCCTCACCAAACCTGAACACTAAGTTTGCTAGTGTGGTAGCTACATTTAGCATTGGTCTCCAACCTTCCTTCTGAAAAGGCTTTCTGTAGGTTTCAAGTCCAACCTTAATCTAAAACTAATCTAACCCCTTTCATCCAGTGGAGGACCTCCGAAAGAAGGAATTAGTTGGATCAGGTGTAAGAGGATTGGATCCAGTCTGGGAACGGGACTGAAGAGCACTGACATACAGTATGGGGTTTTGGACCAGAGTTGCAAACATTGCTATAGACTAGGGGTTCTAACCATTTTGCATCTCACTGCCCACCTCTTTATAGCTAGAGATCATAATGGCTCATGAGAAAACAAATGTTTTATGTGCAGATACCTCCGGCTGCATTGTTTTAAACTGATATTTGCCTTGTGACACTTCTATGTGATTTTTGCATTTTTATTCATGTTTAATATTTATGGTTTGAACATGTCAAACATGATTGAGTTGATTTCTCAATTTTCACCTATTCTCAATCATTATTTTCAAGTAGACTTTTAAAATTTAAAGTGCCATTACCAGCCCAGTATGGACTACTGTCTCCCGCTGTGAATGGGTGGGGGGACCATTAGAGTGCTTCACGGCCCACTGGCGGTCCCAGGCCCACAGGTTGAGAAACTGTGCTATAGATCGTGTCAGCATGTTCAGTTCTAAGTCATTTCGGCAGAATAAACATACCCATTGTAACATTGTTGTGTCTTCTTATTTTGATTTCAATAGGGGAGCTAGTGTACATCATGTCCTACGTCTTTGTCAACGATTCTCTGCAGACCACTGTGCCTCTGCTGCAGGCCTGCATTGATGGTGACTTGGGCTACACCAAGCACCTCCTGGAGTCCGGCTTTGATCCCAATGCTCGAGACTGCCGTGGACGGACTGGACTACACCTGGCTGCAGCTCGGGGCAATGTGGATATTTGTCACCTGCTCCATAAATTTGGGGCTGACCTACTAGCCACTGATGCACAGGGTAATACTGCCCTGCACATGTGTGGCCATGTGGACACCATCCAGTTTCTGGTGTCCAATGGACTCAAGATCGATATCTGGTCAGTGGCGTCATGGATTTATTGCTTTTTTCTTTTCCTGTCTTGTAGAGCAACCATATTTCACAGTTGTGCAGATTCTTTCCATAAACACACAAACAGTTCTGTATTTAAATGGGATCAGTAAAGTCTAAATTAATTGATCGAGTCTAATGTTAGAACTACATGTGATACACTATGAACTTATTCCTGTGTACTCCCAGAAATCCCAGACATTGTTTGATTGTAAACTCTTAAACTTGCCTTATAGAAAGTACGAAAATATAGAAAAAGAAAACACTGCACAGCAAAAATGATTCATGTAGTACTTTGAACAATGATGGCACCTTACCTACATATAAAATATAGAGTAAAAATAGAACAGTACTGATAGACTGTCCATTTAGTTTTAAAGGTTAAGAAAGGTTCCCTTTCTTTTTACTGCAGTAATCACAATGGAGCAACTCCACTGGTGCTGGCCAAGAGGCGTGGTGTGAACAAAGATGCGCTTCATCTGCTAGAGGGGCTGGAGGAGCAGGAGGTGAAGGGTTTCAACCGCAGTTCCCATTCCAGCTTGGAGAAGATGCACATAGCTGAGAATGAGAGGTGAGTCATGGAAAGCACTGTGCTGGATAGAAGTAACACATAATTACTTTGCAGTTAGAGCACCAACATCTTCCTCTCTGGAAGAGAAGCCAGTGAAAGTTTTTATATCTGCTGAAAGGGAGTGCCTGTCCATTCTTGCAGAAATGCCACAAGCATTGACTGTCATTAGATTTTCATTATTATTTATGTCCCGACAATATGGCTATCTTGGTTTTCCCATGAAGTTGATTATAGCTTGCAGTTTTACCCTTTGTAATTCACAGACTCTAATTGAGTATGACTTCAGGCAAGCAAAAATAGTGTTTACTGTCATAAAGCGGTTAGTCTCATCAAGAATTTTGTGGGAATGTTTGAAGTTGTTGTCATACTGCTCATATCTTGGAGAATATAATTACCAGTAGCAAATAGAGGTTAGTGAAGACCTAATGAAGGCTCCTTGGCAAAACCGCCAGAGCAAATCCACCTTTCAATTGTCTCCTCATAGCATCTTTGTGTAATCATGTCATTATATAAGTACATCTACATCAAACCTGGACTGGCTGGCCATTTTATCTGGTATGCCTACCATATTTTGCAGGTTTCTAGTTGCTGATTGAAGCCCATTTGCCACTGCCATTTTATCACTGCACTGTTGCAAATGGGCTACCACTCAAATTATATCTGGTCAGCTGTGGTTCAGTGGTGATTCCCTTCACTGATGGATGGGACTGATAAAATGTGCAGTAACAGATGGACATACTCAAAAAATACATGTACAAAAAATATATTTCCACAATAGTATTACATGTAGTACAGGTTTGCATGGCGCCACAGTCATCAGTTTTCAGAGGGTGGCACTAAACTATTGAAGGAATCGTATGGCATGATGGTTGCGGTGAAAATGTAGAACCTTTTATTTAACACATTTTCAGACAACTTCAAAACTGTAGGCTAATTTTCACATCTTATGTAAACCAGCTACACTATGTTAATGTTACCAATCTCTCATCAGTTAAATTACCTTCATTAATTTATAACATGTTCAAACAAATAAGAGGTATTTAGAAATAAAATAACCAGGGCTGCTTGTCAGTGGTTGTATTGCACCAGTGCTTCAAGCCCAGGTTACCCGGTATTCAAGTATTCACCAAATAAACAAGTGCATCTTGTAACTAAACCACTGTTATGTAAAGGTACAGTAATGTGAACTTTGCTTCAAACCTATTATGCAACTTGCATAATAATGCCATTACACAGTACACAGGTGAGGACACATGTGCATACAGGTAGATACACACTATTCAAATATTGAGAAATAACAACTGCAACTTGGTTTGCAGCATTACCTGTGTAGAAGGCACTGATTTTAGTTTCATGCATTTTTGGTCATGTTTCTGTCTAAGATGACATTACCACCTCCCATGACAACTTTAGCTCAACAGCATTTGCAGCAAGTGATTTTTTGGTCCACGTCCACATCCAACTTTCAAACCTGAAGTACCTCCAGACATCAGACACTGCTCCTTTATCAGCAAATGTTCTTCTGGGTCATCACCTACTTTAATCTCTGGTACAGCTTCTGGTTCAGAATTTCTCCTGTCCATTTTCACCATGCTCAACAACTTCAAGTGTACTTAAACCAGTTTTTGGTGCACTAACTGACAGTATTTCTATACAGTGACTAGACAAACTGTGTGTGCATTTGCTGATCTATGTCAACAGTGGGTGCAAATTAAAGTAGCTGAATGCATTCATTAGAAGAGGTTTCCAAAAACATTTGGACATATTGTGTTTAACATTGTATTGTGTATAACATTGTGGATAGTAATTTTGTTTCTGTCCATGTAGTCCAAATGTCTCTTTTTCTATCCTACAGTGCCATGGAAAGCCACTCACTTCTGAACCCCAACCTGCACCACAGTGATGGGGTACTTTCCAGTTTCCGCACCACATGGGAGGAGTTTGTGGAGGACCTCGGCTTCTGGAGGGTTCTGCTGTTGTTATTGGTCATTGCGCTGCTTTCACTGGGCATTGCTTACTATGTCAGTGGAGTCTTACCTTTTACTTCTAACCAACTGGAGCTGGTACATTAATACCCCCGTATAGTATTGAAGTGATGCATACTGATGTTGACTGAAGTGGTAATTAATTTCAAGGAATTTTTCAAAACATGAATGCTAATTTGTGTGAATGCCTTGTTGTTGCTATTTTTATTGTTTGAAAATGTAAATCTTTGTAAATAGAAGAGTTGGATGTCCGAGTGCAGCAAAATTGCAACCTTTATATTGCTATCATCTTGCCCACATTCCAAGTAATGTTTAAAGTTAGTGTCATAACATTTAAAATTGATGTGAGACTTTGCCTGTTCATGTCTGTCTCTTGTCTCTTGTGCTTTGTTTGTAAAAACAAAAAATAATTTCTATCATTTTCTAAATGTGAATACATTCATAAGGTATTATATAGCTGGTTACTGTTTACTGTTCTGTCCTATTTTCAAACAATTTACTGACCCAATTGTGTCCATTTTGTTTTGAACTGTATTAAAGGCTAGTCCAGGGACAAGTTTCTGCTGAAGCATCCTGTGAGCTGATTTAATGAATTAAAGCTAGTACTCAACACGTTTACCTTTAACCCACATCTAGGAAACTTGCCCTATGGAATCAAGTGCTTTCTGGGGCAGCTCTAAAATGTGCAGGATAGGAGACTTCAGGACAAGGGCTGAGAACCCCTATTACAAAGCAGTGATTCTTAGCTCCAAGATTAAGGATATAACGCAATGCACATTTTACTGGGTTGGTTCTGTGGATATGGTTTAAGCTTAGTCTTAGACAAAACTGCAAGAGTAAACAACTAGGATTGGTATTTCAGCTATTACCAATCTGCTTTACAGTTAACAGTGCAATTTAGTCTGAGATGTGGCTTATTAAGTGATTGGGATACATGGTGTTTCACCATGAAAACCATTTAGTCCAGATTTACACTTTATGGGTGTGGAAAAACTTGAAAATAGCTGGAAAAAACTGATACCATAAGTATACACTTTCATTGAAGAAGTGATCACACTGAGCTCAGCAGTCTAATGCACTAGCACTACAATCCAAGAATCACCGGTTCGAATCCCAGGTTATGTTGCTTGACATCGGCAGCCATTTTTTGAGAGAGCAAAAATGGCCATGCTCTCTCTGAGTGGGTAGATGATACTCTCCCCACATCACACCCACACAGAGATCCGTTAGCTCTTGTATCAGAGCTGGGGACCCAGCACTTTCCTCCAAGTGTTTTGACCGCAGTTTGAAAAAAGGTATCAGAGGAAGCATCATCGGGAGCATCATGTGTGATGGGTGGAGAGTCCTAATGGGTTGAGTGGCAGTTTGGGCCATATGTACTTTATGTAAATAAAGTATATTTACATAATACTTTATTTACATTGTATCTATATAGTATCCATGCAGGTGGTGCAAGGAGTAAGGCAAGTATGAGTGAAGTACATTATGAATATGTACAATAGTGCACATTTGAATGAACTACATTGTGACGAATAAAGTACAGAAACAGTAAACAGTGCAGCGGATGCAGATATGTGGCAGTGCAAAGTAAAGTGGCATTGTATATATATGTGTGTGTGTGTGTGTGTATGTACATTTTAATGAAAAGTAAATTCTGATGTCCAGCTGTTAACATATTCGGCTGCTTGTCTATACCTGTCACTGCTGTGGTGATTTTTGTGATTAAAGAACGAGATTGAACGCTAACTCTGTCAACTGTGTTCAATGTTAGAATAGGTTGTAAAATGGTGCAGAAATTAGCTCTAAATTATGTTTCATTTAAACAGAAACAACAATGAGCTATAAATGGTCAGGGAAAGTGATGGGTCTGAGGAAAAATACAGAACCAAATACAGACACCTGTACCTAGACCTAGACTTGGACTTGGACCTAGACCTGCCCCCACATCTGGTTCATTCTTAGAGGAGCACTAAGAAAGACTGCCCTCTGCAGTGTGGAGGGTGAAGTGCAGCGCTGTGTTAATGTCCACTATCGAGGCTCTGGAGTAGATGGGAGCTGCTTTCAACGTAATTCAACCTTATTGTCTCTCAATAATGATATGAAGAAGAAGGAACCATGAACCTGCGGGGATTCTTCCAAGACTTCAACCCGAGGTGGGTTTGTTTCAGATAGCGTTAGACAGACGTCCGCTTTTCTGCTGAAGAAGCTAACAGCTTAGCTGTCCGCTAACGCAGGGCCTGCGGCTCTCAGTGCTGAGTCCGTCCTGAAGTCCCTCTGCTGAGCTCAGCTCCCACAGACCACACACCTCCCTCCTCTCTGCACACACCGCCCCAGCCTCCAGCTCTCTGTCTGCCAGTTAGCTCCTCAGCTTTAGCCTCCCAGTCTGACCAGTAATGTGGTCTGAGCTGATGGAGAAAACTAAACATCCTGGAGAGGAATGAAGTTTAAGCCACTACAGTGTTGTAAAGGACGTTCATGGCAGCTGTGTGTGCTGGTGAGGAGGAAAGACTGCAGCTGCAGTAGTTAATTCAGTCCAGTCCAAGTGTCTCAGTCTGTAAACAGCCTTTAAAAGTCAAACAGTGGTTCATCTGACTGAGACTCACATCCCATGTACCTGTTCCATTTCAGCAAATTCCTGATCTATGCATGCCTGCTGCTCTTCTCTGTGTTACTGTCATTGCGGTTGGATGGCTTTATTCAGTGGAGCTACTGGGCAGTGTTTGCACCCATCTGGCTCTGGAAACTCATGGTCATCATTGGAGCATCCGTGGGCACCGGGGTCTGGGCCCATAACCCCCAGTACAGGTCAGTCTCTCTCTCTCTCTCTCTCTCTCTCACACACACACACACACACACACACACACACACACACACACACACACCCGTCTTCTCCCGAGACTAATGTACTGCTCTGATTGCATCAAAACACTTCATTCATTTCCAAGCTACAAAGACTAAATTCAGTGTGCTCCTTAGGGCCGAGGGGGAGACCTGTGTGGAGTTTAAAGCAATGCTGATCGCTGTGGGGATCCACCTCCTCCTCCTCACCTTTGAGGTGCTGGTGTGTGATCGTGTAGAAAGGGGCTCACATTTCTGGTTGCTGGTCTTCATGCCCCTTTTCTTCGTCTCGCCTGTCTCTGTAGCAGCATGTGTGTGGGGCTTCAGACATGATCGATCGCTTGAGGTTAGTCAGATGGCTTCTTGAGCTTTCAACTGCCTCTTTGTTGACAGATCATGGAACTCATGATCGGTGTGTCTTTGTAACTCTGTTACTCAGCTTGAGATCCTGTGCTCGGTAAACATACTGCAGTTCATCTTCATTGCACTGCGGCTGGATAGGATTATCAACTGGCCCTGGCTGGTAAGGTCTGATGAACATCTTACATCTTTTTGGGAAGTGAGAGAAATGGTTTATTTACATGCCATGTGTAATTTATTTGCAGGTGGTCTGCGTGCCTCTGTGGATTCTTATGTCCTTCCTTTGTCTGGTGGTGCTTTATTACATTGTCTGGTCTGTCCTTTTCCTCCGCTCGATGGATGTCATTGCAGAGCAACGTCGTACTCACATCACCATGGCGATCAGCTGGATGGCTATCGTTGTGCCCCTGCTGACCTTTGAGGTAAAAACTACATGGTGGCCTGTGCAGGACAAATGTACAGGGATAGGATGGGGTGAACCCTTATTCATGTGCCTGAACAATCTACTCCAGGCGCTTTTCCACCAGTGTGGAACAGGTTCTGTTCCAGTTCGCAAACCTAAGTTTGAACCATTCAGTGCATTTCCACCAACAAAGAAAGCTTTTTCAGCACATGCCTGTGGGTATGTCTAATTGCACAAGAACAAGGAGCAATGAAATACCTTTCATCTCACACTGTGTAGTCTTCTACATTTTTTTATTAACAAAAGTTGATTCTTGTTTGCTTTTTGTAACAATACAAATGCTCAAAGATAGTCTATACATACCATCTTCTCCCTTCTGCTTACTGATGCTGTGCAAAGCCCTCAGTTGATGACGTATACCGTCTTCCACCTATACTTGCTTCCACTACAACTGGTGTAAATGAACACTAGTTCACTGAAAAGTACCAAGGATCTTATAAGCCTGAACGGAACCAGTTGAACAAGTGTGTCAAAGTTTTCCTGATTCTTCAAGTGTAACGAGTCAAGTGTTTATGATAGTTATGTTATTATATGCATATAATGTTATTTTGCTAACATCTTGTCATCCACATATTCTATTTTTACAGATTCTTCTTGTTCACAAGTTAGATGACCATTATGACTCAGACTATGTTCCAGTCTTTGTGCCTCTATGGGTCTCCCTGGTAACGCTAATGGCAACCACATTTGGCCAGAAAGGAGGCAATCACTGTAAGTCCATTTTCATTGCTATTGACATGACCTAGTTTTTGCTCAGAAAGATCCCAAGAAACACCAACATGCACGTCTGCCACAAACTGGAATCTGTTAAGACACTGTCACTGTCTACATTGAAACAAGTTTTACATCACCATGAGCAAAGAAGCCTCTACTATGAAATCAACACCTTCAAACTCAGACAACATTTGCTGTTGACCATATGGCCAAAGAAAAAGACTTTTGGAGAAAAGCTGTTTGCCAGCTATGACCAGGGATATGTTTGGAGGAGTAAAGCTGATGCATTAGATGCCAGGAAAACTGTACAAACTGTTAAGCATGGTGGAGGAGCACAATCATCTCAAAATATTACAGCATAACCTCAGATCCCCTGGTGGATTGACAAACACATCAAATTAACATTAAGTTGTGACATTAAGCCTCAACCTCAGCCCTATGCTTGTAAGTTGAATCCATGTCAGAAGGCCAACAAAATGTAAGTATACTCTACCAATCAGGACAAGTGGTCTGGTAAAATGTCCAGCCAGGATTCTGCTGGAAGCTTATTGATTGCTGCAAAACTCATCTAGAAAAGGTGAAACATACTAAGGAACAATAAACACAATCAGTTGTTCTCTATACATATTTTTTGACTCTGTGTTAATGCTGCAGCTTGTATGTCTTGTGTACAAAAGACTTTCTTCAGGATACCTCTGGATCCTTTAGGTCTTCAAGGTCTTTTTATTCTTTTTATTGTGTCTTTGTTTGGTTTTTCAGATATATTTGATCTGTATATGCTAGTATATGCTCTGCTTGTTAGGTGGCAGTAGTTGGCCGGGCATGGTTGTAAGCTGCATTTTAAGGTTAGAAACATACTTGCCTTTAACTGTGTGTACACATCATTGCTGCTCTGTGTATGATAGTTTTACAGTAATACCTTTTTTGATGTACCGTTTTACAGTAATAACACCGCTGTGTACAGTAATAACACCGCTGTGCATTTAAATGCTGCATGCTGTCTTCAAGTATTCCTCAGAAGCTCTGAAGGTGTTGCTAAGTAAATCAAATTCAACCAAATGAACAGATTTTTCACTTTGGTGTTCATATGAGGTTTGTATGTGCTAATCAGCATTTCAGGAACACTTTGAAGGCATTATAAGATGAAAGAGGAAAAGAAACAGCTAAATAGTAATATATTTAATAATTATAATAATTAATAGAATAATAATTCAAAAAGCTAAATCAGATTATTTTGCCTTTATTGTGACAGCTGGTCTCATATGTGTAGTTTACGGTGTTGGTAGTCTGTTTTTTTTTTTCAGCACATCAGCTCTTTTAAAACAGGTTTTTGTGAAGTCTACGTTTAGAGTTAACTTAAAAACTAGATGAAGGACATTCTTACTGCCCTTACAATATTGTGCTGAGTTTGTGCTGAATATGAGCTTGTGTAGCGTTTTTGGAATTAAGGATTTTAGGTAGGTGAAATGTGTAAAAATGTCCAGGCATATCTGACTACTTCAGATGTCTAAAAGGCCTCAAACTAAATGTTTGTTATTCAATTTCAGCAAAACTGTGCATAGGGCAGTCTAGATTGTCTTTTTAGTGGTATTATTTTTTTACTGTTATTTTGCTGTTCATAAAAGTATTAATTTGAACTTAAAAATATGAAGATATTTTGCTGCTGTTCTGAGTGATTTCTAAGACCCAATCCTGTTCTTGTTTCTGTGCAGGGTGGTTTGGCATCCGAAAGGATTTCTGTCAGTTTCTCCTCGAGCTCTTCCCCTTTTTGCGGGAATATGGGAACATCTCCTATGACCTTCACCATGAGGACTCTGATGTATCTGAGGAGATACCTGCCCATGAGCCTCCTAAAATCGGACCAATGTTCCGGAAGAAGACTGGCGTGGTCATCACACAGAGTCCTGGGAAATACTTTGTGCCTCCACCCAAACTTTGCATTGACATGCCAGATTAAAACTGTGTATGAACACACAGCGCAAGAGAGGTGTGGTGCCGTCAACCAGCGTTCACTTCAGGCCATGTACAATGGTGGAAAAGAAGTCCAGTCGAACGGACGTTTTATATAAGCTCAACTCATGTTCGACAAAGACTGAAAGGTCTTCATGTTCAAATGGAGCTCAAACCAAGGGGCTTGTGCGCGTGGCTTGCCGTTTGACTGTTCCCTATGATCAAATTTCATCTCTGTTCCAGAGTCCTGTGCTCAGATCTTTCCTTAATCTTGTATAGACCAATGTGTTCAGAGAGGAGACTGTTAGAAGCCATGTGAAAGGATTTTCCCCCTCGTAACCAAACATCTAAATCTCTGCTTTTTGCCAGAATGATCTAGTTTAGTCGATAGTTGATGATCATATTACTAGACTGTCTAAACACTATCGTAGACTTTCCTGGGTAAGCCATGCATGACGTTGGGGCTGCTGTGGTGGAGATGAGAGCTGTCATTGTGGGGAAAGTAAGCTATGTAGCAAAGCCAAAGAATGTTAGCATAAGAGTTTGGTTGGGTGAATTTGAATGCTGTTGTTTTTCCAGCAGAAGTAGTTCTGAGGGATTTTTGTCTTTTACATGCAAACACGTATGATGGCGTTGAACAATTGAGACTATTCTTCCTGTCACTTTACCTTTGTAGTAGTCATTGTTTACTAGATTACCTCACTTGCTATATCTAGCACAGAAGCTTTGAATTTTAGTGTCATGATCCCATTTTGTGAGAAATGCATAAGAAATGGAACACTGTCTTTATGATGAAGTGATTATCGACTTCTCCCTCTTGTTGATCCATTTCATGTCCTATATATTTAACTTTGTTTTCATGGAGTTGACCTGAAGCAGCACAATTCAATATTAGCACTACACTAGCAACCTTATACATTTAGACATTTAGAAAAAAATCTAACAAATGGAGCCTAATATAATAATATAATATTCAAAGAAAAGCCGAACAGCTAATTTTGTTTTAGATCTGAAATTAAAATGAAATGGTGAATTGAGAAATGGACCATTTTAAATTTCCAAGCCTACAGTGGTAAAGGTAGTTTAAGTTGTTCTGTCAGGAAGGAAATTGTAGGTATACACTACATGCACACTCAGCTGGCCTGAGTGAGCAGATATTGGACTTCATGTTAGTGGATATGGACCAATATTGGGGTGGGTGGGTGTGAGAGTGAGAGGGTTTTTTTTAAGGGTTTGAGAGGTGTGGGAAATGTTCTTCCACATTTCATCTCCATTTTCAATGTTATCCCTTAAAGGTCTGATAAACGATATTCATTAACATTAAATCTTATCTCTGATATTAAAACTGTGATGGATCTGTCCTTTTTACTATTACATTTAGATTCTTTCAGTCTTGTCCTTTTACACACTGAGAATATAATGTATTAATTTTACTTTATGCCTATATTTTTTTCTCAAATTAATTTATTTTTTTCTTATTGTTTAAATTAATTTTTTTAGTCATCAAATCAGATTTATTTTTTCCTGCATGGGAAAAAAATCTAATTGCAACAATCATAGGACCCTACATTTGTATTTTCTATGTGAAAAGACTAAATGACATCAACATAATTTACCATTCATTTTTACTTAGCTCTTACAGTTTTGTAGATTCACACATTGTGACCTTGTTAGTTTTTTATGGTCTACCTAGGAGAAAGTATGAAAAATTCAACACATTTGTCAGATTTGGTTCAGCTATCCTGCATCACAAACCATCTCATAAAATTGTACTGGACCCCATCTCAGTATCCCCACCTGCAAAATATATTATCATTGCAATGTGTGTTCAATAGACACAATAGCAGAATGTGCAGTGAGATGTAAGGCAGGTTAATGAATAAACATCACAATACAACTTGCTTGATACAAAAGAAAAAAGACGTTTTCATCGTTTAAATGTCAGTACTTATGCCATATACTGTTAAAAAGGAAGATGCTTCAAAGGGTTCTTTATGTGATGCCATAACTGGATCCTTTTTGGTTTCATAAAGTGTTGGTGTGAGTGTGAAGAACCTTCAAAGGTTTAAAAACCTGCATTAAAGCTTACACACTCCACATCTCTGTTACACACATGGTTCTTCATGGAAGAAAAACTGGTTCTTTCAGGGGATTGCTCAAAGATCCCTTTGAATCACATTTATGTATCACTGCCATTAAAAATGAAGCTGCTTTATAAGTATTTTAAATGTACAAAACTCACTCCTCCCTACATAAATCATACTGTCCACCTGAATTTAGGATTATAAAGTGTAATTAGTTCTGCTTAATCTTTGAATGTTCTCCAGATTGTCATCACACAAACATCACTGCAGCTTTATCTTAAATGTGTCACAAAATGGCATTGTACATTATATTTTATGTATCATGAAAGTGACTTACAGTATCATGACATCCCAGATAAAAATAATTCATGGCCCAATTCACCCACTTTCAGTGGGTTCTAGAACAGAGCCACAGCTGACTAAATTTGGGCCTCTTTTGTGCCAAAATAGAAATGGTCTATAAACATTTCTCAGGGTACACTGCATGTGGGCCACACATGGGTCAAAGTACAAATGTGTAACTGTAATGTGGCTGTTGAAGATGGGCTAGTTTTAACCCACAATACATGTCTTTCCCAAACTGACCCATGAGTACCTTGTCCATATTTGGCCCAGAATTGCCTGCTGTCTGAACATATTTTTTCATATTACCCAATTTCACTGCAGCAGATGCCCTGGTAGTTGGAATGTTGGGGTGGATTTTTAGTTTCTGTACCTGGATTATCCATCTCTGGTCCCAGTGATGTTCATCAACAGAACAGAATGAAGCAAAACTTGGTCGTCATGTGGAAAAAATTAGGACACCACATGAACACCTTTGTTTTTTTGACATACATAAACATATGGAAATTTGTGGAATATTGAATTAGATTGAGAGATGGAGGCGATATAACACAAAACTGAAGACAAATATGACTATGTATGTCTTTTTTTGTATGGGTACAACAGAGGCTTTAGAGGCTTCTTTTTATGGAATCATGAGCCAAATGACAGAAAAACATAAAACAAGTGGATCAAACAAGTGTTTACTTTTAAATAAACAAAAATACATTACACAAAGAAATGAAATAATAATAATAATAATAATAATAATAATAATAATAATAATAATAATAATAATAGTAATAATAATCTAAAAGGAGTACACATTGCTCATAATAGTTCAGGAGTTAGTTGTGTTTATGTGTTTTATTTAGGTTTAAAGTCTGTTTAAGTTGTGTGTGGTGGTTGGATAATGCATTTCTCAGTGTGAGTGTGTGTGTATGTATGTATGAATGAGAGTGTGTGTGTGTGTGTGTGTATGAGAGAAAGAGAGAGAGAGAGAGAGAGAGAGAGAGAGAGAGCGTGAGCGTGAGCGTGAGCGTGTGTGTGTGTGTGTGTGTGTGTGAGAGTGTGAGAGAGTGTGAGTGAGTGAGTTCGAGCGAGGCTCCACCCGACGGCTCGAGCAGAAAACAAGTTAGACCGCAGGTTTAAACATGGCGTCGCTGTTCTGAAGAGTAACTTTAGCAGTGTGAGTTACAGAGTGTGAGAGGGGGTCTGCTGTAGGGGCAGTAGGGCAGTAGAGGAGGGCAGTGGATGAGAACATGGTGACTCTCGGCCGCTTCTTGCTGTAAAGTTGAGGTTTCTCTGAACGTTAGCTAGCAGCTCGTTAGCTACAGCTAAGCTACCTACTAAGGTAGTGTGTGTCCAGTGTGCGGACAGAGCGACAGAGAGACGGGGGACAGGGGGACTCGGAGGTGCCGTTAGAGCAGAGGCAGTAGCAGTGTGTGGCAGAGCTCGGAGGACGGCTGAAGATGGCCCAGTCGCCGGTTGCTGTTCAGGTTCCTGGAATGCAGGTGAGTCGCAGCAGCGCGGCCTCAGCTTCACCTGGAGCAGCTCTGCTTTTCAACTCACACCCGGAGTGACACGCTCTCACCTGCCTGCTGGAGGGGAAGTGAGGCTTCCTGAGAGCTGAGCTCTGCAGATCCCTTTGTGCACGTTCACTCCCCTGATCACAGCTCTGGATGGACTGCTGGACTCGGTGGCAGAGGACCTGTTGCATGAATGGGTTTAAAACAACACTGAGGCCATAAATAACTGGACAGACGTACTGAACTTAGCTGGACATGATTACTCTTTAAGTCACTGTCCACTGACACTTTATCTGAAGCTGTAGACGACAGGACAGTAGCACTGTGCCCCACCTGCTCTTCAGTGTGTGCTGTACCACTAACTGCATCATGCTTATGCAACAACACCTTATAGTCGTATCAGCACATGATCCAGTCTAAGTCAGGAGTTCTAGCTTTTAATCAGTGGTCTTTTAGTTGATCTTGTGCACTTTTGATCATCAACGTTCATTGTGCTGCTGCAATACATGACTTTCTCTTTGCGGTTGATCAAGGATCTGTATACATAAATATGCAATGTGGGCCACTCAGCCAAGTGCCACGCATGTCAACACACCACCTTGATCAGCTGTCAATACTAGACAGCATCCAGCCATTATGGCCTCGTATTCAAGGTTCATGGAGTTACTGGTTAGCTTAACATGCTGTAGAAATGGCTTCATGCTTGATTTGTCACTTTAACCTTTCTAAATTCAGCAGATCTCCCACAGGGCACGACTATTTTGGCTTATCCTCTGTGCTCTCTCTACGCTGAGCTTATGATGGCCCTTATTTGTCTGTGGGAACTGCACCAGCACCTATGCTCAGCCTTGTTCTACCTTCTGGTCAGCTTAATCACTCTGAAGATGATGATGATGATGATGATGTTGTGTTGGCAGTAGGGCTGAGTGACTTGGCAAAAAAAAAATATTTTGCTAAATGACAGTGTATGACATGCAATGTATGATGTGAAAAATTAGGATGCCCCATGGAATTCTTACTTTATTTAAACAAATCGAAATTTGTTCTTTTTTTCTTGTTTGTCACTGAGCCGATCACTAAGCCTGATGCCCCCATCCTGTGTACTTGAAAGCACAAATAGGGATGGAGGGAAGCAGAGTAGAGGAGCAGCTAATAGCAGGGGATGGAGAAGAAAAAAGGAATTTGCAAGATTGAAACATAACATAATACTCAAATAGTTCACCCCAACCCTAGCAGGCAGTTGTTCTTTCTGATAGCGAATTGAAGAATTGGTCTGAATTTCAGAACAGGAAACATCTTCGCAGCTGAGTGTCATTGTGGTCACTGACACAGTTGTGCATCATTGAGCAACATGTAAAATGTACACTTGTCCTTATCTTCCTCCTTGAAGTCAAGACATGGACTTGCAAGGTCACACTAATCTTGTTGAACTCAGACGTCTGGAGCTGGGCCAACTAGCACCAACTTTGATGCTGGTTTTATTGCCATGCCATGACTGAATTACAGTAATGGTTTGACATTGCCGGGTTATAATGTTAATCATTATGCCTCACAGTGCTATTTTAATCTTCTACCTTGCCTTTTTAGTGTTTATTCTGTGAAATATGCTGGGGGTTCAAAGTCCATGGCTCACCTTTTAGGAACAGCCTCCTAAAAGAGTGTCTCACTGATGCCCAATGACTGGGTGTGGCCTTTGGGTTAGGTTTCACACACACTATTTGCCTGCAGTTGGTACCGTGAAGCAGTCTCCCTCAGGTGAAGTGAGATTGTTAGTCATAGAAAGTTGGAGGCATATATTAGGAGTGTGTGCTAGGAAAATGTGTAACTATATAGAGGTGTACTGATCCACTCAGTTTGTTTATAGTAAACATTATATAATATGAATTTGCGGACTGAATCATTTTTAGCTAACTTTTATGTAAATTGAACATTTAAAATTGTAATAATTTATAATTCAGTCTGACTGATCTCCTTAAACATTTGGCTGCTGGTATCCCTGTTGGATTAGACTACACCTCTTGGTTTTGAAGATTGTTCAAAATTGTTTTTTAAACACTGTTCACTGTTGGATTCGAATCAAAGAGTTTTTAGTATCAAAGTTTATTTTCTAACTTGCTGGAATTCAAGAGTAAAGGCATGGCAGGAGTTTCATACACAGATATAGCAGCATGGGCAAAAAGGCAGAAAAAGGCAAAAGTCTGGAGGAAACGAACACTTGTGATGCCATGCTAATGCTTGGTAAGGCCTCTAGTTGATGCCAAAACACTAGAAACAGATTAAATCCTCATTTCCCTGATTTTGGGCAAAAAAAGAAAGTGAATTACATCATTTTTTCATTTGTAGACGTCAAATATGTATTTGTATTGCAAACTGCATCCACTCTCACACTGTTCATGTTCATAGCACAATTAGCATTCTGGACAAAGCAAGTAAAGAAAAATCTATTACACCGAGAGCAGATGTGTTGTGGTTTGATCAGTGTCCCTTATAATAGTCTAAAAGAAAAAGTTAGTAAAAATTGTTAATATTTTTATTTTCCACCATTTTAAACATGTAACTCCAGTTGTTCTGATTGATTTACCTTTTTATAAATGGTGAGGAAGAGCAAAATTTCAAACCTCTCACAAATGTTGAACACAAAACTATCTTAAATGCAGCATAAATGCATTTCACAGAATTAGAATATGGAGGAAAATGTGTATGGTCAGAAAATTAGAAATCTAGAATTATAATAGAAGCATATTAATAGAGACTTTACTGGAAAGGGAAAATGTGGTAGGAAAAGGTGTAGGGCTGACAGAAAAAGTTGATTCGAGTTTGGGAGTGCTTCATAAGGAGTGGATTGAGGGTGGTGTGAGTGCATCAAGAGCCACCATGCACAGGCATGTCCAGAAAAGGATCTCCGACTGCAGCATGCCTAATATCAAGCCACTCCTGAGTCAGTCAACATCAGAGTATAAATGGAGATGCCAGTTTTATTTTCCAGCAGGGCTCAGCACCTGACCACAGGGCCAAATGTCTTTTATACCTTAAATATTCTAATTTGAGGTACAGGTTTCTGCTTTTCATGACCTATAATAAACCATACTGGTCAAAATGGGAAAATCAGTTTGCATGTAATGGATATATGAGTATATGACAGTTGAACTTTTGAATGAAGTTATGAAGAAAATATTCAAATTCTCAATGATGCACTAGTTTGTGTGTGTATATATATATATATATATACTTGCAATGGGACAGGTGTTGCCTCCCCTAAAGCCTGGCTTGTTTGACTAGTGTGATCATTCCAAATCGTACCCAAGTATGTTCCAGCCCGCCTCCAGAACCTTGCCCCAGCCCGCCTGAGCAGAGAGGTGAACCTGAGCAGTTTGGAACCGGTACATATGCAGTGTGAGTGCTAGTCATACCAAACAAGGAATTCAAATGTGAAGCGAGTGATTCTGCTTCTTAATCTTCATTTATCTTCAAAAAACATTCACTTTGAACAAAAAGGTTATATCTAGTTTTTCTGTTCTTGAAAGAAGAAATTAATTATTAGATTCATCATTACTCAGAATGCATTGTCAGAGATTTGTACAGGGTGTATTTCAGTTTAATATCTGTGGTTTATCTGCTATCATTCTGTGTAAAGTCCTGTGCATGTTGGGTAAGTGATGTAAGTGTGCTTAGGCCCAGAATGTTAGTGTGAGCACAGGCCAGCGGGGGAGTGGGGAGGGGAAAATCGTGCTCCAACAGGGTACAAACCAGCTGCACGTAGTGTGAGTGTGCTGTTAGAGAAAACAAGTATACAAATTAAAGAAAACATGGGCAGAAGTTCTACTTTTTTTTTTTATTAAAGTCTTCACCCTTATTTTTATGTCTTCTGACTATTATCAAGTTTTGTGATGGATTTACTATGAAGTGGTAAAACATGAAGAGGAAAAACAATGTTGGTCTTTTCTGTGGAGAGATTTGTCAAAATGTACTGTTGGATTTAAGTTGCAGGACTAAGTTTGTCTCAGCTGATGTCAGTTTGGCCAAAGAACCAATCAGAGTTAGCAATATGTTTACCTCCATTCATGTAGTTCATCTAAACTGCTTCCCCAGCAAACAGCGCCTCACTGAAACACAATGCCTGTGTTAACCTCAGTTTGCCCATCTTACTGTCCACACAATTGCTTGTTTTGTTTGTTTGCTTGATGTTCAACGCCCTGCATGCTAGTGGAAGCTCCATGAATACTGAGGTGTATTACTACACTCATCATGGACATAAATTATTTAACCATTTTGGGCTTTTAATCAAAAATTGGGCAGAATGAGTAAACAGGTCAGTGCGGTACAATGAAACTGAACAAAATTATACACTCAGGGAAAAATGTACAAACAGTTTAATTGTGAATTTTAGCTTAAGGTTAACCTACTTCATTCATTCTAAAAAGGATTTGATGTGTGTCTGTGGTAATTTCACTATATTTAACAGTTGGTATAGGTTTCTTGTGATTAATCTGGATTGGGATTAAACGGGGATGTAAAACTTGCTCGTCTGTAAATACTGGTGTTGGTGCAGCTTCCAATTCATGGCAGGCATGTGCCTTGTTGGCTCTTGTGGTGTTTCTTAGCTGAAGGTGACTCTTTTGGTTGGCTGCCAGTCATTGGCAAAGTGGGTACACCTACACTTATATTTATGTGCAGTTGTTTGAATGGGAGATTTTGAAATTTGCAGTGGTTTTAGATATTGCTTCATAAACTTACCTTACAATCACCCTTCCCAAATCTGCTTTTGAGCTCTTGGACCTTCCCTCTTTACTGTTTGGTGGTGAATCCAATTGATTGCTGTCAAAGAAACCCTTCTTAGTTGGGCACAGATAAGGTACCAGCTGTAATCAATCATGATCACTAACAGGAAGTTGAGTCTTAGTCCTATTTAAAAGGTGTTTTGGGACTTTGAGCACAACTGTATTAATTATCTGGGGGTGTGTGTGTGTGCATATTTTTGACCCTATGTGTACAGTTTTGACCCTCTGTTGAATGGTCAGATTTCAGGAAAAAAAAAAAAACAGCACGTAAACTTCTGACGACATCTGTGTGTCCCTGTGCATCTACTGGAACATATAGCTGACTGTGCCTATTGTGGGAATTATTTTGGCAATTAATGAACTGCAGCCACAAGCTGCAAAGGAAAGGCAGTTGCCTATTAAATCTTACTGGGCACAAACGAAGCTCCCTCGTGATCTCGTTAGCCAACAGATAGCCCAGTCATTAAGTGGAGCTGCAGGCCGGTGCCTGGAGTTTTTATCAGAAGGAGACAGGCTCACATGCAAGCTGAGAAGCAGGATACAGCTTGCTGCTGCTCCACCCTCTGACTCGGACTGGTTGAAAACGTCTTCTCAAGCACTGCTTGCTGTACAGCTGCCTCTCCAAGCTGCTCCTTTGGTGTCACGGTGCTAGTGTTCTAATTAACAGGGCTGAGGTCATTATGGAGGCATGCCTGTAGGGCAGAAAGACTTGTCTTTGCCTATCCAGTGAGAATTTATTTTAGCTGATGTAGCAATGATTAACTGCTTTTTTCATGCACACAGTCACCAGAATTAGGTCTTAGCTAGTCTTTTGAACTAGATTGTACAGTGATGTGTTGATTGTACAATTTCATGGCCCCTTTTTATATCATAGCTGACATGCTGCAATATGAGGTGATCGAAAACATCAACCACAAGGTACTGCATCAACCCCGAGCCAGCATGCTGACTCCAAGGCTATTCCCTCATTAGTTTTGCACTATATAGGGATAGACTATTTAGTTTACTAAGTAGTGGGAGAAACACTACTTCAATTGAAATGAATTCAGACGCTTTGTCATCAGTAACGTGTCGGCACCAGTCGCTTAAACAAACCCATGAGTGTCTGAGTCGTGTTTAAGCTCCGTACCCACACACAAACTGAATTCTGAATTAAAGTTAGTAAAGCTCTGTGCTGATCATGGAATAATGCTTGATTTATTTTGCTTACAAAAATAAGTCTCCCACTGATGAACTAAGGTTACCCAGGGAAACACCTGAACTTCACCGCATCCAGTGGTCCCAGCTATAGGAGTAAACATTGTCAGGTCAGTTTGTTGCACAGTTGCATTCTGGTCCATATTCCGCTCATGTAGTGAGTTACAATCTTTATCAGTTAATTGTGGGATATTATAGTTCCCTCAAAATCGCATTCAAATTCCACTTTACGATTCGGACACTTGTAGGCCTTTTCCACCAAACAAACTCTGGTTCTTGAACTGGTTCTTTTCAGGATTTTTAGTTTTTTAGCGAACCATCCCATGTTTACACCAGGTTTGGTGGAACTGAGGATATGTCACAGAATGTCATCACAGAAGGTGTTGCACAGCATCTGTAAATGGAAGTCAGAAGATGGCGGAGCTTATAGACTACCTACGAGCATTTGTACAGCTAAAGATGTTTGTTGTCTTCTTTCCATTTCAGATGCAAAACAGTCCACTTTAATCTGATATTTGTATTTCTATAAATAATAGAGCCATACAATTTAAGCTGTTCTACTAATTAAGACTGAAGAAAAATCCCTTTGTTTTGAATTACCATGTATATAATGTATTATGTACAGTTGTGACTGACCTCCCTGTTCATTCCAGATCCTGTTTACTTTAAAACACTGCAGTGAAGTGTCTGTCTGTGCGTGTGTGTCTGTCTGTGCGTGTGTGTCTGTCTGTGCGTGTGTGTCTGTCTGTTCAGTGAAGTGTCTGTCTGTGCAGTGAAGTGTCTGTCTGTGCCTGTGTGTCTGTCTGTGCCTGTGTGTCTGTCTGTGCCTGTGTGTCAGTCACTCAGTCAGTCACTCAGTCAGTCACTCAGTCAGTCACTCAGTCAGTCACTCAGTCAGTCACTCAGTCAGTCACTCAGTCAATTATCAGAAAACACCTTTTTATTAATGCCTGATTGTGACAGAATGCTTAACATAAAGGACATCTCTTCCTTTCTGAAACTGCTACTGCTCGCTTTCATCTTTCTTCATTTGCTGTAAAATGTCAATTGAGTGGGTTTGTCAATATCTGCTTCAACCTTGTTTTAAGTGTACTAAGCTTAGTTGGACTAGTCAGACCATGTCAGTGAAACCATGACATTTTTTTATCTTGATATCAAACCACGTGTGCATGTCAAGTTGTTTGATCAGAATGGTGAATTTCTTGGAGAGGTTTGGTTAAAAGTTTCTAAATCTCCCTGAGCACTGTTTTGATTTTCTGAGCAGCAGGATTGCAGTTGGCTCCAGAGCTGACTAGGTGCTAATGTTCAGTGTAGAAGGTTGGGCAAGAAACGTGTGACTTCCCAGCACTCAAACTAAACCCTCAACTCCCTGCCTGTCTTATCATCACAAAGCAGCTGATGCGTTTTTCATGCGAGGGAAGATTTCCATTTTGTATGTTTGCTCTGCTATGTGCAGCACAGACGCTGGTCTAAACGTTGAGGTTTAAACAGGAATGTTTTTCGGGTTTTGCTGAATTGTCAGTACAACACCTTGAAGCTTCTCACATTTTTTAGTATTTGGCTTCACTGCAGGTTCAGGAATACACCTGTGTTTTTAAAGCTTTAGTTCCAGTCTAACCTCCACTGTACATTTTAAAGGTGGGTTAAATATAACCTTAGGCATGTATAATCCAATTCAGATAGTCTCAGCATGAAAATGCTGAACACCCAGCATTCAGTGCCATTAACACTGGGCTTGTATGTCTAAATAGACCGTCATTGCAGTCTGACGTAGTGTTAGGGTGCGGTGAAATGCAAACATAATGAGCCCCATTATAGAACAGGGTAGTTTGGATACGGGAACAAAAGACACTTTCAAACAAGAATGCTCCAACTCAGCCACCACTGAAACATGCAGTATATAAAATTTTATATACTTTTTATATACTTTATTTTATATAATTTATTAGGGGTTTCTGTTTCTCCCAGCAGTCCTACACAGTTGGGAATATTCCTGCATATACACGCCTACTAAACTTTAATGACTATCTTAACTGATGAACTGAGTGAGATGTTTGAGCAGGCAAATTACCAAAAAAGGGCTGCGACAATTTGTCAACAAATCATCAGTCACCACAGTTATGGGAAGAAGTTGAATTGTCATTTAATTGAAGACAAAAGCATGTGACTATGCCAACAGATTGTACTCCACTATAGGAAGCGTTGGACAGCATATTGCCCTACTGAGACTTGAACACCTCTATGTCTTAAGCGTCAATCTAACACACTGCAAAATCACAAAACTAAAACCTACCCTTCGCTGGCGAAGACTTGAACTAATTCTTTAATCATTTTGAATGAAGCAGACTGTTTTAATTATTTACAGCTGTGTCTGGAATTGTATTTCTTTTACCCTTTCACTTATCTCTACATTAGGCTACATTCTAGTGGTGAGAAAGTTACGCTGCTTTACTTTTGTTCAGTTGCTGTGTAGTGTAGGCTCAGGGTTGCACAATCTTTCAGTGTCCTCCAGAAATGCTTCCATTGTGAAATGAGCTGATTCGCAGCGTTTCGGATGCTAATTTTCAGAATCTCTTTTGAAAATTGACAAACCTTTCTTAACAAATGTGTTATTTTGATGCGTGTTTCGGATTTTGTATAATGCTGGTGAATTTGCACTTCTTTGGGATAATGTAGCACAGGCGTCGTTCTTTTGAGCCACGTGTTTTTGTGATTTTGCAACATTGTGCATTATGCCTTCTCAGCTACTGTAATACAATGTCACATCAAGCCCTTTCAGAAGCTGGCTAACTCTGAACCCTCTGTTCTCTAGAACTCCCGAACAGATCCTGAGGAGCTGTTCACTAAACTAGAGCGCATCGGAAAGGGTTCATTTGGGGAGGTCTTCAAGGGCATTGACCGCCGCACGCAGAATGTCGTGGCCATCAAAACGATCGACCTGGAGGAGGCCGAGGATGAGATTGAGGACATCCAGCAGGAGATAACCGTCCTCAGCCAGTGTGACAGCCCTCATGTCACAAAGTACTATGGCTCCTATTTGAAGGTAGAATCTTAACATTAATGCTTCTGACTATTAGGGCTGGATGAAAGGGCAAAACTGATGTCCTTGTTTGACAGATTGTAGAATTTGACAGAGAATTGATTGGGTCCTAAATACAATGTTTAAAGTAGTTTAATGAATCATCTGAACAGTTATGATTAACTAATATCATTGTTATTTATTATTAGCAATCATTATTCATTAATAATTATTCATATTATGAATTGTTTGGTATGAACAGTCCAATAATTATTCAAAATGATCAGTAATTATTTTTAAATCTTCTCCAGCTCTGCTAGCTACATGTCACTCTGAGTCAGTCTGTGGTTTTCTTGAGATTTATGAGGAGCTACTTTAGACTTGGCCCGACTGCTTCCTCGTGAAGACTTAACACTGTCGCAGTAATGCGTATGAGTCTTAACGCAGCCCTCCACGCTATGCTGCAATACCTGTATTTCTAGAACTTTGCTAGACATGACTAATCCTCCTGATTTTGGCTCTTGAGTATTAATTGGACTGTTCATGTACTGAGCATATTTTTGTAAACCAATCACAACTAAAGTAATATTTGCATAAATCTCTTCATTACATTAGAACTGAAGGTTTCAGCCAAGTATAAATTGTTTATGCTGCACACAGTGATGATTGGTGTATTATAGTCTTTAGAGTTCAAACATGTTTCCTGTTTATTTCTATGGATCGTTGGCAAGCATGGCGTGAAAGTATGGACAATTAAGTATCAGTATAAATGTTTTTTGCAGATAGAACACAAATTATGAGCAATCAGTGTTTTAGAATGACGTTCATTTTTAATGATTGTTTATGGAGGGTCTTAAAAGACTGGTTTTCTGATGTTTGTTTGGCTGGTAAGCAACTGTTGAGTCAACATGCAAAACTGAATTTCACTTTGAGTTCTCTGGTTTTATTTTGTAGGGCAGTAAGCTTTGGATCATAATGGAATATCTTGGAGGGGGTTCTGCTCTAGACCTGGTAGGGACTGTGTGTGTGTGTGTGTGTCTTCATCTTGACATGAGTATAGGTTTAAACTAGACATGCTATGTTATTGAAAAAAAATCCAACTGTCTGTGTTTGTGTCCAGCTGCGGGCAGGGCCCTTTGACGAGTACCAGATAGCCACTATGCTCAAGGAGATTTTAAAAGGCCTTGACTACCTGCACTCAGAGAAAAAGATCCACAGGGACATCAAAGGTGTGTGTGTATGTGTGTGTGTTCTATGTATTTACGTCTCTGTGAAAAATGTTGGCGTCTGCACAGGCTAATGGGTGTGACTTATTTGTTTTTCCTGAGTTTTTTTTGTTTTTAAACTTGTTTGATCTGGGCGGGGAAGGTACACTGGGGTCAGGCTTGTTTATGAATAGCTGCACTGATTGGTGTTTTGACTTTGATATTCCCTTTGTCTGTGAGGGGTCATTAAAGCAATAAATCAAATTGGATTATGTCATAAATAGCCCAATGTCAGATTGCAGACAAAGTTTGCAGATAATGTTTCCTCCACATTTATCAACTCATTCACTTCATATGAAGAAAAGACTAGATAACATTCCCTCTGTTTATCAAAGAAAACTGGCCTGAGGCATACTACACACTCTGTATTTTAATGTTTCAGGAAGAAAAAAGACCTACAGGCAAGTTCAAAGGTTAAAGCATAAGCAATGACCTGCTCTGTGGTTTAATATATATATATATATATATATATATATATATATATATATATATATATATATATATAGGTGTTGATGGAAGCAAAAATGTGCCAAAATCTATTAATGTTCCTTTCTACAAATTTTAAGAAAGTTTTTTGTTAAAAATATTAATATTCTATTTGCACAATCCTTTGTTTTCATGTTTATTACTGCTTATGTCTGCTTATGTCTGAAGTAATCAGGCTGACATCATTGTGTGTGGTTTTCCAGCTGCCAACGTGCTGCTGTCAGAGTCTGGTGAAGTGAAGCTGGCTGACTTTGGTGTGGCAGGACAGCTCACAGACACACAGATCAAAAGGGAGACATTTGTGGGAACACCTTTCTGGATGGCCCCGGAGGTCATCCAGCAGTCTGCGTACGACTCTAAAGTAAGCATTGGGTAATCCTGGATCTCACATTTGTACGTGCGCAACATTCATTACTTGTTCATTCTTTTGGTTGCTCCCAGTTAAGCCAGTGGTTCAAAGCTCTGGTCCAGGAGGAGCCTTTGTCGTATATTTAGTGGTTTCCTGCTCTAAGACGTCACAGCAAGAGTTTGATAATTAGCTGCATCAAGTGTGTGTCAAGGGTAAATACTGAAATGTGCAGGGTAGGGGGTCTTCTACGACCAGAGTTGGGAACTACTGGCTTAAATAATTTTTGAAGGATAGTGAATTGACTTTCTCAGTGACGTTGGGCTTTAAAGTGGACGAGGAACACTAAATGTATTTGGCACAATTTACAAGACAGAGTCCCAGTCTTGATTTGAATTAAATTGAATTAAAAAGAATAAACAATCTATATGAAGCCTTTCTAATCAGTGTAGTGCCATATTGTTCTAATTGTCTGCACTATATCAGGTTGCTTTCATGAAAACACTAGTTTACATTAACCACCTATTAGCGTACATTACCTAGAGGAACTCTATGGAATATAAGAAATGTCCACCCAAAATGTACTTTTGTGTCGCTCCTGGATGCAGCAATGAATTTTATAAGTAAAGAAACAAAGAAAGATGGTCCATTTTCATACATTGCCTCTTAAAAGCAAAGCAGTTCTACATCCTTGGCTCACTGCACTGAAACGAGAGAATTAGCTGCGATTCGAGGGTCTGTAGTGAGCACTTCTTGCACAGGGACTCTGTAGAGGAGAGGGTTTTTGAGTCAGGTTGGTAGTTCACTGGACCAACAAGTTGAAGTCTGAGGCTTTTTTTCATCTTACAAACGTGGAGCACACAGTCTGGACCAGTGTACGCCCAGAGAAGTAGCTGTGCAAGGAAAGGGCTTGATGACAGGCCAATCCAGCAGAGCAGAGAGAGGTACATCCCAACAAAACTGCAAAAATCCAGCTCTCTTACCACAGACAGAACCTTGCCAAAGTCATGCATAATCAAATTATCCAATGTCCAAATCTGCCTTGTCAACCACTGGATGCTCTTCTGTACAAAGTTTCAGTTCTCTTCTCCTCATCGGCTTGAAAGCATGAGCCACTGGGTTTCTTGGAGCCTCCGTTGGAAATGTAATGCATTAATGCTTTGAAAACACATTGCATTATATGGATATTGTACTGCGTGTTGTAGTTTTCTAGTGCTGCGTCCTTGAGTAGCACCCAAACTTTTATCTCTCACCCCTCTGCTCCCTTTTCCTTTTATTTAACACAACCTTTCTGTTTATTTTTATGTCCAAGGTGTCTGTTTAAAAATGAAGGTGTTTCATGTCCACTTTAACATGCTCCTTCTTATAAATTAAATGTAATAATGTGTAAAATCTGCTGTCAGATCTTTATTTCTGTTCCTTGATCACTTGCAGGCTGATATTTGGTCTCTGGGGATCACTGCTATTGAACTGGCCAAGGGAGAGCCGCCCAACTCAGACATGCATCCCATGCGGGTTCTGTTCCATATCCCAAAGAACACACCTCCCACCCTCAATGGCGACTTCTCCAAATCCTTTAAGGAGTTTGTGGACTCCTGTCTGAACAAAGACCCCACATTTGTACGTACAGCTGAAATCTCATAATAGTGGCATAACTACTATTTACTGACCTCAGTACTTTGGGAAGTTGCGAATTGTTCACTGTAAACTTTATAGTAAGACATGCTGGTCAAACTGTTCAGTGTATATTAGCTGAGATGAGGCTCTGTAGAGAAAGGCAGACAGCGTTTGTATTATGTGGCCACATTTAAGACCCTGTTTACTCTAGATCACTTCATCCATTTCAGGGTTATAGATTGGGTCTCATTGATCTATAATTGCAGATTATGCATAACAGAGCCATACTTCAAGGTTTTTAACCTTTCGATTTCTGGATTTTGTTGCCCTCCACCACAGAGGCCAACTGCAAAGGAGCTTCTGAAGCACAAGTTCATTGTAAAGAATGCCAAGAAAACCTCCTACCTCACAGAGCTGATAGACAGACTGAAACGCTGGAAAGCTGAGGGCCACAGTGATGGGGAATCCAGTTCAGACTCTGACTCGTGAGTACACGGGATGATTTCTTGCTCTCACAAATGCCTATATATCTTTAAATCTACAGTATGCCTGCCATGTTTTTGTATTGCAGTCATATCCAGTATATATAATTTGATATGTTGATGTTGTATTCCCATTTCATTTGTCTATTTCTGAAGTTAAAATCAAAGTCGGAGGTTCATTTTAGATCCCGCCAGGTACCAGGGTCTCACTATACTTTAAAACACTATATAAAATGTATATATTTTTGAACTAGGTACATTTTCTAAACACTATTAAAAAAATCATATCAGCTCTTGGCATTTCTAATGCCATGTATATTGAATGGTAAAGTTGCTACCAGTACCCAACATTAATGCTAATAGTGATTAATAGTGATCTCTTTAGTGAGCTTCACAGCAACTTCAGTCCTTTCTGGAATGCAGTCATACACGTCCTGAATACTGTGGTGTGTGGCCATAGAGCAGGAATCAAGGGATAAAGAAAGTGGGGTTCAGACTGTGCACTCCAGAACATTCTATAAAGGTTCAGTCACATTCCCATTTCTTTTATTTGGTGGGTGGAAAAGGCATGGAAGGCATTTGATTGCATTACTTGTATATTTTTAGCTAATCAATTTGTGGAGCATCAAAGAACCTGACCAGAGTTGGGCCATGTTTAACAGACCTTGTGGCTTCTTTCTCCAAATGTAAATGTTTGTGTGGATATAGGGAGTGGAAAGTTGACTCATCAGGCCCAATTACTTTTTTCCAGTCCTCAGGGTGCTGACACTCTCCTAAATGAAGAGTGAGCCGACTTTCAAATAATGATGCATGTTTATTATAGCAAAACTATGTAAAATATATAAAATGATGGGAAAATGTTATAAATAAATACTGTACACTGTAAGTGTTTGTGGTAAGAGGCTGATGGTAATGCCCTGAAGCAGATTCTATCAACCCAACATGATTTATTTTTCTCCAACCATTGATAAACACACACACACAATTCCCTCTGTGTGTGTGTGTTGCCATTTAGTGTTTATCTGGCCTTTGACACTGTGGCCACATTGTGGCTTTTGCACACTTGACATGGTTGCATATTGATTTGCATAACTAATCATATTGTTATTTTGTTACAAGTTAGGAAAACACATTACAAAAGGCTGTGATAACAGAATGCTATGACATTACAGGGTGCAGCATCTGATGTAATTCAGAAAAGCTATTTTTAATTATTTGCTCTTTTAGGGCTGGACAGTACTAACACTATTATGATCAATTACATCACAGTGCCACAATATGCTTTTCTGATCGTAATATAGATATTCTGACCAAAGGTTTGTTCACAAAGAGCACACTGCTCTCTGTTAGCTGCCCACTCCCAACCAAACACTGAAGATTAGCTGCATAATATTGTGGCCGTTTACATGCATGTGTGTCTTAACTAGGATTTTAATTCCTAGATACCAGGAAATGGTTTCATTGAGTGTGTTCCCACATGTATTCAGTATTGTTTCAGTCACTAAAATCTTTCTCTCAACACTTTTTATGTGAAGCAGATTTGTTCTTGTACATTGTCATAATTTAACCAGGAATGGACCAATAGAGATTTTCAAAAAATTACTTAAATTCAAATTAATTAAAAATTAAAACGTTTTCCTTTTTCTGGAAAGTTGTCATTTTGCAGATACAAGGTTTGTGCATCACAGTAACGCCTATATATTCCTTCTTTCAGCTGCAGTTTTTTTTGTCATGTCATTACAATATCCAGCAACTTCACTGTATCGAGTCACTTTCAACAGTTTAACCTTTCTTTTATAAATGTGATTTGATAACATCTGGGGTGTGATTTTGCTTGACAGGGAGCCCAGCAATAAGGACAATGAATCATCCCCTGAATGGTCCTTCACCACTGTCCGTAAAAAGAAGCCCGATAATCAGTCCAATGGAATGGTGCGTCTTGTTTGGATGATACTTAATGAGTGGATTCATGAGTGGATGTGTGAGGAAGCTGTTGTTACTGTGCTGAACTGAAACTAGCTCTCCTTTTTTCTTGCCTGCAGGACCAAGAGGTACAGAAAAAATCAGCCAGCTTAGCCACGGTCATAGGTCCGGTATTTACTGAGGTATGGGAAAATCCAGAGTTAGTCCTAATTTACACGACAAAATGAATGAGAATGTGTGAAAGATATTGGTTCCCTTATATTAACCTCCAAAATGGGAATGGTTTTGGAGATTGTGGCCACATTCTCTCTTATCTCTTTATGCTTCGTGGCTAATTCTTCTCATTTTGCTAGTATCTTTGTCTTTACTTGGTACCATGAGGTGGTACCTGCAGCCTATTCTGGTGACACAGGTAGGCCAGCTCCTTAAGGATGGCACATCCATATGTGCTTTTACAAGAAGGTTTGCTATGTCTCCCAGCTCAGGCTTATAAAGTGACCTCTAGCGGGCTACTTGTTCTCCAAAGGTCCACAAGTGGTGCCCTGTTCTCTTCACAGATGTGTGTTGAGTACATTTGACAGGCGTGAAAGTGTCTGGAGATGCTGTAGTGAAAATTATGTTGTCTGCAACTTCATCCAGCATAACCCGTTTGGTGGTGGGTCTGTGAATCTCTGCAGATAGATGTCCTTGGAGGGATGAGCAAACATTTATTTGGAATTTGAACCCAGCCATTAATGGGTTGATTATTTTGGTTTCCACTGGCTTTGTCTCTTTCTTCTCAACTAATTACAAATTAGGAGTTCTTTGAAGTTCTGAAATTAGAGACTGTGGTCCATCTGTTTCTATGCATATATCTTCACGTTGGACCAGTTAGGTAGGAGTGTCTAATAGAGTGGACACAGCACTTCTTGGTTTGATCCACTCATACCGGTCCAACACACTAACAAACCACCCCCACTCAAACAGTATCTGTTTATGTGGTCCTGTGGGGTCCTGTTCCCTGAAAGACAGGATGAAAGGAGACTAACAATGTTTGCAAAGTACTCCTATATGGTCAGTGGAGCTGATAAAATGGATGGAGAATGTAGAAACAGTGTATGTACATATGTATACAGTATATAAGTAAAATGGCTCATTCTTTCTTTTAAGTCACACACAAACATCTGGACTTTCAGTCACATAGAGGTCACACCTGTGTTATACATCTCTGTTATAATCAGTGTGTGCATTGCAGTCTGCTTTTGCATGTCTGTGGGAGTACACCTGTTTAAATCCATCAAATTTTACTACAGGTTTACTAAGTTAAAGTGTACCATGTTAAGACCATTGTAGCTTGGGACACATGGAAATAAGTGTATTTGCTGCAAAAATGCTCCATTTATCACAAACGCTGATCATGATTGTAGTTTGTAGGCATGGAGTTAGACTGTATTTTTACAGTCCATGTACATTTTGTGGTTTTCCTAGAGCATGCAGCTTGTCAGGTTCGGGGTATAGTACCACAGTTGGCTAGTTATTGGTTATTTGTTGGCACACCAGTAAAAGTAAAAACCCTGATACAGATCAATGGAATATTGTCAAGAGTATTGATTCTATGAAAGCATATCGATTCTTAAGATTTCTAAATGATACCATTTCTAATTTAATACAGTATCAATGCTGTCTTATCTTACTATCATAGTACATATATTGGAGAGAAATAAAGATTTCCATATTTGCTCTTAGATGTATTCAACCTTTCCTGTAAGACGTGATGTATTGTGAGACATTGTGCATTGACTGTAGGACAGTTTCCTAATGAACTGAAAAATTGCTGCTGCAAAATGAAGTCAGTCTGATGGGTATAATTTTAGTGATTAGATGCTTATTCTTGTTCTGGTCTTTCTGTTTAGTTAAAGCTGCAGCACAGGGACGGGGATGTGAAAAGGAGTGTGATTGAAGAGCTGGAGAAGAGTCTGTATGCTGCTGAGGACGTCTGTCCTGGGGTTACAGACAAGATGATCAATCACATCTTAGAGAGAGTGCAGAGGTCAGTTTGCCTCTTTTCAAATACACACATTCCTGTTTCCATACAGGTTTCATTTGCACGTTTGAATATTAATGCAAATAAAGGCTGTTCACAATACATAGTCTATACAGTTACTGTTTATTTGGTTAATTTTAACATGTAGCAGAACAATGAAATGTGTAAAAAAAACAAATTGTTAAAATGTGTATTTATTAGAGGTTCAGAGTTTCTTAGATAATCAACAAAAATGATCAGACTTTAAGATAGGACTGAACATGTCATCTATCTCTCTCTCTCTCTCTCTCTCTCTCTCTCTCTCTCTCTCTCTCTCTCTCTCTCTCTCTCTCACAAAGATACTACCTCCGATATTGTCTTAATAAATGTACTGATGCGCTACACCAGTGTTTCTCAAACCTGGTTCCTGAGTACCCTGCCCTGCATATGTTGCAGACACTCAGTCATCAGTTATGTGTATTTCAGACTAAGAGCTTAATGAATGAAAACTAGAGCAACTATGCAATGTCATGGGTTTTTTTTTTTTTTTTTTTTTCTTTTTGTCTGTCCAGATAAAAACGCTCCATTTTCCATTATCTAAAGCATTGTATTCTTGTGGACAGGGGGCCCAAAAGGCTGACAAAGGTCTAACTATTTTGCATGTGACATCTAGTCATTGTATTGTGTGTGTCATTTAACAGCTGATGAAAGGTTGCTTAGTTGTTTACCCTTATTCATTTAACACGCAGGTATTTACCAGATCATCCACTGAAAAGAAAAACATATTTTGCTTTCTCTTTCAAACCTGTAGATTCTCTGTGAGTTAGTGTAACGTGGAATAAAGGCACACAGACGACTGGCTGAGCTGGATGATTGAACAATTGGCAGGCTTCTAAGCAATCTCAGCTCTTCCTGTTCACTGAACATGCACACACATCGCCACATCGCACACAATAGCACACACACATCCATACACACACACACACACACACACACACACACACACACACACACACACACACACACACACACACTCCCTCTTCACATACAGGGACATGAGGGATGTGGGTTGCACACACTATCAAAACCAAAAGGAATTTTCCTTTTTCCCCAAAGATAGAAATATATATTTGTTTAATTGTATTTATATAAGTTTGCCATGTGCATTTATTTTAGCCTTCAGCTGGTGCCCAACGATGTATGTACTCTTATTTTAGACTGTGTTTTACATTGAGAGATTGTCCTTATTGGTTTCTGCTGCGCATTAGACAGGAATTCACGCATGTATATTTTTGACCCGATGCAATACCTTTTTAATTTTAAGCTTCTCTCTGTAATATTTATGTGTGGGAGGTTGACTATACAAACTTAATGTCTTTTTGTTTGTCTTTTTATGAGGGGAGCATTTAGTTCTACACTCTGCACACTGTTACTTGTAGCATTACAGAACTGCTGTATGGGATAACCTTCATATCATGTCAAAGAGAACATAGAAATACCTCAGTTAGTTAAAGCAATCACATGAAAGAAGGCTTAAAAAGTGACCCGCAACAAGGCTTTATTTTTTATTATTATTATTATTATTTTTTAAATTGTGCCTTTGGCACGTGGTCAGTTCATGGGAGAGGAATTTTGCTGTGCAAAAGCTTCCATTTCTGACACACAAGATCAAAGTTTCCTAAAGTTAATTTTGTATTCTGAAATTGGCAATATATTTCCGTCTTTCATTTTCTTTTCTGTTCCCAAGCTGAGGAGGGATTGTACTGCCCCTTGCTGATTAATAATTCGCCCCATATGTTTGTTCTGTTCACTTTTATAATGTCATAAGCAAGCAATGGGAGATATACTGTATTTCTGAAGGAATGCACTGCACACACTTTGTTTTGGATGAGGCAGTTTTGTATTTCAAGAATGCAAAAATGCACACACATTCCAGTACCTTTGAATAGATCTCAAGCAGGAATGTATGCCTCTATCCAGCAGAGGAACATCTGTATGGATACTCTACAGTCACAGTTCACTTACCAAAAAGAGCTATAGAGATTAGAGCTCCATAAGCAGCAGCATAGGAATTTAGATGGATATCGGGCTTTTAAAAATTGAATATTTTATTTGGGGTAGTCTTTATTTTGTTTTTGTATATTGTAATACAGAAGTTTCTTATTAAGAGGGATCTTTTTTTTCCGCCAAGCTTTTAAGTAAATATAAGGGTGCCATCACTGGTATGGTGGTGAGGTCATCAGTGCTCCTGTTGGCTGGGAGAGACTATGCCAACATCCCGTTGTGCCTAAAGTTAAATTCTGTATGTATGTGTAATTGTTATATCTTCAAAAGCTTTAAAGGATGTCACACGTTGCCAGACTGTCTGAGGTTTGAGAGCAATAAGGTTTTTGGTAGATTTTTTTATATGTCTTTATGGATATGTAGATACAAAACTAGGTTTTGTAAATTTTCTCTCTAAGCTTTTGTAAATGTTATTGAAATTGCTACACAGATTCCTGTTGAAGCTGTATCATATTTCTATAGGCATTTATCTTTTGCTTCAACTGTTACAAATGACTTTGGTTTGGTTTGACAAATAAAGATGTAAATTATGAAACTGCATGTAATCTATTTCTATACTTTAAATAATGTGTGAAACTGTCTCAGTACTCTGGCTTTTTTAAACAGGTTTAAATGATGAATTCTCGAGATGTTTTCCCTTTTAAATTCTGAAATTTAGAAGTTAAAAGGCTGTTCCAGCTGGACTACCGATTTCCACTTTGGGATGATTTAATTAGAGAGTAATAAGCTCAATGTGCTTTATTAAATCTAGACATTTAAAGGAAATTTTCATTTAGTCCTCTGAATTTAAATCCCCTTGATTTATATAGCAACATGCAAATGTTTGGACCCCCACATCAGAATTTCTGTAGAGGAGTAGAGTAATTGGTCCAAAGGTATAATGTGAAAATGCAAACGTTTGTTAAAAGGATTTTAGCAAGATTTATTTATTTATTTGTTTTTTGGTAAAGTTTGAGTTAGACTCGTGTAATTGGTAGGACTATGGCTTGTTCAGTCATTGTTCCAAAATGCCAGGTAATGTAGATTTTATAAATGCCCAAACTCTTCAAACCATGTCCTAGCAATCAGAAGCCTTTTGTAAGCAGCTGCCTAAAACTCTAAAATAGAAATGGCAGTTAACAGGAACAGATAAGGTTTAGAAACAAATAAAACAAAATCTGAGGGAACTGCTCACAACACATCTCAGAATCTGAAAAGTGGAAGATCTTGCCATGGCCCTGACATTTCTTGACCTAAACAAAATTTAACAAGTGTTACATGGTCCAGGAATCTCACAGAGCAAGAAGCGTTTAATGGACAAAAGGAAGGAATAATGGACAAAAAATCCTCCAAACAAGAAATGAAAGACATATCTGGCAAGAAAATGTGTTTACTGTTCACTATTATAAGTGTTCACTGGGATACTTGAGGTTAGGAGTTGTTTTCAACCATGCAGGATGCTGAAACTTTTGCTTCCTTCACATTTTTTATACTTTAAAACTATTAATAGATGAAAATGAAATTAATATTGTTTAAATCAGGGATAAGCCAGTTTACTGACCTCCCTTCCCTAACAGACCTATTAATCCAGGCAATTAACAGGTGTGCTTGAGCAGGAGCAGCATCGGGGTGAAGCCGGACATTGTGAACACGTGGGGCTTTGCCCAAATATCCAGAACCGTGCTCACCTCTGAAGACTTATTTGCCTATTTACAGCAGCAATATAAACTCTTTTTCAAGCCATCTGAGACAGACAGCTATGTGCAAAACATAACAGATGCAGACTAATTTTTATCTATTTTTTATTTAATTTAATGCTTAACTTTGTATCAGCACAGTAGCTTTGCCATCTTTAACTTATTGTCAAATATATTACAAGAAATAAATCTGAAATATTCAGCGTTTCTTAATTTTACATTTTGTTCAAATATCTAAATAGGCACAAGTCTGGCATTTCTCCTGTTTTAATGGGTCAGAAAAACACGTTTAAACCTCACAAAACAAAGAGCTTCATCTAACACTTTAATGCTCAGTCAGTAAAACTATATTAACATTCAGACTAACCAGAGCGCTTTCTCCAGGGTTCTGTTAGCCTGCAAACTTTACTACAGCTACCTCTTCACACACTTAGTGGTGTGGACCAACGATGTAGCCGCCTCTGCTTTAAATGAATCGCATTCTGTTGAAGATGACTGTGAATCACTTTCTTTAAAAACATTATGTCCATGTTTACTTCATTTCCACAAGCTTGCTTGCCAGGTCTAGTGTTTCTCAGAACTCCAGCAACAACAACCAGCTAAAAGAACCTCCACTACTGTTTTTAAATCTTCATTAATATTGCATAGAAAGTTATCATTTATGTACCCTGAATTGTTTAAGAATGTTGATTTTGCCAGTCCAATTAGACAACGGAGAAGGTTTTGTGGGGCTTTTGGCAAATCTTCCAGGGCTTAAGCCCTATAAGCTGTGCAGGACTGGTGTTGCCTATCTCTAGCTTAATTAGTGAAAAAGCTTAGCTATTCACAGAAACAGAAATTTTGAGCAGGGGTGCCCAAACGTTTGTATGCGTTCATGACCTTAACGTAACTATAATATACCTGAGTAGTCTGTTGAAACTATGAATTTGACACGCTAACCATTTGTTCTGTAAGAAAAACCTTAAACCAAAGCATGTTATCAGTAGGTAAAAGCACAGGTGAACGCAGACCACTTCTGGAATGTCTTCTGTGGAACAGCCATAATGGTTTTTGTTTTTGACTGAGGGCTTGGCTGAGTATCCATTGATTCAATCAAATGCAGAAACTGTCTATGTGTGGATGGTACAGTGCCTATAAAAATTATTTTTTTTACTTAACAACAACAGAATTGCACTTTAATAGCTGACAAAATTGTAAGAACAAGTAAGCAAATTTTATGCTATGATAATTACTGACCTTTTACCAGCTAGTTGATTCTCTAATATCATATAAATATAGTAGACCACAATGTCATTGCTTCATCCCTGTGGACATATCCATTGATCACATCGGCAGCATGGTGGCTTGGTAGTTTGCTTACCAGCACTGTGGTCTTGGGTTCAGGTTTCCATGTTCTCCTCGTTTCTGTGTGGATTTTCTGCAGGGAGTCCAGTTCCCTCCCACATTCCAAACACATAGAGATTAGGTTAACTATCAACTCTAAATTCTCAACCCCCCTATTGTTCAATGCCGTCCTCCAGTTGGACAGTCCTTTCCAGTAGAAACTATGCTGAGTGCCATTGGCTGCTGCTTCTTGTTGGTGTGTGAGTGTGATTGTGAAGTGCGCTGACTGTAATCCTTGGGTATCTTGAAAAGTGCTATATAAGTGTGATGAATACATAAATGTTGTGATCAGTTTAATCATAACAAAGAGTTATGATTTGATTTCACTGGAACCATCCAAACACAATATTCATCCACAATTCAGGTTCTGCTTAGATTCTCAATAGTGGTCCAATTTGCCTCTCTGAACTGTACCATCTTGTGTCAGTCCCACCTGCATGAAGATATCTCAGGACTTGCATTTAGGTGTTGTGGAGGAGGTACTAGGTCCTTTATTCGCATCCTCCTCCTCCTCATCCAGCTGAAGGCTTCCAGATGAAATTCGCATTCGTGCCAGTGGTACTGAACGTACAACCCTGCCAAGACCTGGACAAAAGTATGTACACTCAGAGTCTGAGTCACTGTGGCTCAGTTCTGCTTTGCTTCCTCCGGCTGGTGGTTCAGGTGCAAGGGATGACTGCAGGGGCAAGTGGGTGGGACGGGCTGGACTCTGCCTCCGTGACAAGTGTGGGTAGTGTCCTAGAGGCCTGAATTCAGAGGCTGGGGTACGACAAGCCGGCTGCCTCAGTAGTTTCATATCTGTCTGGCTAAGTGACCTGCGCGGCAGGCCTGTTTGGTAGCTTGAGTCATCGCTAAAGTGACCCAGCTCTTCCTGGCCGCCTCTTCCTCCACATTCAGCAACTGCGCTTGTTATGTACAGTCCTGGTGCCATTCCCAGACCATGGGGCAAACCAAGTCCTAGACCCAACCCACCATACCTTTGTCTCTGCCGCCTCGCCATGGCTGGGGACAGGGTTGATGGTCCAGAGAAGCTGGAGGATCTAATGACATCATCCAAGAAGCAAGCCTGCACAGATGGTTGAAGGCAGTGGGCCATGTGACCACAGCGACATAAGAGTGGAGATCCAGGGTAGTTTAGGGACAAGGAGGAGCTGAGTGGGTACACAGGAAAAACAGGGTGCAGGCCCAAGCAAGTTTGTGGGTGGTGGAGATTGGGGTAGAGCAGCACCAATTGCTGAGTGTTGGCCAGCAGACGGCCCCATTGAGGCAAGTTGGTCTCACCAGTGAACCTGCATCGGGTTCTCCAATCTTCCCCAGTGAGTCTTGGTAAACTCTGGGGAGCCTGCAAGGCATTAGAACATCCCGGTTCAGCAGTAGAGAAGGATGATCTGGACTGACCAGAGGCAAAGAGTTGTGAGGGCGGAGCCTGAGGATACTCCATCTCAGTAGAGAAGAGAACCTCTGAAGCCGACTGGCTTCGCTTGCTGACCTGAGAGCAACCAGCATGGGGGAATCCACACGACTGCTCGTAAGCCTGTAAAACACAATAACATAACCCAGTGGTTGCTAATCTTCCTATTTCCAATATTATTAAAACATGTTTGAGACAAAAGCTAATTTTCTTCATTATCATAAGTTTTCAACTCTAGATATTTATATTCAAGCCTTTTTTTGTTTTACTTTTGAGCAGTGTGGCTTATAGCTCATGAAAATCAGTAATATATCACCTCATATTATTAGAATATTTCATAAGATGTATGTTTTGGCACTGTGGGCAAGTGCACCATCCTACTGAAAAGGGAAATCAACATCTCCATAAAGCTTGCACAGACTCTGGACAGGATAAATCACAGTGGACAAACACCAGTAGATGACACCATTACACTAAACCCCTAAACCATCACACAGTGGAAACTTCACACTGCACTTCAGATACTGTGGATCCTGTGCCTCTCCACACATCTACACTCTAGCTTGAGTCGACACTCTACTTTTTCTCATTAGCACAGGTGAGACACCACTCTCTCTCTGCAGTGGCTTGATATTAGGTATACTGCAGTTTTCGCCCCCTTCCTCTCAAGGCTGTGGTCATCCCTGTTGCTTGTGCACATTTTCCAGCCATATTTTCCCCTTCCAGTCAAAGTTCCATTCATATATTTTGGTGCAGCACTCTGAGAACCCTGAGAACAGTGGCTTACCCTCTTTGTGGACAGTGGCGATGTTCCTTTTCTGGGTTGAGAAACCCTGGTCATGGAGGCAATCCTGGTCTGCACAATTTAGCATTTTCTCTGCTCCCAACACACATCGAGTCAACTATTCGGCTCATTAACAAACTCTTTTAGAGTTGTAGAAGGTGTGTTAATGCAGGAATCCTCTAAAATGTGCAGGGCAGGGGTGCCTCCAGGACCAGCGTTTTGAAACACTGTTCTGGACAACTGCCAAGTTAGCAGTCTTCCCAGTGAATTTGGTTGCATGTGCTGAACTAGATTTATACTTGTGAGTAGTAATTTACTCTAACTGGAAATGACATTCAAATAATTTTCTACTCTTGCTCTGTTGACTGTTGAACTCTCAAACCATAGAATCTGCTAGTACCTGCTTAGAGACGTCGGTGTGCAGGTCAGGAGAGGATCTGCATTGCCTTGTGTCATAATACGCCTTACAATACTTCCTGAATAAGAAAACCAGAAAGACCATTACAGATATACCTTGTCCTGTGGTAACTGGAAGGCACTGTAAGAATGTTGTTCAAAGACAGTCATAGCTCACCTCTCAAAAGGTAGATTCTTTCTTTCTCCTCTTCTCACACAGTCTAAGAGCTGCTTCTGAGTTCTTCCACTGAAAATGTGGAACAGATTTTAGATTTAGTTCATTTTTCTTTTAGGTACATCATCCTGACCATTTTAGGTTTTAAAGGTAAACCTAGGGGAGGGAGGGAGTGAGGGATGGATGGATGGATGGAAATCATATCCTGGTATATTTTAGCTGAATGGTGATTTACAATATACAATATGATATATAGCGTGAAAATCACAATGTGAAAAATTAGGATGCCTTTTAAACGTCTTCTTTACTATATTTAAAGATACTGAAATTTGATCATTTCTTCTTTATACACACTAATCCCCGTCCATAGTGTGTAGGTGCAAATGAGGGCAGAGGGGAGGGGGAGGCGCAGAGCAAGGGAGCAAAAAAAGGTTTCTGCAAGATTGAAGCAGAACGTTATTTAAAAACTTTAAAACTCAGTATAAACAATATTGCTTCAGCCCATCTCTTTCTGTTTATATCCCAATACTGACATATGCATCGACAGTGTGTATGGAAGGTGATGAACAGAATAATGAAGTAAAATCAATTCAGCACTCTATTGCCTCCCAGTCTGACCTGTATCTGAAACAGGAGCCCTTGCTATAGAGGAGAGATTTGTGGCGAGCCTTCGGTTCTTCAGAGAGGCGGAAGAAAGCATGGTACTCCACAGACATCTTCCAGAAGGCCTTACACACATCTCGGCTGGCCATGGAAAACTCCACTGTGTCTTTATGGGAAGGCTGTACATGATCATGCAAACATATTCTCTCAGACTTTAATAATAACAACCATTAAATGCTGTTCACAGCATGTGTTGCATAATTTACTAGATTTACTAGATAGATATGCACTATGTTTTTTAAAGAAATGCAAAACTATTACCACAATCTTAGCATAGAGTTTGATCAAAAAGTGCTTCCTTTTAAAACTCAGTTTGCGGATATTGGCCCAGCTGAAGGTGTTAATTTTGGTGTTTCCCTGAAAATAGGAAAAAATGAATTATAAAATCTGAACCAGAAACAATAGGATGCTGGAGTTCATCCACCATATTCCAGATGTTTCCACCTTTGGCTATTTATACAAAAGATTATGTATATACCTGAAATACCAGCACACCAGAATGAGTCACAGCCAAGTTGATCCTCATACCCTCTCCATCACTTGCTGCTTGAGGACGAATTCCATACATGTCTAATTTACGAGCCACTTCAAGCAACTGAAAATCAGCCTCTGCTGGGGTCTGACCTCTGGTAGAGAAAGAGAAGATGTCATCATTTGGCCTATGAGGTCAGAGCGAGTACTTCAGGATGATTCAGATAATGGTTGATCTGGTTGAAAAAATGCTCACTCGCTGCCCTCCACAAGAGGGCACTGAAAACATCTAAATATCTATCAGTGTTTTGTATTAGTGACCTTGTTTCTTCATCACATTTTCACATTTTCAGTCGGGGATGGGTCTGGTGACACAAAGATAGTTTGTTGGTAGTCTCCACCAAGATAATAGTGGGACTCGTCACTGAAGATGATCAACTGCCATTCATTCTTTGTGCATGTCTGTCTGCCAGTAGTGCTGGCACTAACAAGATAACTTATGGAGAGCATCACTGCTCGCTGAATGTCCACAGTTGTGGTTGGTGGGTCACTCTGCAAATCAGACAATCCATTGGTTCTCCTTCTCTGCTATGCATGCAAGCAACTCCTCAATAAGACCACCCCGCTTTATGCAGTCCTACAATGCGACTCTTCTTAAACCCTTCCAACTGCTCAAATTGCTTTCAAACTCTTCTCTGAGGCATAATTGACTTGCAAAACATGCTACCAACACAACAGTGCAAGTCAGAATGCATGCGTAATGACCATATACCAACCATACCAGGTAAAGCAATAATGTGACAAACATGGATCAGTAGATTGTCTCACAACAGCAAAACTTCCTACTAAGTTTCATTCCTGTGAACTGCTTCTTTTAGGGTGCATTTTTTTTGTTTATATACAATAAATATACACAAAATACAACATAATAAAACATCTGGTGTCACTTCAGGTACAGCACTTTAGGCAAAGTATAAAAAGACTTAATTAATGCGATCCCTGTAAAATAATGTTTTGTACATAATAAGGTGCCACTGATGTACAGCTTAATAAACCTAAGAAATCTACCTTTATTTTACAAATTATACTAAATGATAATATTAAATATTACAATTTCAAACAAATAATAATTTATTCATGCAAATGAGTCTTTGATCATCATTACAGGGTAAGATATTCCAGAGATTTACCTGTGTCTCTTATGAAAGCGCATGATCTTTTTATGGAGGCACTCCTGGTTGGGAATGTACTTCTTGTTGTTTTCCAAGTGCTGCATATCCAGCTCCTCTACGTAATCTCCAATCTCAGCTATGACAGAAATACGTTGAGCATCCATATACAGTATCCTCCATAATATTTAGGACAAAGACACATTTTTCTCTGAGAAAATTTCTAATCAGACATTATTAAAGTAAGCAACACATTACAAATTTTAATTTAAGGGTTAACATACATTTCAGATTCACCATGTTGAAATTACAACACAGAAAACCTCATTTCAGAGCACCATAACATTTGTGACATAGCAGTGATGGACACATTAAAGCATTCATGTTCAGTATTTTGCTGCATGCAATAACTGCTTTAAATCTGTGCTCCATAGACATCTGGTTCTCTGGATCTTCTTTGATGATGCACTTGCTCTTGCTTGCTCCTGCTTGTTTCAGGGCTGTGTTCCCATATGTTTTCTCTACAGTAGATGAAACACATGCTCACTTGTATCTGAACTCGGTGAGGTCCAGGAATTTTGCATTTGTTTATTTACAAAAACACCTGTGTTGACTTAGTAGAATGTGTGGGACCATTGTCTTGCTCTAGGATCTGGCACCACCCAGTGAGTTTGGAGGCATTTGCTGGAACATGAGCAGATATAATGTTAATCCCAAGGTTTGACTGATGTCTAATGATTTAACTCTTCTTTGTCAGCCTCATACTAGCTTCTTTGATGTTCACTGCTCATTTCATTTCATTTTCATTGGACTCTATAGATGTTTGATGCTTTGAATCAAGGCTAGGTATCATGTGTATGCAGTAATGTAAAATTGGAACACTGAGTAATCATAAACACCTGTGAAGCCAAATGTCCTAAACATTATGGTTCCTCCCCTTAACAGGCACCATCTCCACCACCCACTAAATTAAAATGAAAACTAATCTAAATACCCTGGAGCAGATGGGAGACCAGCAAGGCAGCGCTGTTATCATTACACGTCAGGCTGCCATTGGAAAGATCCTGTTTGATCTGTAGTGCAAAGAGGTACCTGCAAAAGAGGAAAACAGGGTTCACACTGCACTGGAGTGAGTTACCATAGCTGAACCTCCATATCACACTGAAAGCATGTTTAAATATGCAAAACTGTTCATAATTTTCAGAACTCAATCTACAATGGATCTACTGGAAACACAGTGGATCAATGGTCTACACTGTAGACATAAAATCAGAGACAGAAGCTCATCTGTTTCTGCACAGTTGTTGTTGGTCACTAGTCCTTCCATCACTGATCACAGGATGGAGTTGGCTGGATATTTCTGGTTGGTGAACAATTCTCAGTCGAATAGTGACACTGTGGGGTTTAAAAACTACAGCAGCCCTGCTGTGTCTGATGAAGTTTATTTGAAATCTTTGCAAATTAATAAAATATAGAAGACATAAATATAACATGTACATAAGAATACACAGCCTTTCCTCAATACTTTGCTGAAGCACCTTTGGTAGCAATTATAGCCTCAAGTCTTTTTGAGTATGATGCTACAAGTTTGGCACCTGTTTTTGGGACGTTCCTCCTATTCTTCTTTGCAGAACCTCTCAAGGTTCATCAACTGGATGGGGAGAATCAGTGCATAGCCTTTTTTAGATCTCTCAAGAGTTCATTTAGGTTCAAGGGCCACTCAAGGACATTCACAATGTTGTCCCAAAACCACTCCTTTGCTATCTTGGCTGTGTGTTTAAGGTCATTGTCCTGTTGGAAGATAAACCTTTGTCCCAGTCTGAGGTCTAGAGCGCTCTGGAGCAGGTTATCATCAAGGATGTCTCGGTACATTGCTACAGTCATCTTTCCCTTGACCCTGAGTAGTCTCCTACGTCCTGCTGAAGAAAAACATCCCCACATCATGATCCTGCCACCACCATGCTTCACTGTAGGAATGGTATCGGCTGTAGGAATGAGATGTGCCTGGTTTTCTCCAGACATGACGCTTGGCATTCAGTCCAAAAAGTTTAATCATGGTCTGAGAGTCATTTAGGTGCCTTTTGGCAAATTCCAGATGGCTGTCATGTGCCTTTTGCTGAGGAGTGTCTTCTGTCTGGCCACTCTATCATACAGGTCTGATTGGTGGAGTACTGCAGAAATGGTTGTCCTTCGGTAAGGATCTCCTCTCTCCAACGAGCAATGTTGGAGCTCTGTCAGAGTGACCATTGGGTTCTTGGTCACTTCCCTGACTAAGGCCATCCTGCCACGATCACTCCGGCAGCCAGCTATGAAAAGTTCTGTTGGTTCCAAACTTCTTCCATTTATGGATGATGTAGGCCCCTATGCTCATTGAGACCTTCAAAGCAGACAAAACTTTTCTGTACCCTTCCCCAGATCTGTTTCTTGATGTACAGTAATCCTGTCTCAGAGGTCTGCAGAAAATTCTTTGACTTATTGACTTAGTTTGTGCTCTAACATGCACTGTCTACTATGGGACCCTATGTAAAAAGCCGTGTGCCTTTCCAAATCATGTCCAATCAACTGAATTTACTACAGGTGTCCAATCAAGCGGTAGAAACATGTGGAGGATGATCAGCAGAAATTGTGGGGTGTTTTGTACATCATTTTGATGGGATAAAGTGAATCTAATCTATTTTGGAATAAAGCTGTAACATACTAAAAGGTGCAAAAAGGTGAAGTGCTGTCAATACTTTCCAAATGCACTGTATATACAGTGGGGAAAATAAGTATTTAGTCAGTCACCAATTGTGCAAGTTCTCCCACTTAAAAAGATGAGAGAGGCCTGTAATTGACATCATATGTAGACCTCAACTATGAGAGACAAAATGTGAAAAACAAATTGAGAAAATAATCTTGTCTGACTTTTAAAGAATTTATTTGCAAATAATGGTGGAAAATAAGTATTTGGTCACCTAAAAACAAGCAAGATTTCTGGCTGTCACAGACCTGTAACTTCTTTTTTAAGAGGCTCCTCTTTCCCCCACTCATTACCTGTATTAATGGCACCTGTTTGAAGTCGTTAACAGTATAAAAGACACCTGCCCACAACCTCAAACAGTCACACTCCAAACTCCACTATGGTGAAGACGAAAGAGCTGTCGGAGGACACCAGAAACCGAATTGTAGACCTGCACCAGGCTGGGAAGACTGAATCTGCAATAGGCAAGCAGCTTGGTGTGAAGAAATCTACTGTGGGAGCAATAATTAGAAAATGGAAGACCTACAAGACCACTACTAATCTCCCTCGATCTGGGGCTCCACGCAAGATCTCAGCCCGTGGGGGCAAACTGATCACAAGAACGGTGAGGAAAAATCCCAGAACCACAAGGGGGGATCTAGTGAATGACCTGCAGAAAGCTGGGACCAACGTTACAAAGGCTACCATCAGCAACACACTACGACGCCAGGGACTCAGATCTTGCAGTGCCAGATGTGTCCCCCTGCTTAAGCCAGTCCATATCCAGGCACGTCTGAAGTTTGCTAGAGAGCATTTGGATGTTCCAGAAGAGTATTGGGAGAATGTCATATGGTCAGATGAAACCAAAGTAGAACTATTTGGTAAAAACACAACTCGTCGTGTTTGGAGGACAGTGAATGCGGAGTTGCATCCAAAGAACACCATACCAACTGTGAAGCATGGGGGTGGCAACATCATGCTTTGGGGCTGTTTCTCTGCAAAGGGACCAGGACGACTGGTCCGTGTACATGAAAGAATGAATGGGGCCATGTATTGTGAGATTTTGGGTGCAAACCTCCTTCCATCAGCAAGGGCAATGAAGATGAAACGTGGCTGGGTCTTTCAGCATGACAATGATCCCAAGCACACTGCCAGGGCAACAAAGGAGTGGCTTTGTAAGAAACATTTCAAAGTCCTGGAGTGGCCTAGCCAGTCTCCCGATCTCAACCCCATCGAAAACCTTTGGAGGGAGTTAAAAGTCCGTGTTGCCCGCCGACAGCCCCAAAACATCACTGCTCTAGAGGAGATCTGCATGGAGGAATGGGCCAACATACCAGCAACAGTGTGTGCCAACCTTGTGAAGACTTACAGAAAACGTTTGACCTCTGTCATTGCCAACAGAGGATATACAACAAAGTATTGAGATGAACTTTTGTTATTGACCAAATACTTATTTTCCACCATTATTTGCAAATAAATTCTTTAAAAGTCAGACAAAATGATTTTCTCAATTTTTTTTTCACATTTTGTCTCTCATAGTTGAGGTCTACCTATGATGTCAATTAACGGCCTCTCTCATCTTTTTAAGTGGGAGAACTTGCACAATTGGTGACTGACTAAATACTTATTTTCCCCACTGTAGGAGTGGATTGTCTTTAGAATCACCTTCATTTGAGAATACAGAAAGAGGAAATGCAGCATACCTGGTAAGTTCTTTCTGAAGTTGACCCGGGTCTGGAGGATAGAACTTCACTATGAAGTGGAACTTTAGGTCACTTGTGTCTGTGTTAGAGGTCAGTGGTAGAAAAGTAAGCACAAACAAAAAAACAGTGCATTCCATCCTTTCCCTTTCTCCATCCACTGAAACAAGAATGAACTCTTAATAAAGGTCCTGTCACTGAGACGGCATCTTGCTTGTCACTTAGGTGATATCCTCAGTTATTCCTAATCAATACATTCAGTTTGGGAACTGTGGTACTTAACACATTTTTGTAGTGACTCCATATGCCATCTGTGTCTACAATAATTGTATTTGTCTATTTATGCATGTGAACATATAAAGTACCAAATTGGAAACATTTATACTGTTTGTACTCTGAAGACCAAAAATACACCAATACAGTACCTTATTTTCTGACAGTGTACAACAATTTATTGCAACTGAGAAAATAGTTTTAACTTACTTTTAATTTGTTTTGCAAGAGGCTTCAGCAATTCCAACCATACCTTTAGATACATACACAATATACAGATTATTTATATACAAAACTACAAAATAAGCACACAGAAATAAAAATAATGAAATCACACACACACACACACACACACACACACACACACACAATACACCGAGCCAAAGTGACAGTGACAGTGTGGTTAGTGTGTGTTGTGCTGGTATGAGTGGATCAGACACAGCAGTCCTACTGGAGTGTTAAAGCTGCTGAACTGAGAAAGGTCCACCAACCAAAAATATCAAGCCAACAGTGTCCTGTGAGCACCGATGAAGGACTGGAGGATGACCAACACAAACTGTACAGAAAAGATGAGCTTCTGTATCTGACCTTACATCTACAAGGTGGACAAACTGGATAAGTGTTTTTAATAGAGTGAACAGTGTGTGGGCACAGTGTTTAAACACTCCTGATCCACTCGTACCAGTGCAACACACATTAACACACAACCACCAAGAGTCTGGATATATATACTACTCAAAAATAAGGGAACACTTAATCAACAGAGTATGACACAAATTTCTGCCCGGTTATTCATAATAAGTAATTGTAAATCAAGTTCACATGCTTTTGTGAAAATGAAAGAGACAACCAGGGTACTGGTGCAACATCAACACAACCCCCAGAAGGGGGAATGGTTTGCTGGTCAAGGAAACAGAAAATGCTCTCTCCTTAACTTCCTGACTGATTCTTCTCCAGGTTTACATTTTGATAGCATCCTTGTCACTACTGGTATCAATCAGTATCCAACTCCTCCTGGATGGCACATCCATATATGTTGTTACAAGAAGATCTGCTGTGTCTCCCAGCACAGTCTCAAGAGCATGGAGGAGATACCAGGACACAGGATGGTACACAAGGGCTGTAGAAGGGCATCGACCTAGCAGGCTTAACCCTACACAGTAACCTCTAGCAGGCTACAGATGCATGTTTCTGAACAAACTGTGAGCAACAGATACATAAGGGTAGTATATGAGCCCAATGTCCTCTAGTGGGACCTATACTAACAGTCTAGCACCATACATCAATTAGCGTTCACCAGAGAACACCAGAATTGGAATATTATGAACATTATGCTGCCTCCAACATCATCCAGCATGACCAGTTTGCCACCAAGTCACATCACAAACTGTCCAGGAGCTCACTAATGCCCTTATGCAGGTCTGTGAGGACATCCCCCAGGACAGGATGAGACTATGATTTCAATGTTTTACTTTTGGCATGAATTTTAATCCTTTGGTTTCCACTGACAATATATATCAGTAAAGATTTTCAACATGAATCTTTCAATCATCAAGATTCAATTTGTGATTTAAGTGTTCCCTTAGTTTTCCTTAGTTATATATATATATATATATATATATATATATATATATATATATATATCACAGTATATACACGCACACACATAAACCACAGTTCAAAAGTTTAAGAACAACTCTAGTCTAATGGAAATGCCAGATTTTTAATTGACCATCTTAGCAATGATTGTTTTATTGCAGCTCCATCTGTCAAACCTGCAGCTCCAAGTCTTCACTTCAGGCTTTTCTAGTCTAGTCTTAAGCTGAGCTACAAGCTGTAGTAATATGCTGTTTAACACACAATGCTGTTGTGGATTTTAATCTGTCAGGTCTCTTTCTGTAACAGACCTCTTTGTTTTTTTCTAGTTTCCTACATTTGATGGTATATGAAACTGTAATCACCACACTCTGTTACAATACTGTATGTATATGTGTATATGTAGTGTATATGTGTATAACTTTAATTACATATATAACTTACATAACTGCCGCAGTGGTGGCGAAATTCAAGCCCAAAATATTCCTTTTCTAAAAGTTTAAGATGTCCACACACCTTGTTGAAGAAGTCATTCCCAAGTACATTTTGCTAAAACAAATAAAAACATTAAAAATAAATAGACTGAGTGTGGCACAACAAAATAAATACACAAACCTTTTAAAAGGTATTTCATGAAGTAGGGTTTCTTAGTTTACTCAGATGACTTGAGCCCAAAATCTTGCTGGTCCAATAAACATTCCCAATGAACATTCCTCAACTTTGGGCTTAACTTATGTTAAAATTACCCCCTAATGCTATAAATATTATGACACACAAAGGTTCTACAGCATGGTCTTGCAGGTTTAAGCTCCAACCCAGGTCTAACACATCCTATTCAGCCAATTAAGAACTTCTGAAGGCAGTAATTAGTTGGATCAGGTGGGATAGCATGGGGTTGAATCTAAAGTCTGCTGGAAGGTAGCCAGGGAATGCTAACTCAGATAACCACTATACAATTGTGATGAGCAGAAATGCATCTCATCATGTAAAGCACTTCAAACTTTGAGGCTACAATAGTAGAAGACCCTGTCAGGTTCCATTTCTGTCAGGCAAGAACAGAAGGCTGAGACTGCAGTGGCCACAGACTCACCAGACCTGGGCAGAGTTAAGGACTGAACAAAGGTAACCTGGTGTGATGAATCATGATTCCTGCTGAGGCAGACAGAGGGTAGGATCAGAATTTAGTGCCAATTGCTTAAGTCCATGAACCCAACTTGCCTTGTGTTGACAGTCCAGGCTGGTGGAAGTGGTGTGAGGAATGTTTTCTTGGCACACTTTGGGCCCATTTATACCAATCACTGCTTGAATGCCAAAACAATTTAAGTATTGTTGTTGGCCATATGCATCCCTCCATGATCACAGTATTCAGATCTCCTAACAGTTACTTCCAGTCAACCAAGTCAATGCAATAATGGTAACGTTGATGGAAATTTTGGAGGAATGTTTCCATCACCTTGTGGAATCCATTGCAAGAAGAAATTAGGCTGTTTTAGGTCAAAGGAGAATATTTGAGCAAGAAGTATATTTCTGTTTTAAACTGAACTATACAAATAGTCAGAGGTGGGGTTTCAGGTCAAACTCATTGTGTCTCCATCTTTGCCATATTCTGTGACATAATTTAACAATATTTCTTTATATTGTGTCCAAATTTCATGATGGATGGACCAATACAAATGACCCAAAATGACTTGGAATACAACAAGAAAAGTTGACAATTTGGAGTTACAAGGTTTTTGCATAATAGTGACAATTGTTGTTTAGTATTAAGGACAGAAAACAGGGGGGGAAAAAAGAGTGAATTGGGCCTTTACATTAGACCCCCAGGAGGCAGAGCAAGCTCAGGCACACTGCAGAACTGCCCCTCTTTTTAATAGCTTCAATATTAAACTGTGTTGCCCCTGCCATTGCTGGTCTCTCAGCAGAAAGCCCCCTCCTTCCTGCACTTTGTCAGTTTATTGTTCAGTGGCCTACTCTAGATGCACTAAATGCCCCTCAGCGTGTGTGTCCAGTCCAGTGAAGACGAGGGAATAATGGAGGCATATAGGAAACACGCTTTACTGAAGACTCTCACACACTGTCTCCACATCACTGGATTTTAGGGCAACTACAGCCTGATCTGAGACTGAAGTGTGTTTATGTGAAATCAGTTCACAAGTTCTCACCTCCATTTCAAAAGTGTGCTCACTGTCGTCCAGAAACATGACACGTAGGTGGAGTGTGTTTTCTCTGGGGGGTTTGCGTGAGGACTCAAGCTGTTTTCTCCTGCAGGACATCCTCATGTCCACACAGAGGGACTCCCTGAACCAGTCACATACAGTTAAGACCACAAACAGAGATTTCTCATCCATCCATCCATCCATCTATCCATCCATCCTTACATTCATCCAGTCTCTGTGAACTCCAATCACAAGTGTTGGACAGTAACTGCAAGAACTGTTCTTCAAGGAGAGCTTTGAGGACTCAAAGTACAATTTACTTGTAAATATATTTGTTTATACACTCTGAGAAATGTTTTTGTACTAGTTAAGGTTCTGTTATGTACCAAAAGTACAATATTGTAGCTTTGAGAGCACATTTATGGAAGATGTACTTCTGAGTACAAAACAGTACCTATTGTACTCTGGTTTATAGTGTGTAATTATATAAATATATTATAACAAGTGCACTGCTGCTGTCCAGTGAAAACCATGTATCTCCACTTTTGTCCATTTTTAGTTTTCTCCATGGTTTGAACCCTGTAACTGTGTAAACTGTACACCTGTACACTGTGTTCATTGGACAGCAAGGATATGAGTATTTCTTGCACTTTAACATCTAAAATAAATGTTTTCTTTCCTCATTCATTTGACTGATGAAAATACAAGCATCCAAAACAAAACTACAATAACACATTTAATTACAAATCTATGTTTTCTCTCCTATGATTACATTCCTCTGTTCACTGTTTTCATACTTCTGTTCTACACTCTGGGTCACAACCTGTTCTACACACATACACCATCATATTCCTGCAGCACAGAGAGAAAAGGTATAAAAGATATTAAAAAAGCAACTGCAGCTGGACACACCAATCTGGCCACATATGCCTTTCACAGGCCATGTCATTGAGCTATTAATTTTACAAACAGGATCAATAATCTGTAGTGTTAAACAGTTTCTAAATCACTGTTCTTTAACTGTAACCCCAGCAGATAACCCTGTGGGTGAAATTAAATACTGTTTATTAAAAAGCACAGCTGTGCACCAGCATTAAAAAAAAATGAAATTATAAAGTCAGAAACAGAAATAAACCAAATAAGATTTTCATTCTACTCACTTATTTCTGTCATGACTCCAAAACACACCCGTTATCCACAGTTCCTTATCAGAAGAGAGAGAGAGAGAGAGAGAGAGAGAGAGAGAGAGAGAGAGAGAGAGAGAGTGCTGCACATTACCAGATCCGTGTTGGAGACGCTGCTGTAGGAGCAGGAGTCTGTTTATAGAGAGGCTGGCCTCTTCCCCCGTTTAATAACCAGAAGGAACCTGCGAGAGAGTTACTGAATGGGAGTGAATGGTTCTGAAATATTTGACGCTGACAACATGTACATTTTAAAGTATGATTTGCTCAAAACCCTTTTGAATTGGGTTTTGTTGGAGTGCGCCCTCTGGTGGCCAAGGACTAGTAAGGCATCCTCAGGTGATCCTCTGTATAAATTCTGTTAGAACCAGAGAGCAGACTTTACCTTATATTACATCTCTTATATAGACTTCATGGGTCTATACACACCCACACATGTGCTGAATGAATCAACTAGATTTTAATTCGTGCTAACAAATTTACAGGGAAACTTAAGTAAAGCATAAATGCTGTTTCATCAGTTAAATGTTAGAAATGTTTTTGGAGCCAGAAAACACAAATTTTCACAGACTACTTGTGAAAATAAATAAATAAAATAATAATAATAATAATAATAATAATAATAATAATAATAATAATAATAATTTAAACACATTACAAATTAATATAAAATGTTAAACACAACCTGTTTTCTATGGTGTGTGTGTGTGTGTGTGTGTGTGTGTGTGTGTGTGTGTGTGTGTGTGATACACTATTGGGTCTGTAGGCAGTTTAATTGTAGACTTTTAGATTTACAACAACTGAAATAAATAATGATTTTTGATGACTGCAAGGTCAAAATTAAAGTGTAAGGTCAAAATGAAAATGTTTTAAAATCAAATTCAGTACAAATTATTGTATTAAGTATTAAATATGAACAATATTCATGTGCAAATAATAATAATCATTTAAAAATCTACTCTGTTTTGTTCTGTGGATGGTTTATAACCATAATGTAGATAATGTTTGATAGCTTTAGACCCATTCACAAGAGGACACAGTAGTTCATGCTGGAATTTTAAATAATAAAATCTATGTGGAAAAAAAGGATTTGAGTGAAATTGAGAGATCAGTTGAAACAGTCTTGAATCAATGTTGAAACAATAAACATTTTTATAAACATGAATAAAAAATTATCACAGAAGTGTTGCAAGGCAAACTAAACAGCATCAGTTTGAGACAATGCAGCCACAGACATCTGATGCAGACAATTAATGAACCAGAGATGTAGAGATTTCTTAAATGAAGAAAGAATGGAAACCATTTGACAAGTACAGCAAGTACAGCCTAGACAACCTCAGTATGATGACAGTAACATAGAGACGTAGACATAGAGTTTTAATGTGTATATTTTATAACCATATGTTTTGCCTGATCTAATTACATTTACATTTATATTTTTGGCATTTAGCAGATGCCCTTATCCAGAGCTTTGCTGCATTTGGGACAACTCTTCTATTTGTGTTTGTAAGCTGTGTTTGGGACAACTCTTCTGTTTATGTTTATGAGCTGTGTTTGAGACAACACTTCTGTTTGTGTTTGTGAGCTGTTTTCATGAAGATTCACTATTTCTCTTATCTGTTCAGGCCCTGATTCTCACATGTTCATATCAGCCCTTGAGAAATTAAATGAAACCCCCTATTGTGGGTGGTTATGGTCTGCAATGAAAGCAGAGGTTTGAGTCCTCTGAGTAACATAGAACAGTGTTTCCCAACCCTGTTCTTGGAGGCACACTTGCTCTGTTTTAGAGCTTAGCCTGCTCCCCACACACCTGATTCAACTAATCAGCTCATTAACAAGCCCTTCAGAGTTGCAAGGGGTGTGTTAAAGCTAAAATGTGTAGGGCAGGTGTGCCTCCAGGAAGAGGTTGGGAAACACTGACATAGAAGAAAGCGCCTCGGAGCTGCCATTTTCTCCAGCAGTACCCGGATGTTCGACCCACTAACACATTTCAGACGCAGAGACGTCACTGGGGGGGCGTGGCTTCGGCTCGAAATCACACATCGTCGCTGCGTTTCCTGCGCTTCATTTTTCTCATTTTGGTTGTTTTTCATCTCTGTGATCAGTATTCATGTGGGCGAATCTTCAGTCGCAGTGTTTAGAAACGTTAACTCGAGGAGAAGCGGCGACCCTGCAGTTCTTACTTCTGCTCACAACAACAACAACAATAACAGCGCCGTTACCGTTGTTACCGTAAGTGCGGTTTAGTCACAGACATGGAGCAGCGGTCTGTCTGTTAATGCAGCGAAGTGCAGTCCGAGGCGCGCGTTTCCTGCAGAGGTGAGTTCAGAGCAAAGAGAAGCCCGCTTGGCTGTGTTTTTGTGAACGCTGTTGAAAAGAGAAAGTGACCCGCCCATTTCTCCCAGTACAGAATAAAGCGCTGAAACCAGTGGATCAGACAGTGCCGTTTCCAGCGTTGTGTGTGTCGTGTGGTCAGATTATTGGCGTGCTGTTGGTCGTATCTGGGCTCTGTAAAGCGGTCCGGTTTGGCTGCGGGACTGGTTTTACTGGGCTGTCCCGCTGGTGGATGTAACGGTTCCTCAGTTCAAACGCGAGTTCAGTGCTTGTGTCCGCTTCTCTAAAGACTGACTCTCAGTCGGAGCTCAGTCTTCACCGACCGGGAGAACGACCGAGCTCCCTCCTCAAAATACGTGCAGAACCTCTCAAACACAATGTCTCCACACCAGCACTCTGACCTCGAGTCCGACCTGCGTCCGCACGGAGAAACTTCTATTAGTTCAGTTACGAAGAAAAGCCCTGAAATAGTGGATTAATGTCTGTATAAACCGTCCTTTTTCAGATGTTCTCCATAATACACCCGGACAGGCACTGCTGTTTAATGTCACAGGACGTCCAGAGGGTAAAAGATGATGGGTGTTATCACGGGTTTAATGTAGGTTATAGGACTTTTATTATGTAATATTTGGAAATGTGTCCTTTGTATGGAGACAAACGAAGCAAGTTGATTTAAACAGCACACATGCCAGTCTTCACATCAATCAAAACAGCAGCATAAACAGTGCATGTGAAGTGATTTAAGCATTAAATATACACCAGAAAGAAGGAGCTGGTCTTGAAGGGGAACTCTTGTTTTTTCCAAAGGTTGTGCCTAATTCAGCTGTTGGTGTAAATCAGGGTTTCTCAGCCTGTGGGCCGTGTAACCCTCACCATTGGTCCGCAGGCCCATGCTCGGGGTCAGGTAGTAGTCTATATTGGGCTGGAACTGGAACTTCATTTCATAATTATGTATGAGTGAGGAAAAGGGGTTTAGTGTACATTTTTTTGAGCCACAGAAATAAAAGGCAAAAAGTTTACATTACAAGCTGAGTTTTTCTTGGCATCCATCACACTTTCTTGTTCTAAACTGGTGGACTGTGAGGTGGAAAAGGTTGAGAACCCCCGATGTAAACAGTGATTCAGTGTGGTTTACTGAATTTAGCTTACAGCAGTGGGGATTTATATGCCACTAATACAGCTTTATTTACTGTCTGAAACCACCAATGAACCTACACCTACGTCTTATAGTTGTTTATATGGAATGGTTATGATGGTGTTTTTTTAAATGTAAGGAATTTTTTTTGACATACAACACACTGCATGTATCTTACCGTTTAGGCCAAAAACGTTCATAAATATTGTTAAGCAGTTACTGTGGGAAATGCATTTGTAACTTTTAATATAATTTCTTACTTTTCAGACGTTTCTTCCTTTTACCACCATTGTGAATAATTCTGACTTGATTCTGAAAACAGTGCAGAGCATTTTACACCAGACCACCCTGAATAACTGCTTACATCTGAAACATTTGGATTCAAATGGTGGAATTCCCTTAAAAGATCTATTAGATCTTGGATATTAGATCTTCTGGTGGTTGGATTTACATCAGGAAAGGATAAGGATAAATCACTTTTCATCATGCTTGGTGCTAGGCTCTAGTTCTCAGTATAGGTATCTGGCTTTCTCCATAACGATCTGAGAAGCCAGTTAGGTTTATATTTTTCAGCATTATCAGACAGTCGTTTATAAAGTGATTCTGTAGTAAATCGTAATGTCTTTATTTAAGCATGCTGTAGATTACAGTATACCTGACTTTGTCAATTAAAATAAAACTCATACATAGAGTACTGGAAACAACTGTGTTGTCATATTTGAAACTGTATTGTGTCATGGGAGAGCCTACAGTTTACGTTTCTGGTCTCTATCAGTTCCTGCCAGCAGACAAGCCACAGTCCTCATGAAGTACTGTGGCTCAGAGCAGAACCAGCGCCTGGAAAGGCTGTTGGAAGACAACCTGGCAAGAGAGATGCGGCTTTGGAAAGCTCCAATTGTCAAAGGTGGATGCATCCAGGTAAAAAAATCAGGGGGAAAAATCTGACCTTAAATGTGTCCTTTGTGTTTGATCAATTTATTGTTTTTTTTTTGTTTTCATCTCAGGGATCTGACATCACTCCATCTCTCTACCAGGAGATTGTCACGTGGTTGTGTGAGATGAGTGAGACGTTCATGTTCTGTTCCCAAACTTTTGCTTTGGGTGTCTGTGTTCTCAACAGGCTGTTGGCAACAGTGAAGGTGAGTGGAGGCATTTCTGATTACTGGATTGTGTTCAGTTTGGTATGAGCTTTAAATTAAGTCAATTTTATTCATAGGCTCAGTCAAAATACCTCAAGTGCATGGCCATCACCTCACTGATACTTGCTGCAAAAATCAATGAGGAGGACGAGGTAATTTTTCATGAGTTTAACTGTAACAGAATGTCAGCACAGTGTTATGGGTGGAAACACACAAACAGCTGAAGCTGTTGACTAGACTTGTTTATTTATCAATATCTGTCATTACAGGTGATTGCATCAGTTAAGGACCTGTTGGCGCAGAGCGGGTGCAACTTTTCAATAGCAGAGATTCTTCGCATGGAAAGGATCATCCTCGATAAGCTGCACTGGGACCTTTACACTGCAACACCGGTTGACTTCATTCATATCGTAAGTAATAGCTGATACGTTTCCCTCTCATTTGTTTTTCTCCATTGAGACGAAACACAACAGAACAAAAAGCACAACAAAACAACCCAACCTCTCCTTTTGATGTGGCTATTGCAAACGCTACCAAAATCTTCTTGGTCCCTTGGTCCCTCAAATTGTGCAGTGGTTGGACATTGTTGGCCCTGAGCCAGTAAGGATTGATGGCCACAGGTGCTTTTGCACAAAGCTAGCACTTAGACAGTAGGAGTTAAGTGCGACATCTATTTGGCCAAGGCACTGATCTGGCTTGTACCAAGTCAGCAAAGCAGATGGACAACCCAGCGCAAGAGGAATGGAGAGCATGTAAAACATACTTTATCTTTGCGCTTTTATTTAAATACAGAGATTATGTCCCCCAAGGGGGAAACGTTAAAGCCTGCCTTCTTTGTTATGCCATCTGTTTAAAATATCATGCAGTATGAGTGCAGATATTGCCTGTTAACAGTGAATTGAGCACAAGCTCATCAATACAGCTAATTAACTGCGGAAGCAAATTTTGCAGTAGTCATTTTCATATATAGAACATTTTGTTGTTGCAGGTTATGTAAGACACACTGCATTGCTGCTTTGGCACACTTTTTTTTTTATTATTATTTTAGAAAGCCAGTCACTTTCCAGAAATTTGCTTGAGAATACAAAGAGCTTGGCAGAACACTGTTAAAAGTTCCTCTTAGTTTAAAAGAAAGCTTCATGAAATAAATTATATTTAAACTGTAAAGAACGGGAAAAATAAATTTGGTCTGTATAGATGTTTTCTCATCTGTAATACTTGCAAGAATGAAATAGAATAATTGTTTATGAAATGAAAAAATATCCTAGCATAGAAAAATAAATTTCCTTAAATCTTTTCAAATAAATATCCAACATTTGCAATCGTGTGAGTACACTCCAGTAAAAAAAAAAAGAAAGAAGAATGTGATATATTTGCCATCAGATTTAGCTACCCTCTCATTCTCTTGTTGGAAATATGCTAAAAGAAAATGTTACAGGACTACAATACTCTCCTAATGTCTCTTGTAATTTACACTAGTATCTGTAAACACAACACACATCGTTCCTGCTTAACATGGCTTTTTTCTCTCCAGTTTAACATACAAAACGTGCATGTTAACAAAATATCTTGCATACAACAGAAACGAAAATGGTTTTATAGCTCTATCTATGAAACAAGACTACCTGACCTGGACCATAATCCATGGCTCCTGTTCAGATGAACCAAGCCACAAATGTTATACATGGCAAGGAGACTAATGGACAAACACAAAACATCTTTAAAAACAGGGTTTCACACCCCAATCACAAATGGGGTGACCACAGAAACAGTAGAACAAGAGAATTGGAAGAAAAGAAACCTTTCAGTTTATGTTATGGAAATTTTGTGACCGTGGCTATGGTTCAGTCTCTGTTCTGTTTGAGCTTTTTATGTTTGATGTTCTTGCAGTTCCACGGCTTGTTGGTGTCCGCACGTCCCCACCTGTCACTGGCCATCACTCAGAAGAGGCTTTGTTTCCAGGCGTCGTTGTGGACCAAGCAGGTGCAGCACTGTATGGCCTGCCACCAGCTCTGGCAGTTCAAAGGCTCCACATTGGCTTTGGCCATCATCACCTTGGAGTTGGAGAGGCTCATGCCTGACTGGTTCTCATTTTTTTCTGACCTGCTGAAGAAAGCACAGGTATGCAAGCTCTATGAATAATCTTAAACAGCTATGAAACATCCGGACCCGGTAATGTCACTGACCTTGATGGTCATCTCTTACGTTTCCAGTCTTGGGGGTGTTTAGATTGACTGTTAGGACTTTTTTATTTTTTAGAAGTAAAGAACTCTTCCCCCTTAACTCAAATGTAGTTGATCAGCCAGCTACAAAGGTTGCTACCATAAGCTTTATGCAGCTAAAAAAGGAGCTTATACTAGTGCCTCTCAAAAATGTGAATAGAGTTTTTGTGTGAAGGTTTTAAGTCATATTTCAAGCAGTTTTGTTTTAAAGTTGATACTGTGATTAGTACTCTATTCAGATTTGAATTAAAATTTTCTAATAGTTTGAGATTCTGGTTTTCATGAGCTATAAGCCATACTGATCAACAGTAAAACAAAAAAAGGCTTGAAATGTCACTTTACTTGTAATAAACATATAACATGACCATTTACCTTTTTGAATGAAATTGTGATCAGTAATGAGCTTTTTAATAATATTCACATTTTTAGATGCTTTATTATTTATTAGCATTGTTAATATGCTGTTTGTTTATATTCTATTTTGGTAGATGATTGCTTTATATAGGTTTGAGTGGTATTTCAGCTGTATTTCAATGTTAATGGACCAACATCAGTAGAAAATTCCACTTCTATGGGAATTCTGTCATGAAAAATTGTAAGTAAAACATTAAGGTGTAGATTAAATAATTCATTAAAAATAGAACACATAGCAATTGAGTTATGCCGAATTCCTGAACAAATCTATGGAATTAGAGTTGTGTTTGATGATTACTAAATCCATTACTAGATACATGACTAGATAGACCTCATAGCTCCAGTACAAAACTAAAGTGGACCTCAGGTACCAAAGTCTTGGATGATTGTTGTTTATTGGAGTAAGTGGAATACTGTAGAAGATGTTAAATTATCACTTTTATGTATGTTTTGTCTATGACTTTTACTCTTCTAATTACATCGACATGCCAAAAGTCATGAGATAACAATATGTAAACGGATCAAGGAATGTGCTCCACTTGCCTCAATTGAATTTTGATAATTCAATAATAATAATTTGATAATCCCTTTCCATAAGCACACTGGCCAGTGTTCAGCATCATTCACAAGATAACACCTTACAACTTTTGTAGGCGTGGGGATCCCAGGCTGTCTCCTGAGATAATGCTACGTAAAATCTGTTTACGTACTGCTGTCTCGTGACTTTTGGCATGTCAATGTATTTCCTCAAGAACGCAGGAGTAGACAAATTTCCCATAGAAAACCTTCAGGACTTGAAAAGATCCCACTTTGGTCCAGAGACAGCTCTGAATATACTTTTCACTTATGATTTAAAAGAACAAATCTGTACGTTAACCTCTTCACCAGACTGTTGATTATTTAAACTGACTGATTAAAGCCTGTACATGCCTGTTGTTCTATCTGCTCACGGCAGCGTTTGGGTTTCTCCTCAGATTGACAGCACAGAGTTCATTTTCTGCAAAGAGATCGTGGACGAGTACCTCAGCAGTCTCGAGCTTTCCTTGTCGACCAATGCAGTGTACATCTTGCACACCACTGACCTGAAGCTCAGAGCTTATGAGGACCATGAAGAGATGGACAAACGGAGAGGTGACCAGGCCATGAAGATAAAAGGAGGGAGTTGTGGCTGGGAGGTGGATGACTTCTATGATGGCTTTAGTTGTCTTTACAATGAAGTCTCTCCTATGGAAGAGGAAGGAAGTGGACCTGGGGATCCAAATGGACCTCTTCAAGCTAAGATCATTCCTTGCCCGCCTCTCCAGCCCCTCCTAAACTAATAAGCTAAAGCACTTTGCTTTTACTGACATACTGTCATCACCTTATTCAGCACTTTTGAAACATGTATTTGAGCCTTTTTTGTTTTTTAATATAATGAGCATATTTTAGTTGTCTTTGTTTTATCATTCTCTTTGGTTTATACTGAAGCTCCTTTATACTGTACGTCTTTATTCAAATGATTTATGCCAGTAATGTTAATGAATGACTACACCATGGTGCGATGCACAAAGTGCAGTGTGATCTGGTCTTGTTTCACACAGTTGCAGCTGTATGCAGTTGTTTGTATTTGCATTCTGGAAATTGTGTGAACTGTTTTCTGTTTTTTATACGTTATACAAAAGTCAGTGTCTCTCTTTCTTTCCCTTTTTCCAATAAGCTTTCGGTTCAGACGCAATGATGTACTGATCTTACCAGACTGTGAAGCCAGTCTATTTTGTTGCACAGTAGTCATGTTACTACTTGTGTATGGTGGTTATTTTAAGACCAAATTATTGATTGTCAATTGTTTCCAAACAGTAACTCTAAGGCAGCTAATCATTTACATGTTGGTTCTTCAAATAAAACTGAACTTTTTTTTTTAACAAATGACTTGTCCTTGAGTTAATGTTAAAGAATAGTTGTTTTTTTAGATGGTTTAAGATTTTTAACCTTAATTATTTTAATTTAGTTACAGTTAACATTTAAAAACTCTACATTCTGTTTATGTACAGTCTGTTTGCTTGAAGATAAGGAACAGTTAGCACTTTGTCAGGAAATGTTACGGTTGCATGAACTCTGAAGGGGGAGGCCAGACTTGGCTCAAAATGTGCGAGCGAGTCTTTCTTAATGAAAACAACTCCCTGTCTGACTAAATTCTTATCAACAGCTGCAGTTGTAAGCAGTAGCAAATCCTCAGCCAAACTCCCAACTCCAACTCAAGGAAAATGAAGTTGCATTTAGCTGGATGTAAAATCCTTAGCTCCTTCATACGGAGTATGAGTATTTGCTGTGTTAAAGTTCAGTTTAAACATAAATACAAGTCCTTTACCATAAGATGAGAGTTTAGACCATTGCCTCCAAGAACCCATACATTTCAAAGAAGCACTAATAATCTCATCATATTTGCAGGAATCTCACAGGTCAGCTGTTAAGTTTAATGTTGGGTCATCAGTGGACCACGGGCTCTTTTTTTCGGCTCACCCGTATAAACCACACTTTCATAACTGGGAAGTTATTGGCTTGAATTCAACCTTAATAATACAGGCTCCCCGCTGGGGTCCCAGAGAAATAACATAAAGGTGTTATGGAGCCAAGGATGTCTATAAAAAAGAGGTCACCATCCCTGCTCCTGAGACCTTAGATTCAGCTACAGACGTTCTTGATTGGTGGAATAGGATGTGTTAGGATTTGGGTGTGACCCGAAACCTTTAGGAAGGTAGTTCTTCAGGAGCAGGGTTGGTGACCCCTCGTATTAAACTATCAACACTACTATTGTCTTTCTTTCACTTCCTTCCTTATGACACTAAGCCAGCTTTGAAGCACCAATCTCCTGTATATGAGGCAAAACATTTCCCCACAAATCCTCCCAAGTAATCTTCCTTTACCAAAGTAAAAAGCGAATAGGTCACCGAGTGTACATATATGCTGCACTCTAAATAAATGTTGGTACCTTTTTTATTTGAGTAAAAGAAAATCTGATCAGATGTTACGTTGCCTGGGATTCTAGGTGTCATAGTGCAGCATTTTCTTCTCAGCAGTCTGATGCTCATTTGGTCACTGTGGTTTGATAGTGAGAAACCATGTAACGTCACAGCTGGAACTTGATAAGACTAGATGTGGGTGAGATGACTGGTAGACAGACATTAACACAGTTTCAGCGGAAATATCACCCCTGATTTTATAAGCAAATTATGTGGGGGTAAGAATTCAGCCAACAGGAAAAGTCGATACAAATGCACTCATTTTCCTCGGTCTGGCCAAATGATGTGAAGTAACTCTGATGCTCACATGTCCTGTTGTCCCCAACCAAAAGTCATCAGTAGTGTCAAAAAAGTTAATGTAGAGTCAGTTTAAATAATTTGATTGGCTCACATAATTTTATATGAAATTAACCTCAAAAATCACTCAAATACAAACTACACAAGAGCTATTTAAATGTTCTATTGCAGGATTGTAAATGTAATTTATTCTATAAATATACTTGTATCTCAATTTAAGGTAAACAGTTATATTTTATATTCATTCATTTATAGCGAGGTATTTCAAGCTTATTTGTTTTAATGATACAGTGTGATTAGTATTTCTTTCAAACTTAAATATTCTAATAATTTGAAAAACTGGACTTTTGATTTTCTTGGGCTATTAAACAGACTGATAGGTAGAACAAAGGCTTGAAATGTCACTATACATTTACTGAATATAAAATATGAGTTTAACTTTTAAAATCAAACATGAACATGAATGAAGTTCACAGTATTTCATTTTTTTTTTTTTTTTTTTTTTTACATGAACTGGAACCGAAGATTTTTTCATCTTAACTAAAAGTACAAATCAGAATGTGATTAACAGGCTAATACCCAAAACAGTGGGCACTCGAGACCTACACAATCACTGTTAAGGGTCTGTTAACAGTGTTAAGTATATAAATAAAGCTTTATATATAGTATCAATTTCACTGGACTGCAAAACTTTGGCCTCAGCTGGTATTTTTATAGATTTTGAGCGAGGCTGTAGGTATGCATATGGATGGTAGGGACATGTCCATACCAATATTTTGGATGAAAGACTCGTCCCTATCGATATTTAAGAGAACTCATACAAATTGTCATTTTGGATCATTCTAACATGCCCTACACAAGCTTGTCTCCGAGATGAGGTTTATGCCGGTCATCATTTTAAAGCTATAAACAACACAAAACGTTAGTCCTGCAAGTATCTTGCCGTACGGAGCTGAACAGCTCAGTTACATTCTGGTGCCTGTAGCTTCTGCACCATTTAAGGTGGAGTGGAAAATTCCAGTCTGTCACCGTCATGAGTGCAGCTGTGTTTGTTTACAGTGTGATAAATCACGTTCTCTATCTGTTGCCAGAAAGGTTATATGTAGGTTATGTGACGAGATGGTTAAAATATCAGAGGCTGAGGTTTAGGTCAGGAAACTGTGAGGGGCTTATAAAAACCTTATGTCTGTGCCTCTTGAGGGAGTCTGTTTAGAGATATGTTTAGCATCATCTGCTGCAGAAGCCATCCTCTTTTCATTGTCAGCTTTTTTAGATATACTGTACTATGAATTATGTATTATGTGCTTGATGGTATTTAATTGAATACATTCTTCCCTCTACTATTGAATTGCTCCCATAACACTGGCTGTAACACAAGCCCAAACATGACAGTGAGGAGCCCACTTTATTAAGTTCTGCACTCTTTCTCCCAAATGTACATTTGCTCATTGCATCCAAAAAGTTCTGTATGAACTGTATTAGTCAACATCTTCGAATATCTCCACTAGGAGTATATATAAACAGGTGTCTCTGCAAAGTAGAACAGTGCACCACCACTCCAGTGTCTGTCGAGACCAAGATCTCCTTTTAACTTTAGCATATTTTTATTTTGTACAATTTTAATCTATTTTTTTAACTATGTGTCTTTTATTCTTTTAACAATTTATTGTAAGCTTAATCAGACATGTTCAAACTCTTGCATGCCAGTGTATGCAATCAGAAGCCTTCTATCTCTCATCTTTGCACTGAGTATTGTACAGCTTTAGCATTAGAAAGCTGCTAAAACTAGCTGAGATGAGGGGAAAAAGTGTTCTTGACCATGATTGGTCAGTCACATGCTCTTCTGAGGATCATGTACAGTATAAAACCGCAAAGAACACTGTACAGCTCAACACTGCTCTAAAGACAATTAGAAAGCTGAAATCAATATCCAAAGAAAATGGTGTGTTACAAGCACTAATGTTCATGTTTAAGACAAAGCAGCATAAATAGTGACTATATACACACAACACCACTAGCCTTAAGCTAACCTAACAGGAAGTAGCACCACGTTAGCAGTGGTTTAAATGCTGTAGTGAAGTTTATTGTCATTCAGACTGTACAACAAGGCACGTACACACCGATGTGCAGCTAACATATAGCAATACACATAAGAATAACAGACAATATAGAGAAGACATGAATGGAGAGATATTGCATGGTATAGATACACACACACACAATATGTATGTGTGTGTGTGTGTGTGTGTGTGGAGAGGGGGGGGGTTTATTCATGAATAAAACCATCCTAATAGGCCAGTCTTATTTATAACAGACCAAGATATGCAGTGATGTGATATTGTTGTTATTTTCTCCTCCCTCGCTCTGCTCCATCCCCTGCTCCTCTCCACTCTCTCATGTACAGACCATGGAGGGGGAGTAAAACTAAAGTGTGTAAAAAGAAGGAATTGTTTAAAATTAAAAAAAAATGTTTACAAATAATAAAAAAGACAGGATTTCATGGGGTATCATTTTTTTCACATCGTATATTGCATTATATATCATATATTGCCATTCAGTTAAAAATACATATAATATTTTGTCCATATTGCTCAGCCCCTAATGAACATATTAATAAAAGCTTTCACTCAGTACACGGTGAGCTGTTTCTTTCTTTAATAACAGTCAGTCTCAGCTGTGATCAACACGACAATCTCCTTTTTATTCCACATCCATTTGGCTGTTCTTTTGTGTCCAATAAGCAAACAGCCAAACTGTCAACTGCACAGTTAACAGTTGAGTCTGAGCATGACTAATTAACCAGCCTTTTCAAAGGCACTGTAAGATCAGTGCTCTAATCTCCATAAAGATTTGGTGAGTCTAAAGGCCTGGTGGTAGTGGGCAGGAAATATTGGAGAGGATGGAATAGTGCAGACATGTCCATCTATTCATAACATGGCCAAAGATGTGCAGGAAAGCAGACTGAGGGAAACGAACGGCGTTCGTATGCTGACATTACATTGAGTGCAGATAACAGTGTCCGGTTTTCATTTTCACAAATTAAAAGATGAAGCGAATTCCAGCCAGTCCAGGACAACAAGGGGGTGTTTCAGTTTATTTTCAGTATTGGGGAATACAATGACTCTTCTGTTGAAACGTGCTAGAAGTTTACATATCAAGACAGATCTCATTCCTGTGTAGAGTTTGATTATTTATGGTGATACAATAAAATGTTCTGCATAGCTTATAATATCATACATTTATTACCAAAACATCATACTTTGCATATGATCATAATTTCAACAAGACTAAAATAGACAACATTCCGATGTGGTGCTGGGATATTATAAAAACCACAAAAACAAAACAAAACAAAAGATTCAAGACTGGTTCATTTGGTTGTACCCATATGGGTTTAACATTGCATACTGGTTTACACTCGTCATCTTGTCATTATTGCTGTGCTGTCAACTGGTGGCTCAGATATTAAATACTAGTGTACATTATGGCAAGGGAAGCTGGCTTTACTCAAGCATTAACGTGGCCTGACATTGTTGACTGGTTAGTTTTCCAAAAAAACAATTTTGACACAATAAAACAACTAACAAAGTCCATGAGTTTATCTTGCTTTCTTCAGTGAGAAATCAAGGGTTAAAAATAGACAGACATTTCAAAATATAATAAAGGGAAAATGTATAAAAAATCTAAACAAAGATAACCTGAATGGTCCTACCAAAGGGAAAATGTTGCATTGAGTGGCAACACAATTGGAAAGGTGGTCCTCATACCGTGGCTCTGTGTCTGAGGTCCGAAGCGTTGCCTTTGGTCCGTTTACAAAGTCAATGAGGAAAATGGCAGAAAACAAATAAGAAAATAAAGAAAAGGACAAACACTGGCGTTGCTATGATGATAGAAGACAAGTCCGTGGTTGGCCTGCGATGTCATGCTCATAAATTAACTGAAAGGGAAAACAAAGGATAAAAACAATGAAATGAATGGCAGAAAGAATGAAAAATGAAAGGTGGAGCTGATGACATAAATGCATAAAGGCATCCCAAAAGATGAGCCACATGTAGAATTGCTCTACTGTCAACCGTAAAGGTAAATTGTACAGGGGCGATTGTACAGTTGTTTTCAGAGACTAAAGTTTTTGGGGATGGGCAGAAGTAGAGGTGGCAAATCGAGGTCCAGAAATCCAAAATAAGCCCCAGGATTTTATTACGATTGCCTGGGTAGTTCTGCTGCAGCAGAGACATCGAGTGAACAAAATCCTGGGGCAGGACCTGGATTTGCCAACACTGGTCAGATGTCAGATTTGAATGGGTTTATATGGAGCTTTTGTGCAGAACTGTCATTTGTAAAGGCAAAAACACAGAGATGCGTTGTTCTCTCAACACAGGCTGATACAAAATATTTCTATACAATGGTCATGTTTCAGAATTTTTCGGTTATAGGACATTTCAATCAGTTCCTTCTATACACCTACTGAGCACTTTATTAGGAACACTATACTGATACTCGGTAGAGCTTCCTGTCTAGTTTTTTTGTCTTGTGTACCTTCATCCAACAGTTTGAGGTGATCCTTGCACTGTGACACAGTGCATCAGTGGTAAGTGGTAAGTCAAATGATAAGTGAAAATGGGTTCAAGTTTGACAGAAAACACCTCCACCACATAATGGGTCCATGTATTCATGACATCAGTGCCAAATTCTAACGCTACCATCAATGTGCCTCAACAAATATCCAGATTCACCAGGCCAGGCTACAGCTTCCAGCCTTCAGCAGTCGAGGTTTGGTCAGACAGTGACCATCACAGCCTCAGCTTTCTGTTCTTTGCTGACAGAAGTGGAACCAGACATGCTTCTACTTTTGAAGCCTACCTGCCTCAGGGTATGTTGTGTTGTACTGAGTGATTATCTGAGTTGCTCTAACTGCTCTGTCAAAAAAACAAAATAAAACAAAATAAAACTGGTTCACGAATCACTGATGAAATAATTGATGAATAGTTTAAATGTGCAGGTGTAAAGGTATTTCTAATAAAGGACTTCGCTAAGTGACATTAGCGAAGATGAACCTCTTTCCTATGAGCAGTTCTTTAATGGATTAGCAGTATTAACAAACAAACACCACTTGATATCAGTAATGCTAGCATCCTACTGTCCAACATCTGTTGCTGTAGAAGAACATAAAACTTTCTCCATTTTCTACTGATGACCGTCAAGTAGCCTCTATTGTTTTTGGTGTTTATAATATGAAAAAGAAAGCCTCTAGGCTCCACTTTAAGTGACTTGTTACATTGTCTTAAGAAAAAAGAAATTTCTTGTCCATATATGTTGTATATTGTATATGTTTCAATATATCAACATACACTATTGATAACTAATATGTCTGCTTTACTTACCGTATTTTCCAGACTATAAGCTGCTACTTTTTTCCCATGCTTTAAACCATGCAGCTTATAATGAGGTGCAGCTTTTTCTTCTTATATATATTATTTTCCAGGTTTTTTTTTTTTTAACTTTGCGGGTGATGCTTATATTCTGGTGCGGCTTATAGCCCGGAAAATACGGTAAAAAAAAAACAATGCAGTGAGGAGATGCAGCACTGAAGCAGATGACATCCATCACCACAAGATGGCACCAGATATACTAAATACACTGCTTCTACTCTTTAGATATATGAAAAACACTTTCATGACTATATCAAATCTGTTGCACAAAATCATACTGGAATACCAATACCTACCCATGATATTAACTCTGCTGACCAAGACCTCAGTAACAATGACACACAGTGATGTTTATGATGGTCTTTTCTGACTTGGTGTGCCACTCAATTGATCTATGTGTTATACCTCCCTTAAACATCAATTATACAGATTAACAGTTACACACTGTAACCCATCTGTTTGTAGACAATTCATCACCATTCACCCTGCTATCCAATTCAGTTTTGGTCAACAGGTGGGCTACAGTATATACACCAGCAAGGGCTACAAGTTATGGATACATCAAAAATACATCAAACCACTTTACTGGCCAGTTATTCAGAGCGGGTTGAAATGTGTGAAATGGTTCATATTAAAAGGAACTTACAGACTTTCTTTCTTTAAAGTGTTGGTGAGACAAGGGTTTAAGTGTCAATACAAATATAGTCATTTTATTTACTGTCGAAAGAACTCACTGAACCTACATCTACACAGTTTACATTTATGTGCAATATATACACATTTATGTTTCAATGCAATGGTGATAATGGTGAAATAGTGACAAATCTGAAAACAAATGTGTTCTTTCACAAATACTATGCGGAGGGCAGCATATTTGTAAACATTTCATTTAATCCCTTTCTGTGCTTTCTAAGCTTTAAAAACCACAAAACTCTTCAGGTATCTATTTCCCATAACCACCACCATGAACACATTCAACTTCCCTAAAGCATTTCACACTCAATGATTTTGAATCTTTTATTTGATTATAAGTCTTAAACCATATTATTTACTAATCAATCAGTTTCTAGTGGTTTCTGCCACTCCACAACACTGTTAATAATAAAAAAATATATTTTAAAACTAAGTAGCCTGATTTTTCTCTGTACTTTGTATATTTCTTTGTTTAATAGTGTGTTTGAGATTTACAGATAAGGAAGGAAGGTTACTTGTACCACCCCCTGCTGAAAATGTAAATTTTATAGGTTGTTCCAGCATGAAGTTAACTGTATTCTCTTATCAAGGACATTTTTACATGGTAAACCGAATTGGATTCAAGATTTTTTTTAACACAACCAGCAGATGGCGCAGGACTGTCTTCCCCTGACAGTAGCAGTAACAGGGTAATGAGAAAACTGTGTAAACTGTGTCCTTTAAAAAGGGAAGCAGAAAACAAACATTAAGAGAGATTATAAACAAGAAGCACTCACTTCTTCTTGTCCTTGTCCTTCTTGAGTGGCTGTGAGAGGGACAGGGTCTCAGCGGCCACTTTCCTCCTGTTGAAGGCGTTCATCTCCTCCTCCAGATCCCTCTTCTTCTCCTCCACCTTCCTCTTCTCCTCCTGGTGCATGCGCTTCAACTGCTCAAACTTGTCATGGAGCTGGGGGAGAAGGAGCAGTGTCAGATAACACAATCGCACTCAGGCATCAGCATTCCAGCCAAAGATTGGACAGCTCATCTAGCCAGAGTTTGCAATGGACTGATGAGAAAGGTAGAAAAATGATAAAAATCTCTAGGACTGTGCAGGAAGTCAGCAGTGTACAGTAAGCAGTTCCATGTTTATTTAAGAATTCAAAGAAATTAGCAACTTTTCAAGGAATGTTTCCTGGATTTACAAAGTCAGACAGGCATCCCACAGAGTACAGCACTAAAGTGAATGGATTTGGTATGCTATACATAACCTGCACAGATTATTTACAAGCAATAAAAGGTGTGTTCTCAAATTTCAGTCCAGCAGCACTGCTTGCCTTCATTTTCTGCTTTAGCACACCTGAGTTAAGTAATCTGTTCTGGAGACTGGAAACATGTATCTGGCAGAAGTATTAAACTAAGGCTAGATCTCAAGCTCACAAAGCTCCCTACTCCCTATATAGTGCACTATGAGTTCTGAAATCGTGGCACACAAATAAGTCCAGCAGGAAAATGTTAACCCATGGCTGAAGATCAAATCATTTTCACTAGATAAGTTCAGCACTTTTTGAGTGCCAAACCATTTTAAAATGTACTACGGAGCATCATGGACTAGGGAAGGAGCAGAAAAACAGGATTCGCCACCAGGGTGGGAAATGAGAGCTTGGTGCCAACTATACAAGTAAAGACACTAGTGTTACAGTAGTTATACAGTAAAGCTACGTGTAAGGCTTTTTATTTTCTGTTGTACCCAAGAACTCCACAAAGTTCAAAATTGCAGTAAGGCATGATCTCTTGTGGCTTACTGCTTTATTAGTTGAGGTTATGGAATCATGTTCAGAAATAGTTTACCTCTCTCTCCTTTTCCTTCAGTTCGGCCTCAGTTTCCTTTACTTTATTGACAAACATTTGCCTCATCTCCTCCTCCTTGCGCTGAAGATCGCTCAGGAACTCTTTCCTCTTGGCCTCATATGTCTCCTGTAGACTGAAGCACAAGTCAGAATAATTTTACACTGACCTAAGAGGAGTCATGCAGTTTTTCTAATATTGTTTTATGGAACTTTGTTTACATCAACCAGGTTTGCCTAGCATATCAATCAAAATTAAATGTAGCCCAAAACTGTTCCTCAGCAAGCATTCTTTTTACAAACCATAGAGCAGCACGTATGAATATCCCAAGGTAATATAAGTTGGAACTGTGTTTCAAAATGGCTACAAAGCCAATGATTTTAACAATTACTAGAAGTCCACTGCCTGCACAGGTCTTCCAGTGCTTGATCCTAAGGATCTTACCTGATCAACTACATCTAGGAAAAATGCATAACTGTGTATTTTTTATTTTTGCCAAACAGTCACAGTCTAGTATACCTCATCTAAATTGGGTAGTGTAAGACAGTGTTTCTCAACCCTGGCCCTGGAGGCACCCTTGCCCTGCACATTTTAGCTCCAACACACCTCATGCAACTTTGAAGGGCTTGTTTGAATGTAAGCAGAGGTGATTATTTGAATAAGGTGTGGTGGGAGCAGGGAAAACTCAGAAGGGTAAGGTGGTCTTCAGGACCAGGGTTGACCAGGGTTGAGAAATACTGGTGTAAAGTTTAGCTGCATTATCTGTGAAATACCAATACCAGATCAGACCATGCATTAGTAAATACTCAATATTGAGGATGTGGTAGAAATCCTGTCTCATGGTGTGCCTCTGAGTGTTGTGGTCTACCTAAATGGCTGGCTGTCAGGGTCTGTGTCCTTGAAGCCCATCTCCTCCAATTTGCAGCGTCTATAGAGCTCATAGTGCCGGGCGTGAGTCTGCTCCCGCAAGTCTTCCATATTCACACGAATGAGCATCTCCCGCAGCTTCACAAAGTCACAGTGACTCTCATTCTCCACTGTAAAACACACATCAATATAATTCTGCCTGACTGTACATTGGAACACGTGAGCTGTCTGGCTTTACTACAATCACGTACAATGATTGCCACTGTAATTCAATATCTAAACAGTGACATTACTGTATGCAATAAACATGGAGTTACAACACTGTGGTGAATTGCTCTAGGGACAATGATAACACCTTCCTATATCCAACAATCCAGCTCAGACCATCCATATACATGATTTACAATATTACATATTCTACTGCTTAAAAATCTCTGTGTTATTCTGCAGTTTCGATTTGAATTTGAATTTGAATATGAGCTTGCAAAGCCATACTGCTGCTTCCACTGGAGCAAGCATTTTGCTTTTAGCAGGAGAGTGAGTGGGCGGCACAACACATTTTCTGATGAGGAGATGACGGCGCAGGAATGAAAACATCCATTTAAACTATCAGTGCTCTTTCCTGTTCTGCATTCCTACAGCTGGGCTGATGCCATCACAAATTCAACAGCAGACAAAAGCACACCAGTAGAATGAGGGCAGCTACAATAAAAATCAACAGTGAACCTTTCAAATCCATAACACAGACGATCGCAGACACAAATGATCAGCCATTGTTAACACTAAAAGATGAATTCTGATTGGCTAGAGTTGGTCATGCTCTTTAACAGAGTTGCTCACATCTGGTGCTTTCTGTACAGTTTGGTTCCAACTAGGGCTGTGGATTGGTGCTGCACTTGGTGCCAAAGTTCATGAAATTCCAGATGAAGTCAGCTTTATTTCAATTAACTGGATCCAGTTTGTTATAAATGCAACTGATCTTTGCAGGAAGATACACCATATGTTTGTGGACACCACTTAGAACGAATGTATTCAGCTGCTTTAAAACGAACCAATTTCTGACACAGATGACTGTGGACTCTGGAGCAGATAAATCTGAACCTACTGGCGCCATGTCTAATGCCCAACACTGAGCTGTGGGAGCAGTTGAGCTGCATATGACTGCACAAGACATCCTGTCTGGATTAAAGACCATGAGAAACGGCAAGCATCATGTTCAGAGGAAACCAGGAATTGCCCATCTCCTAGCCAATAACATTCATACAGTGAAGCATGGTGGTGGCAGCATCATGGTGGGTGGATGTTTTTCTGCAGCAGGAACTGGGACACTATTTAGGGTCAAGAGAAAGAAGACTGCAGAAATGTACAGAGACATCCTTAATGATAACCTGCTTCAGAGCGCTCTGGACCAGAGCACAAGCCTGGGATGACCCATCTTCCAATAGGACAACAACCCTAAGACATTCACTGAATGTCCTTGAGTGGCCAAGCCAGGGCCCAGACCTGAACCTGATTGAACATCTCTGGAGATATTTAAAAATGGCTGTACACTGATGCAAATGACGGAGCTTGAGAGGTTCTGCAAAAATAATGGGAGAAGCTTCCCAAAAACAGATGTGCCAAGCTTGTAGCATCATACTCAAAAAGCAACATTTTTGAGCAAAGGCTGTCAATACTTATGGTGATGTTATAATTTGTTTTTTATTTTTAATGATTTCTCACTGTCATCATGAGGTATTGTGTGTACACGTTAGGGTGAATAAATGAATCAAATCCATTTGGGAATAAAGCTGTAACATAAGATGTGCGAAAAGTGAAATGCTGTGAATACTTTCTAGATGCTCTGTATTATATAACATGCACATTTCACCAGTCAGGACAACTAATCCACTCAAAACAGAAGTCAAACCAACTGGAGTGAAATATTATCAACAGTTCTTGTTACACATTCAAAAAATATATATAAAAATAAACAAATATATATATATATATATATATATATATATATATACACATACACACACACACACACACACACACACACACATTTTTTAGGGAGTATATCTATGGAAAAATCTCATCACTTTGGAGACTACTGCTAATTGACCCAGCTCTACAATGGAATGGCACCCTCAGTCAAAATGCTGTACAACTTCCCACAGTTTTGCAGCAATGGGCAAACCATCAAATCTGCTTGCCGATCAGTAAACAGACATCAAAGGTCATTTTCACACACATTTTCTGTAAATGGACCCTGACTGACAGAGCATGTTCAGCACCTACATGGCTAAGCCAAGATAGCAACTCATTAGTTAATTCAACCCTATGAACAGAGGAAGGCAGTATTGACTGTATTGAGCGGCACAATATGCTGCACTACACAGAATTAAAGTCAAGCAGGAGCCGTTACTATAGCCATTTGATACTTCACTTAGAGCTGTGCTTTGGCAACATACTGGCGATACAATACCTATCACATGCGATATATTGTGATACATTGCAATCAGATTTAATTAAAACTGCCATAGTATGAAGACTCACCATCATACGCATAAAATCTGAGTAAACAAAAGTCACGTCTGCTGAATTAGACAGAAACCTTGCAGTCACTGTTGACCCCTGATCTAATGTATAACATTAAAATGGTTGCAGCTTTAAATAAGTCCCTCACAGGTCCCAGTTTTAATTATATACAAGCTATCAATGTAACAGCCTTGTAGAGCTTCTGAATACAAGTGAGTATTAACACTGTAATATAACATAGAAACATGAGCTAAAAGCATTACGAATCAGTAACTTCTGTGCAGAAATTAAATCAAAATCTTCAGGTCTAGATCAGTAAACATTTTTATTATCTATACTCATTTATACAGAGTTTGTGTTGCATAATTATAGTCAGTAGAGCAAATCTGGCACAGAACAAGAACAATTTAACAGTTTCTCCTTCATTCACAACATTGAAACCCAATAAAATGCAATTGATTAATGAAAGGAAACCAGTTTAGACCAGTATGTGTATTACAGCACATGCACAAATCATGTGCAGAAAAAGACACTGTGCCTGAAATGTAGCAGCCGCTGCTCTCAAATCCCTAAGTGGAGAGCCTGGGAGCCATTTTTTGGTCTCTGACTAAAAAGCCTCGGGGGAATGAGTGTTTGTAGCGGGAAGAGAGTCACTCCTCTCCAAACACACAGAGGCTAAAAACAGCACAAGAGGAAGAAATAACTGCAGTCTCCTATCAGTCATTCTGTCTGGAGCCGATAGTTAACAGATAGAGATGTCCGATGTGTAAAGCTCTGCGTATTCTCAATTTTACTCCCTGTAATGATTGCTCAATTAATCTTGATAAAATGTGTTTATTGAATTTAGATGTTAACCCAGAGAAGTTATAAATTAGGAGAATGGTCACTGGTTGAACTATGAAAGATAAAAAGTTGTTTGTTGCAGAATTACCACTTAAACTGTGTTGTGTAACATTTTAGTCAAATATTTCAAAGCTAGAATCTGTATGCAATTTTCTGCTGAATGCATTGAATTACAGCTTGAATCAAAACACATGCATCTAATTTCATTTTCTTATTTATGCAGTTAGTTATTATTTAGTACAATTTTTATATAATACTGTTGCAAGTGTCTCAAACGCAAATCTATATCTAGCTTTAAATGGATAAAATATCTCATATTTATATTAAAGCACTCTCAGTTAAAAATCAAATGAATCCTCAATTTAAACATGTCTCGTTCCAGAACTGTGCAGGTCAATAGTTGTTATGAATACTTTATAATTCCAAGCATGTGTGGCAAAATCACATGATTAAAAGCAAATGCCATTAGCCAAGAAAAAGAGCAGTTACTGGGTGACCAGTTTATTAGCCTTACATAATCACACAATGCCCTTTGAAACAGTACTAATGCGGATGTAGATGTTTTTTCTTACAGTCCGTTGATTCTCTCACTCCCTCCCTCCCCTCTCGCTCCTGCTTTTCCTCTCTCCCTCTCTTCCTCCCTCCCGCATTGCCTCCCTCCCTCTCTTCCTCCCTCCCGCATTGCCTCCCTCCCTCTCTCTCCCTCTCATATCTAGGAGTGACAAATTTCCAAATTTATTGACATTGCTGGATGACCTGTTCTGAAGGGAAAACTGAAGAGCTAATGATGTGACCTGTCCTCAGCCAGCACTTTCAGCAGTACAATGAATATGGTGTAATTAACTCCTACCCGTCAGACTTTATGGCGGATGGGATCGTTTTCACATGAGAGCCATAGTAAAAATAACACCATGTTCTCCACAGGGGAGGCTGAAACATTGGGGATCATTGAGGAGCTATGCTTAAGCAGAAGACCCAGCTGGGCTCAGATTTATTCTAACAATGCCTCAAGCACTTCCTTCTCAAACAACAAACATGGTTGATCAACAACAGACCGCAGCAGTAAGATGATGTGTAATCATGCACACAATGCCAAATTCTGTTTGATAGGAAACAAATTTTGGCAATCTTCATAGACATTACTGTGTTCAATGTTTATATTCTAATATTAACATGATTATCCTTGGACTAGGGGCTGGGGTCTGAAATCAATTTGATGGTAAATGGGAAGTAAAATGGGAGGTGATATTGTTTATGTCAAATTTAAAGTTTTTAATTAACATTCTGTATCAATCTTGCAGAAACCTTTTTTCTGCTCCATACCCTGGGGTTTTACTGAAGTCCATATTGTCTGTTTGCTATGTGGCCATCTTTACCACGGTGCCAGGTAGTAAGCGACAATCAGATTGGCTCTTTTTGTTGAAAGGCGGGAGTTCATCTGCAAAAGATGTAATTTTTGAAACTCAAAAGGGCAATAAGCAGCAAGCTGATTAGCCTTTTGTGTTGAAGAGTGGGACTCCAAAAGAGCTTTGATCTCATCCTGTGTGCTATTGTTATCATTACTGGGATGATGGGACAGTCTGAAGTCCAATCTGAAGACAGTCTGAAGCCCTGCATAATCCTTCACTAAAGCATGTTTGGAGTTGCTTTGCTACCCCTTTTGGTGACTTTGTGAAACACTCAGAGGTGGCAGGGCTTACCTTGGACCACTCCCCAGGGGTACTGCCTGGCCCTCACTGTCTTGTTCCCCACTTTCACCTCCTCAACACTGCCCACAACAGCAAATGGTAGATGGGCCTGCATAAGAAAAGAGCAGTCATTGGTATCTTGGTATATAGGTACCTAATAATCACATTTCAGTGTTTAAATATAATAAAAAAGATAGCAGTAGCATGTCATGAGGTTTCCTACATTTTTAAACATTACTTTTTGTACATATCGCCCAGTGCTAATTAGAACCATTTGCAATTTAAATGAATTGTTTAAATTCTAAGCTTCTAATCAGGACATTCTAATCTTGTAAAGTTTTGTATGTTCAATATGTCAGCTAGGGTTGCAGCATTATATGGGTTTTAATAGTAGTACCATGGAATGAAAATGGATGGTTATCATACCATGCAAATTTACTTAATACCAGTATTGAAAAAATGCAACTGTGGAAACAATCCCATTTTTAATCAATTATTGGAGAAAATCATCAGCAGATTAATCCAAAATGAAAGCAATTACCAGAAAAAAGTTTGAAAGCACTCAATTTCACATGGAGCTTTCTTATTCATTCAATTATTCATTTAATTATTGAATTTTGTCCCTTCATTGACATTCCATTAAGGGTCATTGTAGATGCCAATAACAAGAAAACGTGTTTACTTTCTGAGATGATTTCCATAAAATTTCAAACTGTTCCTTATTTAACAGCTGTAAATCAATAAAAGGACACTTACATTCATTGAAGAGTTAATTTCAGCGACTGCTTCGTCATCTGTAGGGAACTGGTAGATCTGAACACCATTGCTCACCAGCTCACTCATGATTTTGATTTTGAACTTGTGCAGCTCGCTCTTGGAAATTGTGTCTGCTTTCGCAATAATGGGGATGATGTTCACCTAGAGAGAGAACAGGCATGAAAATGATATAAGAAAAGAGCAGTTTTGCTGTTTGCTGCACATTTCCATGTTCAGGGATGTCATTTATGAGTGAAAAAGGCTGGACTGAACAGTCTGTTTACAATCTGTGCCAAGTCATGAAAAGCACAGAGGGGGGAAAAAAGTGAAAGATCCATCGTAAACCATTCCCATCCAATGGTTGTGTCCCGAGGGAACATGCATTCACAGATGGGTCTGCAAAAACATTTTTTCTGCAAAACCATTAATGTGAATCCAAAACACATTTTTGCATTTCCCAAGCTGCTGGCTCCTGCTGCAAAACACCTGATAAAACACAGGAAGGGCTGTGGAACCCATTGGTGAGCTGAATCTGATATGTTACACTAAAGTCGATACCACTTTCATTTTCTTGGACTATTATAACTGGAGCACTGCTGCCACAGACACTACTGTTCTTATGTTAGTATAAAGAACAGATACACTGTAGGCAGCCAGTGACTAGAAGGTAGGGCTGGGCAATATACTGATATTTATATGGGCTGAGGCAATATCGTACATAACTGTTTCAATTTTTCAGAAAACCTTTTTACTCACTCTGCTCCGCCCCTAGCTCTCAGCTCCTGCTCTACACTGCTACCCTCCACCCCATTCACGCTCGCACATACTCACCGTGATGGGGGTATACAATGATTTTGTGTGTATAAAGAATAAACAAAGATCAAATTTCAAAGCAATAAAGGGTTTCCTTGGGTGTCCTAATGTTTTGACGTCTTCACATCATATATTCTATGGTTTATTTTATACACATATATTGCCATTCAGCTTAAATATTTTGGGATATGATTTTTTTATCGCCAGCCCTACTACAAAGAATGAGGTCTATGAAACAGAATGGATAGTAGTGTGTTGAACTGGACATCCAAGGGAGGAACTCTCACACAGCTCAGCTGTGTACTATATAAATGCAGTGCCACAGAAAACTGCCTCTCTCTGACAACCTCACTGATGATCTAATCAGGATTATTGAGAGATAAGTAGGTGCATGGACAATGGCTCTGAATCAGTGCTTATGCTGAGATACAGCTATGCTCATTCAGCAAGCATTTCCCTGTTTGAAGGTCTTTTCAAACCATGCGATGAGCATGGAAGTCCCACATGATCTGTGATCAAGTGAAGCCAGACTGGATGTTGGCTGATAGCCACTAGCCAATCGTCACAGGACCATCTGTGCAGTATGCAACCTCAAAAGACTCCAGTTAAGCCAAAACTGTGCGACATCCCTCTTCCATCTCTCACTTGTTTTCGTTTGGACACTCCCTCTTTCACAGACTGAGGAAATAAAAAATTGATCTGCTCTCTTTTCCTGTGGTTCAGTCTAGGGTGAAGCCACTGCCCACTATCCTACATTGTCCTCCACGTGGGAATCAATATTTTAGCCAATACTGAAGTCTATTTTTTTCTTTTCATTTTTAGACTATGAGAGTCCGTGATGTACTCAAAAGTGTGAAAAAAAGAAAGTGTCTACTAACTTACGGATAAAGGTAGTTAATGGCTAATACTAGATTGCGGCTAATATTCTTGCACAATGGATGTTCAGTGCGTTTCAGTACTACAATGTAATAAATTATTTAGCATTTATTCATGTTGATGAATCATTCCTTTAGCTGAAAACACATTACAGATGCATTGCACACTAATATGAAAAAATATTGCTGTCAAATTGCCAACTCCTAGCTTAGATTACACCTCAACAGCAAACAAATACAAATACCTTGCTGTCCAGCTTCTTCATTGTGACCAAGTCTAGGGACTTGAGCGAGTGGCCTGTGGGAGCGATGAAGTAGAGGCAGATGTGGATTCTTGTATCATGGTAGTTGAAAAGCGAGCGTTTGATTTTCAGCTCTTCCTGTAGATAGTTTTCAAACTGTGTGTCGATGTAGTCCACAATAGGCTTATAACTGCAAAGATGAAAAACAACAAAAGACTCATAAATACTACTATGGAAATACCCATGCCTCATTTTTTTTACAAAAGCCCTTTTCATTAGGGCACTTCCCTTTAGGACAATAGGGTTACATCTGTAGCTACTATATACAGTGAAGCCAGAAATTATTCATACCCATGGCCACTTTTGACTAAATTAAACTTAAATTATTTATTCAAACAGTAATTCTTTATTCACACACACACACACACACACACACACACACACACACACACACACACACACACACACACACACACACACACACACACACACACACACACACAGATGAGCTTCTGTCTCTGATCTGTTTTTGGTCATTTGAAAAACAAGATCACTTTAATAGAAAAATGCAAAAGGTAAAAAAAAAAAAAAAGTGTCGCTATTTTAGGTCACATATGTTGCACAGTGCACTTTACTGCTGTGGTTAACACAACCGCCTCATATCTGAGAGAGATCTCTAGCTACACACAGGCCAGCCGGCACTCTGTTTACGATGCCTGACCTTTCCCTTCACTTCTCCAGGGCACTTTCCCAGCATGCAGCTTGTGAACTTTCAAAGCCTTCTGGCTGCATCTCTGCTGGACACATTTTTCCCCCTGCACGATGCAACTTCTGGCAGCATTTTAAGCTGAATCAACTGGGGAGCTGTTCTATGTGTGTGTGTATATCTATATATACATATATGTATGTATGTGTGTGTGTGTGTGTGTGTGTGTGTGTGTGTGTGTGTGTGTGTGTGTGTGTGTGTGTGTGTGTTCCTTCAGAGGGTCACTCAAACATGCAGCTCCACAGCTGTAGTTCAAACCAAGAATTTCCTCTCCCCTATCTCTCCCTCTCTTTCCTTAATAAAAACTCACATTAAACTGGAATTGGCGTGGGGGGGAGCCTGTCTCTGACAGGGTCACATTCCTCAGGACATGTCAGACTCTTAATGTTTAAGAGTTCTTCAGGACTTCAAGTTAAAGCTAAATATCTGATTGTACATGATCATTGTGAAATAAAGACCCAACTTGGGTTGATCAGCAAAGCTTTTTCTTGGTGTTAGGATGATGGTAAAAGTAACACTAACAGGCTATGACAATTCATTGACAAGGTGATTCAGTGACACATTTACTGTGAATTACCTGAATTAAATGTTGTATTTACACCAATTAGCCATTACATTGTTTCTACATTCACTGTTCATTTTATCGGCTATTTACAATACATCCATCTGTCTCAGCACACTTTGTTAGCCTCCTTTCACTCTGATCATCGATGGTCAGAACTGCAAAGGACCTCAAGAGAGTAGGTATTATGTGGGTGGTGGGTCATACTCATTAGAGTGGATCAGACACAGGCACGCTACTGTTGTGTTTAAACCCCTCAGTGCCACTGCTGGACTGAGAACAGTCCACCGATCAGAAAAATCCAGTCAACAGTGAGCACTGATGAAGGACTACAGGATGAACAACATCTAAATGGTGGAGCAACTATGTAGGAGTGTTTAATAGAGTGGACAGTGAGCAGACAGTGTTTAAACACTCCAGGAGCACTCCTATGCATGATCCACTTTTACCAGTGAAGCACACACTAACACACCACGTCAGCAGTGTTAAGAATGTCCCACCAACCAAATAATACCTGCTTTGTGCTGTTCCTGTGGGGTCCTGACCACTGAAGACAGAGTGAAAGGAGGCTAGCAAATATGCAGAGAAACAAATGGACTACAGTCTCCAGTACGCTCAGTGGAGCTGATAAAATATACAAGTGTAGAAACAAGTAAGTGGTCACAATGATATGGTTGATCGGTGTATGCAACTGGCCTAACAAAGTTAACTAAGGTGGGCATTTGTCTGTTTATCTTAAGGTCACACTTTTCCCTGTGCAATTATGAATTTGTGGTCTGTTGTCCCAAAACATTTTTTATGTGTGGGATTGCACTGCTTTGCAAATTTGATTATTAAACATATCATATTTATCATATGATGCAAATGATCTAGTTGCAACCCTACAGTTTAAAGCAGAAATATGATGGACGTTCTGACCTCTCTTCCTTATTGATCTGGTCCCCAAATCCCACTGTGTCAACTATGGTCAGCTTGAGATGGACGTTGCTCTCCTGCAGGTCGTATGTTCTCGGCCGAAGGTACACACCATTCTGGTAGTGACTGGCCTCTTCATTCTCAAATGTCGTGTTGAAAAGTGTATTCATCAGCGTTGATTTGCCAATGCCGGTCTCCCCTAATCAAGGAGAAAAGGTTCCACAGGTGAAATTTTCCTCTCTTGAGAATATATTAAGCAGGGATGTCCAGATCCAGGCTTCAAGTCCTTTAGTGCTGCACAGTTAACATTAATTTTCAAACACTTGCTCAACACACACTTGAGTTAACTCAGCAGTTATAAACCAGGTTTAAAAGGAATATCTGAGAAGGGCAAATCACCGAACTGCTGGACACCAGCTTACCATGGCCAGAATTAATGACCCCAAGAAATGTGGGGACCAAGTTGATGCAGTTACTATTCAGTTTACAAGCTTGCTTATTTGTATTTGGTGTGAGTGGACTGTGGCTTATTAAAGGCAGCAGTTCACAGTTATGTACAGAGATTACACTGTAGGCACACACCTTTATTAAACTATGTGTGGACTGAAACTATAAAACACAAAAAACGAAAGCTGAGGAGACGTTTCTTTAACTGCAGGGATAAAGCCGGCAGCGAATAGTTGCTTACCCACACAGAGGATGTTGAAGCAAAAGCCCTGTGTCACCGATTTACTGACCAGCTGATCGGGCAGACTGTCAAAGCCAACATGACCGCCCAGACTGAGGTTTCGTTTTTCTTCATTCTGTAACAGAATGTGATGAAAGATAGTGTTTAAGCTGCAGATGTACTGGGGAGAGATTATTAATGTCTAGCAGGGACAAAAGATATGAGAGGAAAATAACAAAATATACACACACACACTGTACAGGCACTTGTTCAAATGTGTTGGCTTACTATCAGATCTAGGTTCATCGCATTTGCTCCACTGAACTGAAAAGCACACTCTTGCATATCTGGATGCACAAAGTAATGCACAAATTACTGTTAAACTAGTGGCAAGCAACAGCCAGCCATATGGCAGATTCACTGGGTACCATATTACAGGGAAAATGAAAGCTAAATATCTAAATAAAGAACTGAATACAATCCAGCTTTGTGACTATTTTAGTAAGAGTACGACAAAATGTCACATTTACACACCTTTCTTCCATATGCTGTCAGAAATTAGGTTTGTTAAAAATTAAAAAGAAGCTCTGAAGCTAAAGCAGCAAGCAATGGAAGCTTATACCCCTCATATACCCCCCTTAACTAGTATCATAGTTAAATTGTCACACACGCCTCAAAATGCGTTTATGACAGTGTGACATACTGTCATCCATAACACCTGACAAAAGGTACAAAGTAAATTCACAAAGTGTGGGTGCAAGAAACCTACTGGCATTGCACTTAATTATAGCTGAAGAGATCATGTGGTATTCATTGAAACCCATTTATCACAATATACAGCCATTTTTTTTGCCTCTACACAGCCCTACTCCTACTACAGGGACCACACCCAGTGCACATGCTGCAGATGAAGGGATGCAAATGTTTACAAAATTCATACATCTGGTTGCACAGCTAAAAAGCCCAAATTATGTTCAAACTATGAATTTAATAATTTAACAGAAAATTATTTAAGTAAAGGAGCTAATGGGATGCTCCCTCGTGACCCTCTGTAACCATGTGGATTTCTAGCCTGAGGTCAGAACTCTCCCGCTCTCACACATGCTTTTCCCCTCCCCATGACTCTCCATCTCTCTTCCCATGCCCCTCTCTCTTTCTCTCTCACTCTCTACAACTCCCTTTCCCCCTCTTGCATCCCCCTCCCCCTTTCTCTCTGCATATTTGCCGGCTGATGTCATCATGCTCAACCAAGCGAGCAGCAGCGCTCAGACAGGCTTGACTCAAACGTACAAGGGACACAATAGGAACGCTCACTCAGACAACCTGATACCCCCTGCTAAATCAGACAAAGTCAATGGATGATGCTGCTTCATACTCACAAATGCATTAACACTGTTAAATCATAAGAATCATTGTTACTCCCCATTCGGCACACCGACTACTGCACCTCCAACTTTGGAAAAGTGGGTGTAACCTGAGTCATATTTGTGTAAAATTCTGTAATATTATTTTACTGCCTAGTGCACGAGATTCATTTACATTCAATGATGGCTCTGTATCTCTCAGCTTGTCCAGAAATGCTTGTAAGTGTGTCTGTAATTAGGGAAGACACTAATTACACTTCCTGACAGCAGGGACAGGCTAGGAGCAAGAACAACTATTTATTTTTTACCAATTTTAATACCATTCCGATTAACATTGAGGTGAAATACTATTTGAAAAATGTCACTCAGAATAAAAGAAACACATACAATGCATAGTAAGGAGAAGGCTCTGGAAATTGATGTTCATAAGGGCAACATGCCTGAAGCAAAGGAAGACAATAGTGTAGGTTTCTACACGCAAAAGGTCCCTGGTTCGAAACCAGGCAGAAACATGCCTTTCCTGTCTGTATTTGAGGCAGCCGTGGCTTGGTGGTTGCCACTTCAAATCCCTGAACTGGCAGAGTATGACTGAAGTGCCCTTGAGCAAGGCACTTAACTCTCCTGCTGCTACTCCAGGCACCATAGAGAGGGCTTACCACCTCTCCGGCCACGTGTGATCACAGCCCTCTAGTGTGTGCATCACTGTGTGTGGATGGACATATTCTCCTGTGTGCACAACACAGTGGGTCTAGAAGCACATTCACCTTTACAGGACAAATACATGCAGTATTGGGTGCAACTGGAGGTTCCAAATTGTCCAGGCTATAAAAATGGGTTCTAATACTTAAACTCAAAAACTCATAGCTGCACCTCAGAAACATTAAATTCATATTGGCCCCACCCCTCTTTGACAGACCATCCATCATACTGACAAGTTAATCAGTGTGGACCATTAACACGCCAGCCTACCCCAGGGGCACAACAACACTGTCCTGTGACTTGGACTAACTGTGATTGTGACAGATGGATATGAAACCTCCAGTGGAGTGTAACCGCTCTTTCTACACCCCCACCTTCAAAAATACACTCACACATACGCGCACACACACCTGACCATGTGTGCATCATTCAGCAAGCTGACAAAACCTTCATAGGCATGTATCTGATTAAGAAATCTGGCAGCAAAGCTAGGCTGATAGAGGTGGAGGGCTGCTAGGTGGGGGGAAATGCAGATGGTCTGGATTGGGACCTAATGAAGTGGTGGAACAAAACAAAAGCAGTCACGTCTAGAGGATATCAAGGCTTTTTATCACTTACTCTTGCTCTGATAAGGGTGAGCTACTCTAACGTCATCATGCAGTTCATCAGACAGGCAATAAAAAATCTATGTACACTTTTCTTCACTTTAAACAATAAAAGCCACATGAAATCCAGTTTATTCCAATTTCAGTTTATATATTGATATAATGCAATAACAGCATATGGCCATTCCCAATTGTATACTATGCACATATACTATATCTTAGCACAGATTTGGTGGGATAGTACACAAAATATTCATGTACTAACTCTGTTTGCACCAACAAGAATCAATAAAGCATTGTTATGCCAACATACATCGCTGCACATTCTCCTGCCGCTGTAATCTGCTAATTTTTCCAGACATGAGTAGCTCCTCCCTTTTCGTTTTGGGAGAACAATGTCCATCATTAACTCATTCAAAAACCTGGCTCTGAGTATGCAAGGTAGATATCTGAGGGTGTTAACCTTGATAGTTATATCGATGCATCATACACCATGTCAAAATCTAGTTAATATTAGTACATTCTGTGAGGACAAACATAAAGCCCCTCCTCACAGTCCAACATCCTTTCAATTCCATTTCTACCTTACCACCCAGTCTCCTACCTTGTCACCTATCCTGGCTCCACTTATCAGAGGAGCAATTGGCTTCCTGCCACAAAGCAGAAGCCACTTTGTTCCCAAAGACCTCACAGTTCTCCCCCTCTCTTACAGTCCTCCAAATCATGATAAGCTGAAGGCATGGTCCCAGCTAGTAAACTGGTTAAAGGATATTTGAACTTATTTTCTCCTGTAAGAAATCCTCCACAACCAAACCCAGAAGTGTGGGGGAAGTGTTAAAACACCCTTCATTTGTTTATTTTTAATGATACATGCATCAATGTCGTAGAAGCACAGACCACAGCCTGAATGTACAGAGAACAGAGTTGTAATTTGTCACAATAACGATTACACACAGTGGCCAAATGATTGTGGACACCCCTTCTAATTGATGCATTCAGGTTTATTATGTAGCATCAATTGGCGACACAGATGTGCAAATGCACCCAGTATTGCCAAAAGTAGAGGAGACTCTGACACTATACTGATACCATGCCAGGGGTGAACAAGAGTGGTACACAGCACTGACCTGTGGAACACTGTTACTGGGTTTTGCGGAATTATGGTGCTCCATCCAGTACTATTGAGATTAGCTGGGGAAGTGGTGATCATCCAATATCCTAACCTCTATACTGCTGTCTCAAAATTCAGTGAAATCCTCACAGCAATGCTTCAAAATCTACTAGAAAGCCTTCCCTGGACAGACGAAGAAACTTTAACAAAAGCAGGAAGAACTTTTTTTTTATGCCCTTGATGTTTATTTCAGTATAAACAATGAATGAGCAGGTGTCCCAATACCTTTGTCCATACTGCAACCTTGAAACTGCTCACTCACACACACACACACACACACACACACACACACACACACACACACACACACACACACACAAAAAGCCAAGTGAGCAGCTGCTTTGTCTGGTGCTTGTCATATCCTGGTAACACTATGGCTGTGTTACCGTTAACTGTGAGATCCAGAAGTAAGCTTAGTCTAATCTGTGTCTTAGGGACCACCGCAAAGTATCAATCACACACAGATTAAGCCTAGCCTCAAACTAAAAGGCATCCTTAATTAGCCTGGCTAATAATACGGCTTTGTTCGGCTTTGCTTCGAGGTGCATGGATCTAACATTCTGGAGACTCACTTTGAAGCCGTCAGACTGAGACCAGTAATAACGGTTATAGTGACATTGATAATAAAGGTCCTGTTCTTTTCTCCAGTAGCATCACGTCTCTTTAAATCCACACCAAGGCGTCCTGTTTTCCTCCCACTGATGCTAATTCAGGCACAGGCACTGAAACTTACAGAGAAAGGAAACCATCACCACCTCATCTGTACCATTTAATAATGAACTTCCACTGAAAGGTAAAACCATAAACAGTAGATTTTAAAAAAATCCCAGCCAGCTCAACAGCAGTCACAGTGTTTCTTATCATATCTAAATAGGAAGTGACCACACCACTGTGGTTCTTACCAGCAGACATCTTATGTCTCCCTGAAGACTCTCCTGCATATTGACAGTGACTCCCGGATGTCATATACAATTTCCCAGAAATAACCCCCCCCCTCTATATATATATATATATATATATATATATAGAGAGAGAGAGAGAGAGAGAGAGAGAGAGAGAGAGAGACCTCGTATGCAAAAGATAAGGGACACCAAACGTTACAGCTGACTGGCTCTCAAGAACATGCACTTGACGTCAACGGGATGTTGACTCATGGCCACAGTTCTGGCCACTCATGTATGTAATATGCCTGTAGTGTGTGACTATGAAACCCAAGGCCTCGGGTCTCTGTGTCCCAGTAAACAAGAGCCGCAAAATGGACGCATGTGTCAGATCGTTGTGTTGACTGAAAGTGTCAATTCTATCTATAGTAATGAAAAACTGCACTCTCTCTCTCTCTTCCTTCTTTTATAATGTACCTTCCTCTCAAGCTAATTTCGAGACATGAGTTGTTATGCATAGCTTATAGAACATGCATCTACCTTTACACTGTCTTGTGTAAGTAAGTTTGAAAGGTCTTGGTCTCAAAATATAAAGAAATAGAAAAAGAAAAAATGGCAGAACTGCTAGAAAAAAACAATATTTAAAAACACACGAGAAACATAAGAATTAGATTAGCCCTCCACTGCGCACGGTTGACTCAAAACACATAGCTTTGAGCTACTTTTTTTGCCTCGTTACGTAATCAGAATTAAAAATAGGTTCCTCTCAGTTCAATACGGCTTATCGATATTCGTACTTAAACCGAAAGCTGGCACATATTTAATTAAAGCCACCCACCAACAAAGGACTCAACTGTGGCTTTCACCTACACCTAAAAACAGCAACCGAGAGAATGCTGCCTCAAACAGAATGATGTGGGAAAAAGCAGAATGAACTCTGACCAACAGTCACTTCTGCATTTATATGTGTGTGAGTAATTAGAGCTGTTACACAGCAATATCAGTAGTGGACTGGTCCAGCATCAGCAGAGAAAATGCTGGAGCAGACAAACTAAAAACAAAATGAACAGAAAAGTGTTTATGTATAGATGTCCAAATGTTTGTGGACGCCCGTTCTAATGAACGCATTCAGCTACTTTAAGTTGCACTCAAATGTGCATATGTAAACACACAGGCTACAGGGGTCTAAAGCCCCCAAGCACTGAGATATGGAGCAGTGGACCTGAAAGGATTGTGCTCCATCCAGTACTTATGGGATGAGTTGGGGTGATAATTCAACATCCTGACCTCACTAACGCACTTGTTGCTGAATGGAATAAAATCTTAACAGCAATGCTCCAAAATGTGGTCTCACACTCTCCTCCAATCACACAGCTGTCGGTGACTGTCTTAGCAAAGATGAAGTTATGCTGAACTTCACCTTACCAGTGCTGGTGGCATAGTGTAAGGGTAATGAATTGAGTCACAGGTTGTGAAAGTCAAATAAGGAAATTGCTAAGCTTGAAAAATTCCTAAACGTTCCTAAAAATTAATTTACCATAATTACTAGAACAGTGGGCTTGTGCCAATACATTTCCCATCCATCCATCCATCCATTTCTTCCCAGAATCACTGTATATCCAGAGTCTACCTGGATATGGGTACGGAATTACCTTCTTGATACACATCATCTCACCCATACAATCATCTAGGGGACAGTTTATCACAGCCAATTCAACAAATCGCATGTGTTGAGCAGAGGTGTGAGGGACCTGGTGCATCCCAAGGAAAGCCATGCAGGCATGAGGCGAATACAACTCCCCACACAACCACTAATACATGGTCTTGATACAACACAAATGAGTACTGAGTGAAAATCACCTCGTTTTAATTTGTGTTTACATGCTTGTGGACTAGGTGCAAAATTCAATTCTTAAATCAAGATTTAATTCTATTTTCAATGGCTCATTCTGAAGTACTTTTTTATCCAATACTACACAGATTAGTCTGACTCAGACGGATAGGTCTCTAAAAAACATGTACAACACCTGCTCTGGATTGATTAAATAGTGAGTAAAATATTTTTTGAGTCACAAAAATGTAGCATTTTTAAAGTGGGTTATCCAACAATAACCACTTTATGCCAATCAATTAGGGATTACATTAGGGATTTTTCACTCAATGATTACATTACTTTGCAAGTAACCTTCTAAATGTTAAATGCTATCATTGGTGGGTTTTGAGATTTAATGATTTCATGATAAGATCTTGGAGACCAGACAGACCCAATGATCAGCTGGTGTAATTTGTAAATGCCCGTTACTGATCGGGCACTGCACAAATCACTTAAGGATTCCTGATAACAAGGCAAGTTGTAAAGTGTGAACAGTGTGAAACTGAACCAATATGAAAGGGACTTGGTGAGTATGCAGCATAACTAGCTATGATCTATTTGTGATCAGCCCCATTCCAAGCATTTTTAAAAGAGAGTGGATGACCTGTAGATACTATGGGGCTTTACTCTTTAAAAATACCATAATTTAACAGTGACTATGTGCCTATATAAAAAGGTGGCACAATATATTGTTTTAACATTGTCTTCGCAATGTGGGTATGTGCAATAATTACTTTGCAAGGCATGCAACTTCATGTAAGGCAAAATTAAGTAAATACATTTTTTTTGCTGCTTGATACAATAGGAACCTCATTTTTTTCCTGAGATATGTACCAAAGACAGATTAAATCGTGCATAATATCATGACATGTTGGATCATTGATTTCTGGTGAATTCTGATGAAAATTCCCCTTTTTTATATCACAATATATATTGCAGAAAATAAAACTATTGCAATGTCATTGTTTCACCCCAATACCACACAGCCCTAATATACAAGCTCTTTACACTAATATGCTGAACACAGATGCCTCGTTTTGATTGACAGAAATTTCCATCAGAGACATTTGAAATTTCTATACACAGTTTCAAATGCATTCTAAACAACCTTGAAATCACTACAGAGAAATTACACATTTATTTCTGCTAGAAATGCAAGAAAGTGAACAAAATTCAAGTTTTAGTGCTGTAATCCAGCTCCGCCTTAACATCTTCTGGAGTTTATAAATCAATAAATATTGGTTTCAAATGTCTGTCGAATCTAATCATCTGTGTGATGCAGATATTCTTTGATAAATATCTGCAAATGCCAAAATGATTCTGGTATGATCACTACATAATAATAATAAACAAAGTCGGTTTAAAGTCGGTTTAAAAAATAAAAAAAAAACAGTATTTTAAAGGGAATAAGTGAATATATAAAGTGGTCTGTCCACTAGCCCATTTCTAGAGGAGTTTTTTTAAAAAGGCTTCATCAGTAAGTAAAATGGAAATTCATCACTGACAATTCATTGAATTGAAACTGAATCTGATCTGTCTAAACTGATTAACTGAGGCAGCCCAAGACACATTAGAGAGACAACAGTATCACTCACTCTGAGCGCTCAGCTACACACTGCTCTCACAGCTGACTCCTGACTGTACAGAGAGCTCTTATGCAGGATCAGTCCGGACTGCCATCCCAGACACTTTCTGGTCTAAGGCTGTACCAAGAAGTCAAGGAGGTGGCTAAAAGCGAACCGTCCCATCACACTGTCACAAACAAACAGTGCTTATCTGTGTGATCGTTTACTGATCGGGTCACAAAAGCAGGAGCACAATGGGACCTTACTGGAGCTGTCACATCTCTCCCTCTCTATCTCTCCCTCTCACACACAAACTCAAGCAAAGCAACAGCCACGCCTAACTTCTACAAACCAACCTGCCCTGTGTTTATTAACACTTTCATATTATGCACTTCTGTCATGCACATCTTCCACTTTGCCTCCTGCGACAGCCAAAGGCAGGATTTGCTGATAATCTGCTTATCCTTCACACACACACACACACACACACACACACACACACACACACACACACACAGCCACTCACCCTCCTTTTTAAGCAACCACCAGAATCCCCCTTTCCTGACAGGCTGAAAGTTAATAACCCTTTGCTGATCTGCATCACTGCCATCAGTGGCCTTTGGGTCTTTGAGTCACCAACCCTGCTCCTGGAGAGCCACCATCCTGGATCCAACCCACCTGAACCAACTACATACCGCCTTCAGGGCTGGTGATCAGCTGAACGAGGTGTGTGAGATTCGGGCTGAAACCTGCAGAAGGTTGCTCTCCAGGAGCAGGGTTGGAGACTCCTGGAACAGAGGCAGTGTTGTAATATGACTTGATTTACACCCGAAACCTCAGCTGCTCAGTGGAGGACATCTTACACCTACTCTCAGAGTGGAGAGCCAGTGCTGGGGCTTCTTTCTCAGTAGGTTTGTGAGGAAGCCTCTGTAGTGAACAGGGGCAAAAGAGCCTGAGGAACCAGCCTGTCTGCCTGCTGTGCTGGTGGAGGGCTCAGAGCCGAGAACCCTGAAATAAACCCATTCATTCAGTCCAGTGGGAGGAAGAATGTGTCTGAGTTGCACAGTTTCATTTACACCCACTAAACATATTCGTCTCTCGTTTGTTCCATGTTTACACCCGAAGCCCCGCAGACCCGCACCACCCTCTGCAGCTAACAGGCTACCGCTGCTAACAACAACAAACCGAGCGCGCGCCTCCACAGCAACGCCGAGCCGAGCCGTACTCACAGAAAACACGTCTACGTCCGTGGCAGCCATGATGAGCAGTGTGTGTGTGTGTGTGTGTGTGTGACGGATCTGCCCTCCTCTGTCTCTGACTGTGTGAAGCGGATTCTTCAATATGGCTCCTTCCTGGAAACTCCTTCCCCTGAGCTCAGGAGTGAGGTTCTGACACAAGCACCCTAACAACACACACAACCACACACTACAAGCACACTCCCCCAACCACACCTTCACACCAGCCGCTCCGCCCTCTGTCACACAGGTAAGTCGTGAAGAACCAGGGCCGACGGGAGTTGTAGTGTTTGAGCTCCACTCCCTCAATGAACTACAGTCTCAATCAGATTTCATGAAGAAAAGCCTCAAACAGACTTTGTAACTAAGTCTGTAGCAGGTGTAGCAGCAGTAGTAGTAGTAGCAGCAGTAGTAGTAGTAGTAGTAGTAGTAGTAGTAGTAGTAGCAGCAGCAGCAGCTCTAGTAGTAGCAGCTGTAGTAGTAGTAGCAGTACCAGTAGTAGTAGTTGTAATAGTGGTGTAGTAGTAGCTGTAGTTGTACTAGTAGTATTAGTAGTAACAGCTGTAGTAGTAGTTGTAATAGTGGTAGTAGTAGTAGCTATAGTATTAGTATTAGTAATAGTAGCTGTAGTGGTATTAGTAGTAGTAGCTGTAGTAGTTGTAATAGTGGTAGTAGCAGTAGTAGCTTTAGTAGTTGTTGTAATAGTGGTAGTAGCAGTAGTAGCTGTAGTAGTAGTTGTAATAGTAGTAGCTGCAGTAGTAGTAGTAGTACCTGCAGTAGCAGTAGAATTAGTAGCTGTAGTAGTAGTATTAGTAGCTGCAGTAGCAGTAGTAGTACCTGTAGTAGTATTAGTAGAAGTAGTATTAGTAGTTGTAGTAGTAGTATTAGTAGATGTAGTAGTATTAGTAGTAGCAGCAGTAGTTGTAGTAGTATTAGTAACTGCAGTAGTAGTATTAGTAGTAGTAGCTGTAGTAGTAGTAGTAGTAGTAGTAGTAGTATCTGCAGTAGTAGTATTAGTAGTAACTAGTATTAGTAGCAGTAGTAGTAGTATTATTAGTTGTAGAAGTAGTAGTAACTGTAGTAGTATTATACTTAGTAGCTGTAGTAGTATTAGTAGTAGCAGTAGTAGTAGTAGTAGTAGTAGTAGTAGTAGTAGCTGTAGTAGTATTATAAGTAGTAGCTGTAGTGGTATTCGTAGTATTAGTAGTATTAGTAGTAGTAGTAGTAGTAGTGGCTGTAGTAGTAGTGTAATATAAGTGTAATAATAAATAAGTGTAGTCTGAAGGTTGTTTATTCCATCCTGAGTGGAGTTTGTTTGTTTGTGTAAAGGCTGTAATGTGGGCCTCGGGTTACATGTTCTCCGCCTGCGTGTTTGACTGAACTCAGGTCTACGTGTCCACTGTTACCCGGAACTCGTGCAGGTGACAGTCTCAGGTGCTCTCGGAAACAGGGAGGAGAAGCGAGCAGAGAAGCGGCGCTCCTTCATGATTTTCACTCACTGCAGAGTGAAATGGAAATCTCTCAGGAGGTCATCCTGAGCGCGCTGACGGAGCAGGGCGGAAAGGTGAGGAACTCGGACTTACTGTATCAGTTCAGAGCCGCGCTGAACTGCAGCGACCCGACAGAGAAGAAGCAGAACCGGGAGCTCTTCAAGACCTTCGTCAACAATGTCGCCGTGGTCAAAGAGATCGAAGAGACCAAATACATCGTCCTGAAGAAGAAATACCACTATTTACTGCCACAGAACGGAGAGGACACTTCTCAGAAGAATGAAAGTGAGGGAGATTTACAGGATCAAACGGGACAACACCCACCAGGAGAAGAGAACAAGAAGGACAGTCAGACTGAAGGGGGAGAAGCTTCTGCTCCAAGTCCAAACATGCCAGAAGAGAATGTTCAGACAGGTGAGGAGAAAGACTCCTCGAACAGCAGCCAGGAACTTTCTCCAATAGAGCTGGCCTTCCAAAGGATCGGGACTGTGGATGTCAAAGCCAAGAGGTCTTTACACTTTGTGATGCCACTCAAGCCAAGTGCAGATGTCCCCAACCAGCAAGGGCCCAAGGGCTCTACAACTGCCCCTGTGAGCTCTAGCAAGACCCAGACCAGCACTCACAAGCCATGTGCACTGCCATTAAGAATACCTGCAGTGATCATCACCCCTCATCCCAAAGAGAAAGCCCCCAAGGAGCAATTGGCACCATCAAGGTCAATGCTGGAGCCAGAAAGCTCTCCCAGATATAAGAGGAGGACGTCTACAGACAGCATGGCAGGTGCCAGCTCACCGCAATTCAGAAGACACTGCAAAAGCATCAGACCAGACGATGAGCCCAAATATGCAGAAACCTTCCCACTAGAAACCACAGAGCATGAGTGGCTGGTGTCAGCAGCGGTGGGCCACTGGGGTCTGTACCAGAAGGGGTCTTGACCTTCTCTCCTTTGTGTGATTTATATGCCTATGATTATTAGGGTCATTCTACAGTTGTACAATCACTCAGCAAATTCAGGAATACTCATAAACATTATAATTTTGAGCTCATTTTTATGTCTTCAAAGTTGCAGGACATCAACCTACAATGGTAGAATGGCCCATTTAGGTCTCAGTTGAGCACTCTGCACTTGGGGGGTGTGGAAGGTGGTCCCTTTTGATTGATTTCAATTTGTTGACCTGGGTGTCCTTTTTGATCTGTTTTGCTTTGTAATGTAGAACACTTCCTACATTAGACTATGTTACTTACATATTACTTTCATAGTAGGTACTGGTTCATTCATAACTTTTACAGAATAATAGGTACAGCAATATTTGATCAAATTGTGATGAATTCTTCTTATCGGAACATATCATGGATAATGTGGCAGTGTTTAGAGAACACTGATCAGCATTTTATTACAAATAACCTAATTAGTCCTGTTTAATTGGATTAAATGTAGCAAAATTTGAATATAAATAATATAAATCACTAGATTCTGCTGCTACTGGTGCATTTTATCCCTGTCAAAATCTCACAATGAATATAGAGATAATATCATTGAACAAAGACTTAAGTAGGGCCACTTACACTTCCTTGATTCTGCACGTTGTACACACATTAGTAATCTCCACTTACATACAGGCTGCTGTTCTTCATTGGCCAGGATTCCACAGGACCACCACAGTGCTGGTATCATGTGGGTGGTGGATCATTCTCAGCACTGCAGTGACACTGACAACGTGGCGGTGTGTTAGTGTGTGTTTCGCTGGTATGAGTAGATTAGAAATAGCAGTGCTGCTGGAGTGTTTAAACATTGTGTCCACTCTATTAGACACTCTTACCTTTTCGCTCCACATTGTAGATGTTACTGCACAGTTTGGGTTGGTCATCCTGTAATCCTTCATCAGTGATCACAGGATATTGTTGGCTGGATATTTCTGGTTGCTGGACTAGTACAGAGAAACAAATGGACTAGAGTCTGTAATTATAGAACTACAAAGTGTTGCTGTTTTGTAAGTGGAGTTTAAAATGTGTTTAATGTTATGGATACAGATAAACACAGCACACAGTGATTGCTTGGACCGTACAGTGGTCAGCGGTCAACAGTTCTCTTGCAGAGTTCAAGCAGGATGAGATTGTTCTGGTTCTGCTTGGCCTTATTTATCCTAGCTGCTGTGCATTCCAGCAGGGCAGTGTCTCAGAAGTAGGCGAGCCAGTGTGAGCTGTTTTTCATTCTTGCATACATAATAACATGACTGGAGTGGGTGTGCCTATAACAGTTGGAGGAGGGCGTTGCTTATGGGCCCCCAAATGTTCTGAAATAGCCTTGGTTAAAAATGCAATTTTGAACTGACATAATAATTGACTTATAAATGTAAATAAATGTATTTAATTGTTAAATAACTGTAATTAAATATGTTATGGAATTTGAATAGAGTAGAAAAACTAACATAACTAAGCATCTAAAAGTAAATAAACAAATATTACGCCTTTAAAGAGCTCAGATAGTACATACAGGGGTTGGACAATGAAACTGAAACACCTGTCATTTTAGTGTGGCAGGTTTCATGGCTAAATTGGAGCAGCCTGGTGGCCAATCTTCATTAATTGCACATTACACCAGTGAGAGCAGAGTGTGAAGGTTCAATTAGCAGGTAAGAGTACAGTTGTGCTCAAAATATTGCAATGCACACAACATTATGGGTGACATACCAGAGTTCAAAAGAGGACAAATTGTTGGTGCACATCTTGCTGGCGCATCTGTGACCAAGACAGCAAGTCTTTGTGGTGTATCAAGAGCCACGGTATCCAGGGTAATGTCAGCATAGCACCAAGAAGGACGAACCACATCCAACAGGATTAACTGTGGATGCAAGAGGAAGCTGTCTGAAAGGGATGTTGGGTTGCTAACCCGGGTTGTATCCAAAAAATGTCATTCCCAAGACGAATTGAAGCTGTATTGGCCACAGAAGGAGGCCCTCGTACACCGTACTAATAAATTATTGTGGTTTAAAACCAGGTGTTTCAGTTTCATTGTCCAACCCCTGTATTATGTCCATTTTAAGCATCCTAAATTTGGTGGAGGAGTTTATTGAATAATTCTGTCAAAGAACTATTTTTGAATTATGCATGTTTTAATGATGAACTCTTACAGGTATGGTGTATGGCCACCTGCTCAGTGACACTCAGCTGGTAGAGAAGAGGGACTTCATAAATGGCTTCACAGCACTCCACTGGGCAGCCAAGTGTGGCAACAGTGACATGGTGTGTAAAATCATCGAGCTGTCCAGGAAAAAGGGCAAAGGGGTGGATGTGAACGCCAAATCCCATGCTGGTTACACTCCACTCCACATTGCTGCCATCCATGACCAGAAGTACATCATGGAGCTTCTGGTAAAGCGGTATGGAGTGAATTGCAAAGTCCGAGACAACTGTGGAAAAAAGGCACACCAGTACCTACATAAAGGCGTGTCCATAGAGCTCCAGGAATTACTCGGAGCACCAAAAGCCAAAGCCCAAGCCCCATGGCCAGAGCCACAGAAGAATAGTGTGGAGTCTGAGGCCCAAAGGCACTCTCACACCATCAGCAGACTCTTCCAGCCTCACCCAGTCATCCACAAGAAGAAACCCAAAACCAGGAGCTCCTTCCTCTCTGTGGCTGAGGAACCCAGGGATGAGAGGCATGAGCACACTTCATCTATGCCCAGAGTTCTGTCTGATGTTTTTTCTTAATGATACTGTATGAATAACTTTGAATGAAACAAGAGTTCAACTTTGTTGGATCTGCACTGTTAAAAGTACAACATCCTTGAGGACCAATTAAAGGTTGTTCAGTTTGAAACGGTGGAGGAACCTCTTAAGGTGCTTCAAGGAATCTACAATAAAAGGAAAAGCATCATAAGAGGTTCCTTCTCTGTTTCAAATTGAAGAACCTCCAAAGGTTCCTCAAGGATCTTCTACTTTTAATAGTGTAGATCATAATTCCAGTGTAGATAAAATAGGATATTCATTGCAGGTTCTTTGCAGTTTGATCAGTGTCCACAAAACCCATTTTAAGTGTCCATACACTTTAGAAACTCTAGAAAATCACTGTCATAACACAATACCATATATATTACTTTGATAGATGCTGGATATTAGTAACTGAATAATAAACATGCAGATAATTCAGTTCTATTATAAATCTGTCAGAGAAATACTACATGTCCTAAAGTCTTCAGACACCTGCTCATTCTGTAATCAAAACCCTATGGGACTTACTAAAGATAGTACATCCAGCCTTTAAAATGCCCTACTGTGAAAATGGAGAAGGGTCCCCATTGTGGTTAAGTCCACAGCATCTCCATGGCTTTCAAGTCAGGACTTTGACTACTTTACCAGTCTAGAACCTTAATATTGTTCCTTCTGAGCCATTCAGAGGTGGACTTGCTTATGGGTTTTAGATTATTGTCCTGCTGCAGGACCCACCTGCACATTCGAAGAGTTTTAAGCCACAAACTAATCAATAAACATTCTCCTTCAGGTTTTTCCAGAGAGCAGAATTCATAGTTCCATTAATTAGGAGACATCATCCAGGTCCTGCAAAAGCAAACCAGCTCAGGCCATTACACCACCATGTTTAATTGGTGGTGTGACACTCATATGGTGGAACAGGGCGGTGGAAGTTTCACCATGGTTACTAGGTTTTCCATTTGTGGAAAATTTGCCATTGCTGTGCCTTGCTGGAGTTCCAGGGCCGTAGAAATGAGTTTATACCCCTTTCCAGGCTGTTTTGCATAAATATTAACTTCAATAAATGAAATGATTTAAAAGTAGTTAGATGGTCTGAAACATTTAAATGTGACCAATATGCAAAAAGATAAAATAAAAAGACAAATACCTCTTCACAACTCTGTATAACAAATATGAAACTACTGTATATATATAGACACTTCATTCATAATGTACTTCATTGCTTCATTCATGTTGTGACTTATTATTCTGTTCTGCAGTTTTTGAATCAGATTTTGTTGTTGGACATATGTCAGTGTTTTGTTGGTGAATATCTCTATCTAGTATTTATCCTACAGATCATCTAAAGAGGAAATTATTATACAAACACATTTTTAAGAAAGAGCTACAGTGCCTTATACAGCTATCCTGACTGATCTTTGGGGTACATATACTCATTTTTACTTATGTTAGCAAATTATGCTCTGTTAACTGTGATTTATCAATAATTCCAAATAACTTGATATATAATATATAATCTGTACAAATGTTATATAATAATAAGAGTGGGTGATATATTGCAGATCAATTTCTCCAGATGGATATTCAAAAATAAACATACAGGAATTATCTTTTGTACCTGGTCTTGATGTCTGATGTTTTTTTATGTAAATATTAACACATACAGTATAAGCAATCCAGTAAAACCTGCTTATACGTGTGCCATACGTATATACTTTTGTAGGAGATGAAGTATACACTTCAACAGAAAAGCTTAGTTTCTAATTCTAATTTCTATCTAATTCCTATTTCCAATATTGTTTGTGCAGAGGAAAATATACACCTACAGTCATGGCCAAAAATATTGGCACCCCTGCACTTACAAATACTTTTTTCATTCCTACTGTTTACATTGGAACAACATAAACAGCCAAGAAATAAGTCTGTAAAAAAATCATAGCATTCCCCACAAGACTCCAGAAATTGGACAAATTTATTGGCACCTTTTCAATACTGGATTTCAATCATTTGATGATTCTTTGTGTAGGTAACAGGTGCTGGCAATACAGAAATCACATGCCTATCCACTTTAAATGGAGAAATTTGACTCAATCAAATGGTGTTCATATACCATACTGAGCATGGAGCAAAGAAGAGGATATGAGAATTAAATTTTAAAAAAGTATGGACAATCTCAAAGTTACACGTCCATCCAGAGACTCTGGATTAAAGAGCCCCAGAGAGGCAGCTTAGCAGACACTGATAACCTAGTGCTCCGAAAACCCTATGATCAATAACCCAACTCTCTAACCAGTGAGCCACCATTATTTCCTATCTCACACTCTGTAGTGAACTGTTATTCCACCCATAAACATACTGTCACTTTAGAATTAGTGCATACTTTCAAAATATTTTAGATTATTTAAACAGCAAATTGCTATTGACAAAATGTATTCATTTTGATTGTATCTATATGGATTAATCTTATCTCTATAGTAACCGATATAGTAATATTATTATTAGATAATGTCAGGTATATTTGGTGCAGTAGTCCAGCCTCACACACATTGTGATGTGGAGTTTAGTAAATATTATTGCACCCATATATTATAATTCTGCTAGTTGCCCCATGTCCCTAGGGACTGTACAAGGGGTGAAATTGGGTAGGAGTTTGGAGTAGCTTTTGTGTTGGTATGTGAAACTGAAGCCCCTCAGCAAGGTGCAAAGAAAGAGATTCAAGGGGAGGTGATGGCGAGGTGGAGGGTGTGAAGCTGCTCGATGTGATGTTGTGGAGGAAGTGAGGGGTTATATTGGTTAAGTGGGGCGATCATCTCCCTAAATTAAGTTATAGATTTATAATTATTATTAATAATTACCCCAACTAATAAAAATAATAAAAAAAAACTCCAAAACGTTAAACTGTCAATTTATATTATTTACATGTAACAAGAAATATGTCAAGCCTTTTTTAAGTTTTACTTCAGTACTGCTTGTTTGACTTTGAGTAAGTTACTATTCAAGCAGTATAAATATCTGATAAACAGTATGTTGGTCTAGTTTAGCAGAAGCCACCACAATCATGGGGAAGGCTGCTGACTTGAGAGTTGTCCAGAAGACACCAACAGAAGCCATACTGATCAAAAGTAAAAGCAGAATAAGCTTGAAATGTCACTTTCTGTGCAATGAGTTTAAAATAAGTGGCTGTTGATCTTTTTGAATGATGTTATGAACAAAAATGAACTCAGATCATCAAAAATTAGTTTAGATGTTAATATGAGTTTATAACAGACTAGATAGTGCTCCTCTAGGGTCTGTGTGCAATATACAGAAATAGAGAGTGGTTGAAATGAGCAAGATGAGACATGACGAATAGCAAGGGCATAAGACAAGCCACAGCACAGTACAATGCACAGAACAGCCTGAGCCAGAAAAAGTGAAAAAAGCACAGGGTGGTGCAAAAGCTTGCATGTGTACAGAATTGAGTACATGAGTGGTGTTAAAGAGGATTCAAATTTGAATGAACATTAAAATCATTTGAATATTTCACGCAAAGTCTTTACATTTCTGCAGTAGATTCTTCTTTCTTCTTCTAAACAGACGTCTGTGAGAGAAGTCTCTTTAAAGTCTGAAGTAAAATAAATATCTTGAAATCTGGGAAATGTGTTTTGTCCAAGTTTTTGGTGTTTAATTCCCTTAAAGGTGACGCCTTTTTGGCCATGATCAGCCTTCTAGATTTTTCCTCATTTAGTCATGGGAACCGGTGCGCGCTCAGATGAGCAGATGAGGTTAGGCCTCAGAAATGTGTGAACTTGAACGGTATGGTTGGTGCTGGCTTTCCACTGCAACTGGGAGGCCAGTTTTGCAGTTCTGCTACAACAGAGGATGCTGGTCTTGCATGTGTGAGTGCGTGTGCAGGACAACAAGAGCTTTTGCTGTGGTCAGCTTCAGCCCTCTAGGCTGACGTTATGAGAAGAGGCCAGACCGCTCCCATGATGTCACATGCCTTCCAGATGAAGAGCGGTCTGTTCTCAGCCCCCCAGACAGAGCAAATGTTTCCCCTGCTGCACTCATTAGCAAGGCTAGTGGTTCAGACACACATCATGCTTCAGCAACGTGATGTTTTATATATATATATATATATATATATATATATATATATAGGAGAGCTACTGTATTACAGTAAGCTTGGGGAAATGCAAGTAAAGGTGTTTTCTAGTTCAACTCTAGTTCGGGTATGAGGTATGAATACAATAATAATAAATACAGATAGGCCAATGCCACAGAACCACATAATGTTCCCTAGAGAATCTTTCAGTGGATGGTTATTTAAAGAACATCTTTAAAGGATAGGTTTAACGTGTGCAGACCATTTTAGGACCTATATCCTTCATGTTCCTTCCAAATGACATCTGTAGGGATTTATTCTCTATTTATCCCTTAAAACTAAACAGACTGTATTTTCATTTAAGACATATAAAATAAATAATGTAAATAAAATGTAAAAAAAAGAAAATTATTTTCATTGGCTGCTTCAATGCGCCTCATCCATTGAGCTGAAACACCCTGTGTGTCTTTCATGTACATGGGTGGGGTAAAAAGTTGAATATTCAGATATATGTAAATGTGTTGGCTCTCTTGACATTACAAACACAATCTAACTGAGCAACTCCCTGGACTAGGGAGTACATTTGGAAACCTACATCCTACATGGAAATGTTTAAAACTTAAAAGAAAAAAACATCTTGTAAAAATGTACACTGATCAGTCATGACATTACGATCTTCCCTTGTTTCTGCAGTCACTTTCATTTAATCAGCTCCTCTTACCACGTAGGAGCACTTTATAGTTATACAATTACAGACCATCATCCATCTGATTCTCTGCATGCATTGTTAGCCTCCTTTCACCCTGTTCTACAATAGTCTGGACCCCACAGGAGCACCGCAGAGCAGGTATTATGTGGGTGGTGGGTCATTCTCAGCACTGCAGTGATGCATGGTACAAAGCACCTCACCTGTGTTTGTGAGGTTGCTAAATAAACCCTTGGGAACTGGTAACACCTGGTGTGATCTGATGAGTCACGTTGCCAATTGTTTCAGGCTGACGGTAGTGTTGGTGGCTGATGATGGTGCAGACTATGAAGCCATAGACAGCTGTCAAAAAGGTACTTTGCACGTTGTTGGTGGTTCCATATTGGTGTAGGATGTATTCTTATGGCATGGGTGGGTCCCACTGGTCTCCCTAAACATGTCTTTGACTGGTACCTGGTTTGTTTCACTGCTTCCAGCCTTTCATGTACCCCAACAATGATGGGACCTTCCAGCAGGATTTTGCACTATGACAACTGTCCCAAGCTGTCTATTACTGTGAAAAAAATGTAGACAGACCTCAGACTGATTTTGGAAACCAGGTCATTATTCACTCACTATTCACTGTAACAGAAATGTAGGCCAGAATCTTTTATATGCCACTGTATAGCATTAATTGGTGTCAAATAAGCACTTCAGCTTCCATTTAAACACTACAGTTAACTTTTGTGTTCACCATCTCAAAAACCAGTCAACAGAAACACATAGAACAGTGAAGGAAAAGTCTTATTTATTCACATTTTAACAAAAACAACGGAATTCATATGATCCACTATACAACCAGTGCACTGAAGTGCTTTGAAGAGGAAGAGGGAAGAGAAAGAACACATAGCACAGCATCTGGACACCTGTAGCACACAATGATACACTACAGCAAATTAACACTCGTTCAGGACGATTATTAGGATCCGATCCACAAATATACTCACTCTCCTCCTCCAGTTCACAGTCTGCCTCCAGCAGGGTTGCACAACCCCTGGCTGGCTGAGGCATGAAGCTCTAAAACAGCACAGATTGCTAAACTTCTGATAAATGAGACCAGCAAGAAATGATGTGGTGCATAAAATGAATTTACATACACTGCATGTCAAACGTTTGGGGACACTTCACCTTCCTTTTCCTGTCTTCTTACCAGTCATTTTGTTTCCTTTCACTGATACTTGTTATGGTTTTCATCTACAGGTTCACCAAAGAGCTACAACATTGGTCAGATGTTCCTGTAGTTTTGCAGTTGCTGCACCCAAAAAAGAACAGGCAAGTCAAATCATGCCCACTGTAAAATCAATCTAGGCTCTTTCACTAAACCACAATTTTATATTACATATAAAAAGTCAGAAAATGTGTCTCCAAACATTTGACAGACAGGTTATGTGACTGAAAAGAGACGTTTCAAGGCAAGAATGTGGCGCCTTCTTGCTGGTGGGCTGTCGTGCTTCTGTGGAAAACACTAGTGGTCTTTTGAATGCTTCTGGAATTCCTTGTGGCCAAATAAACACGGACCCTCAACAGAAAAAGATTGCTTAACCTTTGGGGGTCACCCGCTGTACAAAAGCCAAAACAAACATCCATTCGTTTGTCAGACAAAAATGGCAAGTGGCTAAAAAATCTTCGCAGAAATGCATAGAAGAAAAAATGTGCACAGGCAACTGTAGAAAATAGGTTAATTACAGCTCAGTTTCAGATTAGAGATACACTGTGCAACTTCTGTACGTTCTGAGCCATTTTTTGCCAAATGTATTAGTGTAATTTATCTGTATAATAATCTGTTTGTAATGGGGGAACAACTAAAGCAGAATCACGTTGAAAATTTGTAAATGCAAAAAAGTTAATAAAACAGAAATTCCTATGTATTTCAGATCTGTTCTCTGATACACTTCTGCAAAATGTATTTGCAGGCAGTAGTGATTCCTAAATAAACTGTCATTAACTGTGAAATTGAATGTTAACTTTTGGGTCATCAATGACACTGACAGCAAGTTATTAAGTTATTGTCCTACTCTTGCTTTTACGTAAGTCTGGAAGGTCAGGTCATACAGGTCATTTGTTCCTTTCTCATTGAGATCCATTACTAACAGAAGCCTGTACTCAGAATCAAAACGGTTGTATTGATTTGATCATGAATAAAAGATCATGATCAAATCCTGAACAAGTGAGTGAATCAATTAATTAGCAACTCAAAAGTAACTAAGAGTAAGTTGTACCATCTTCTCATGTTTGGCTCCTCTGTCTTCTGTCCCTGGCTCTCGTTCGTAGCTCAGGGTGAGAGTGATGCCAGATGGTTTGTTGCTTTGTTAGAAAAGGAAGGAAGCTGCATGTTTGACCTGAGAATGAGAACCAAGAAAAGCTCTTCCCCTCAAACCCAAAGGGTTAGCATGAGCTAGTTACTGTGGTGCCACACACTTTATGAAGCATGCTGCTCCTTTAAGATCTTTAGCCTAACCATTGGTTTACTGTTCAGTTAATCATATTGCAGAAATAGTGAATTATTTGGTAACATTTGCTTTAGCACAACCTGCGGAGTTGCACAAGGTCCTTTTTAGGGCCCATGAAGCTGATGTTCATGACAATAATGTAGTTAAAAGAGTGAAGATCTGATCTGAGCAAGCATCTGAGATTCAATAGTGAATTCTTCTAGCATGTAGTATGAAGACATGAATAGTATATGACAAATAATATACTGTATCACTGATGTTGTAACACAATATTGTATCTGCAATAGCTTTAAACAAGATATGAGATTTATTCCAGATCATTCTGGAATTCTCGATTTCTATTGGTCCAATCATGAAATATTCATATAATGTAAAAGACCAGATAATTTGGAGTATTTTGTCCCAAACTGACACAGGGATCTCTTTGTACTGCTACAGTCAGTACAAGGGAACATGATACTTCCCAGTGAAATCAAGGGACAGGACACTCCTGATGACTAAAACCACACTTTAAGGCTTAATATTATGTAAAATAAATACAGATTAATGGATGTATTAATGCTATTGTAACTGTAAGACCAATGGTTTAAGGTTAGAAATGTATGTGCATTTACATTATCAAAGTGCTTTCTTACTCTTCTGTTTCTTTTTTTGGTCTTCATTTAGAGTGCCTTTCGAGTACAAAATAAATTACGCACCACAAAAAGAAAAAAAAGACCAATTAAAAAAGGACAACAGCTGGCATGTTCCTCATCATTTCCACCCATTCTAGACATTATTATCTTAAAGCTTTTTTCATAGTTTCCAGAGTTGGACTGCTGAGATGTAAATTGAGGAGCACCTAAAATACAGGCAATGCAATGTAAAATAGTAATACAAAGACAACAAGGGGAAAACAGCAAATCACACTTGCACAGGTCTCTTACTGCCACTGAATTGGCAAAGCCAGTCTAACAATTCCACTCCAACGGCGTGAAATCATAAGTCTCGGCACTGAATTGCTGTCTCCAAACTGGGAGTCACAGGCTGAGAGTGTTAAGTGGCAGGAAAGAGTGAACGAGGAGTGAAATCCTTCATGGGGGAATGCTGTTCAGCAGTGCCTCCAGTTGTTCTTCCCCCAGCCGCTGCTTCTCGTCTAGGTCTTTCTGGCGGATCAGTAGCGATGCCTTGGTTTGAACAAAGCGTCGGTACTCTTGCAGTTGGGCATCCGTCAGCTGCTTGGCAAGAAAGGTGGAAACCATGCGCTCCCTACGGTCCAGATTATCCTTCAGGTCCTTGGCATCATCCCTCTGTTTACACAGGAGGTGATGTCTGTTATCTAGCGATTGCTGTAGTAGGAGAGAATGAAAGAGTTGGTTAAGCTAAGATTTCCTGCACTTGTTGCGTTGCGTTGTGTTACAGCATATCTTTGATAGACACTGTTATTCATTGCCAGATACAGTAAATATTTATACCATAATAACTGTATTGACAAGCCACCTCATCTGAACAGGTTCTGTAATAATACAGGGAAATACTACTATTTCTGAGAGATGAACTACGTTACAGTCCATTTAGTTCAGTTAACTACCATCTATGTAAGCTGAGGACAGATTCAGTAAATGTTGAATGCTTTTACCATGTGTGTTTTTTGGTCAGAGGATTGTAAAATGCATATTTGCATTTAAACCTTTTAATTGACATATGTATGAATTCATATTTTAAGCAATTTTTTCATTCATTCAAAGTGCTTTCATTTCTCCATAATAATCACTTGCTTTTTGCTTATGCACTCACCTCTCCACAAGGGGGTGCTCTGTGTCCTTGTTGGTTGTTTCACATCAATTACACTGTCCTTGTTTTTTATAGTACAGTTTATAGTAAATTAGGATAAACTGAGATGTATTACTATTGCAGTAATGTAAATTATAGCCAATTACCGCATTTTCATTACATCTATCTACTGTGATTGTGTCATTTAACCAGAAAACAGTTCTTTGAAAATTTTGACAAATCTTTTGTGGTCCATGTTTTATAGTTTCTATGGTACAGTAGTTTTTTTAACACTGTATCCACTGTACACTCTATTAGACACTTGTACCTAGTTTGCCCAGCTCATCTGTTTCTGTATTTTGTATTGGTCATACTCTAATCCTTCATCAGTGCTCAGATGCTGCCCACAGGACACCAGTGACTGGAATTTTCTAGTAAGTGGACTATTCTCAGTCCAGCGGTGACACTGAGTTTTAAACACTCCAGCAGCATTGCTGTGTCTGATTCACTCGTAGCAGTACAACACATGTTAACACGTCACCACTGTGTCAATGTCACTGCAGTTCTGAGATTGATCCACCACCCACATAATACCTGCTACTATGGGGTCCTGACCATTGATAAACAATGTGAAAGGAGGCTAACAAAGTGTGCAGGGAAACAGATGGACTACAGACTGTAACTGCAGAACTACAAAGTGGTACGTGAAGGTGATAAAATGATAACAAGGAGGTGGTCTTTGTTTCTACAATCAATGTCCAATTCTACAGGGTTTCCTAATTGCTAATTGTTTCCCAACAGACCAGAAACTGTGCAAACAATAACACAGAACGACAGTAATACTAATATTTTCTAATACTAGTACTAATACTTAAATGTAGAATTAGAAAAATATAATTTAAAGGAATTTTGTATAGTAGGTGGAGCTGATCAAATGGACAGTGGGAGTAGAAACAAGAAGGTAGTCATATATATTATATTTGAAGTGTAAATGTTTCAAATAATTAATTTGCCATTTGTTTCCTTACAGATCAAAAATTAAAATGTGATGTGTGAACTGCTACACCGTTTACTGAAAAATATTTGAAATACCCAACTCAAACATATTGAAGCATCGGGTATTGGTAATTATTATGCTCTTACTCTAGAGCACAGTGTACACTGTGTCAAACACCAACACAAATGTACAAAATTAGGTTTGTGTAGCATTTGACATCCCATTTAGTGTCATCTTCCAACATGTGCAGAATGTCAAGGGTGAGACAAGGGTTCTCAAATATTTGTCACCAGAGGGCAGTGTAGATGCTAAATCCATCGAAACTAAAGGTCAGTTTCGGTGATACGCTACCAGGAACTGCTGATTAATGCCGCAGGGCACAAAGTGCACAGACTGGATGGTGAGGACCAAGTCCTTCACTTTCATCTATGACTTTCCTGAGAAGCTGTCTTCTAACAGAGTCTTCTAAAGAAGACTTCCCAGCAAAGTTCAAAAACATTTATCTTCATGTGGTTTCAGTAAGGAGAAGAGCCTATGAAAAACTATTTGCCTTAACCACAATTTACTTCTGTGCTGGTTCTTAAACCAATACCCAGACACACAACATTCAAATAATCACACTGATAAGTTGATGAACAGCTGCTCTACAAAAGCAGGAAAAATGCCCAAGGCTTTAACTATACAGACAACAATGTAAAACATTAACCTTTAGAATCCTGGGCTAATTTTGTGGGATGTTTACATAGTTTAATGCACATTTATTCACTAAACAATTATACAAGTATTCATACGAGACACATACCAGATATTGTTATTTTTTTCCAACTTATACAACGACATATATCATATATACATATATTTAGCATAATAGAAGGAAAATACATTTTTTAAAAGTCTTCATTTAAACTTTAATTTAAACTTCATTTAAATATTTTAAAATGTGACCTTTTGATAAAAAAAAGGTTCTGCTTACAAGGACTAAAAAACATTATATACCAGACATCCTGTAGCAAACTGATCATGCAGAGTTGACAAAGCAATCATTTTGTAGAATTATTTGTAGTGATTAGATTTACAAGGATATTTATATTAATCTGATGTTCAAAATACTTGACAACCCTTCTCGGGCCTTTTATTCTGAAATTTGAGCACTGCCTGTGCAAAGAGAGCAAATAATCCCTCCCTTCTTGTTGTCCTCTATAACCCAATATTTGGGTCACTGATGTCATTAGCTCCACCCCCTCTCACTGATCAGTCAGAGTCTGCACACAGGTTAAGCATGATCCTGAGTTACAAAGCCAAGAAACATCATGTAAATGTCCACAAAGTGCGGATCTCAGATTCTAAGTTTTATTTTATCTAAATATAAACAATTTAGCATTTTGAGTTATTTTAGATAGTTGAGTCAATATTTTTGACATCATTTCCATCAAATTATCTGGCCTGAGTTTGATATTTTGTAGGTATTAATGTCATCTTCATCTTGATGCTATTATGCTTTCCTGGTTATAGTTTATAGTGTAAATGATCTGCAGCCTTTGTTGATCTATCATTGTGTCTATCATTACACAGTTACTACATTTTTCATAAATGAAACTGGATCCAATTAATGAAAACGCTGAATCCTCTCTCACCTTCTCCTCAGCATCCGTGTTCTCGTCCACTGTGCTGAGGGCATTCTGCACACGGGCCAGGCGTGCTGAGAGGACCAGCAGCAGGTTAATGACACGTTCTAGGTCTCCGATAAACTGTGTGTAGCGCTCCAGCTCAGATGGCACACAGCAAGCACGCACCAGAGCCTCCATGGCATCTCCCTGTGCTGTGATCTCCCTCTCCTCACCCTGTAGGGAGGAACGCAAAGCCTCCAGGGAATTCAGCTGTTCTTCAATACAGGTTATCATCTGCCTCTGTATGTCCAGATTAGGTACAAAAGAAAAAAAGATTCAAAAACATCAGTATTATTTTATTATTAAACATTTATTACATGAACAATTTGAACAGTACTCCATGTAACTCCAGCATTGAAGACCAACACCAGCACTAAACAAACCTATACTTTATAAGGGCTCTTATGAATAGTAAGCAAAGTGACATACCTTCTTCACTGTGATATCATCTGTATTGCACAGTGTGTACTGCTGTTGGCTAATGCCATCCTCTTTCTGTGCTGCTAAATTGTTTCCTTTACCCGCATTAGTCATCTCAAAGCTTGAAGGGAAAGGAGCAAAACAAAGGTTTAATGGACACATGACTCAACATATATACCCATTATATGCAAAGTATTCTAAGAATAATGTGCAATCATTTTACATGTTTTACATTACAAGTATTTCAAAAGTTTTGTGAAATTAAATTATCAATAATACTTCAATTCGGCATCTCTTTACATTATAACTTTATTGTTGCTATTCAGGTTTCTCAGTCATTTTCGATGAATCTCCATTAACTATTTCACACAACTGTCACACCAGAAGGTTCTCGCTCTTGCTCATAATACTCCCATAATATTACTCATTGAAAGTAATAATTATACATGCTATTGTCTATATTGTTGCTGCCTAATGAAAAATATGTACCTTCAGTTATGACTTTACAGACGTGGTCAAAAAATGTTCTTAACTTCAAATGAAAGTTAATATAAAATAAGAGTAAAAGTAATTTTCAAGCATATCTATTCAGACAGAATTATTTACAGTAAGTTTACAAAACTCACTGAGAAAACTAAAACAGATCAAAAACAGATTTAATAGTAATAATACAAAAAATGTTCTATGTATGATATAAAAAAGCAGTATATTTATAATATAGATTATAATTATAATTATATGATATTGTTTAATTAAATTATTAAATACCAGATTAGCTTTAAATTCTTTAAAACACTGATTCTACTGAACAGTAATTGTGACAGTAATGAACTGAAATCAATCATTTATATTCAAGTGATTATGATGTATTAAATGTATGAACATAAAAATAACAAAGAATGTACAGGTCGCAGTGTAACTCTAATAATACCTGTATATTATTGCATCAGGGGTGTTAATTTTCTGTTCTTGCTTTTTCTTATAATGCTCTTCCATCAGGAGAGTGTCCTCTGACAATAGCTGCTCCATTAGCATGAGTGCAGTTTTCCGATGAGTTACAGGACATAAAACGCGAGTGAGTGACTGATCTGCTGAGACCACTTCCTGAACCACTGTTTCCCACCAAGTTTGATCTGTAGGAACACCTTCTTCCAGGTTCTGAATCACCAGAGGTCCACACTTCATCTCTTTTTCTTCCTTTTCCTGACTTCTATTGGTTGCAAGGCTGGATTCAGTGTTGAGGTCGGAAGGATTAGGAGCTGTTTCCATCTCAGAACTTGGACTAGGCTGTGTGTTCTGAGGATGTTCAGTACCTTCACCTGCAATAGTGTCATCTATGTCAGGTGGTAAGTTCCACAGACTGGGCTCTGTTGTGATACCGAGGCTTAGGGATACTTCATGACCAACATTACATTCCTTCCCTTCACTCACATCCCCAGGTGAATCTTTAGCCTTCATCAAGGGTTGCTCTTGAGGAACTGCCTTCATTTTGCTGAAATGACAGACAAAATTTCTTCAATAAATATGAAACCTCAAGCATATAGTACTGTATATAGTAACATTTTAGGCACCCTGTGTAAACGAGAATGACAATCTCCTTTTCTGAGAAGCAATTGTTTATATCTTCAGTAAAACACTAATATTAGAATAAACACAAAAAATCCTACAGAAAGTCATGGTTTTCCATTACGGTGTTCATTAAACATCTCCAAAGCTCATCCTCACAAACGTCTAATGTTATTTATAGTTCTCATCCCACACCTGGTTTGGTAAATCAGTGATGTTAAATCAGGTGTGATCTCTGTTATTGATCAGACAACAGTTTAAAAAAGTGATTAGGTGTCTAAAACCTTTACACAGTTCTGTACATGAAGTGTTAATTTTCATACATTATAACATCTGTATAATACACAGCATGATTTGCAGAAAATGATGTAGAAATTATTACCTGACTCCTACTTTGTTTTCATTAGTTCCTCTTGGAGAACTGGCTGGAGATGTGATTTTATCTTCTCTGCCAATGCAGTCACCACCATACATTGTTACTGGGGATTTGTCATCACAACTGGCCACACAATTAATAGGGGCAGAAAACTCTAATCCAAAAGAGGCAGGATAGGAACCAAATGATCTGGTCCTGGAGTGACGTACTGTCGATGGGCTTTTCAAGAGTTCCTTAGAAATCTGAGAGGAACGCTTGACCTGAGCGTTCTTCTCAGTGCCAACCAGAAGGGCGGAGTCTTGCTTGAGTTTTCTTTGGGTGTGTTCATGCTTCAAAAACCACAAACCCCTCTTGTCTCTGTCAGACTCTGTTTGTTTGTCAGGGAGCTGATGTAGTTGTTCTGAACTCCTGCTTAGAATTTTAGAGTTAATATGCTTTGATACACCAAGTTCCTCCAACGATTTCCCTCTGGGAGCCATCACTCGCATTCGCCGCTGGTCTGGAACTGATCCTCCATAGTGCTTATAAACTGATCTTCCTCCTTCCACACTAAAGGCACTAAAGGCAAAGGATTTATATTTAAACACAATGTTTAAAACCACCTGAAGTGTTTTGAGTTATTAAAGTCTTTTCTATAGACGCTCATCATCAAAATATAGTTGCACCTGGAAAGGAATGCCAGATTGCAGTGCTATTTGAGGGAAAAGGAAAGCTTACCAGGACAAAAAATTATAAAAAATTTAGACTGATGAGGGCAATACATACAAGCTACACATACAGCAACAGTGAAGTCAGGTCACTATGTTTGCTAAAACTAGGTTCCTAGTGGTGTCCTCCAACAATTCATCCCATGCATTTGAATATTTTCATGCAGTTCCTGCAGTAGGAATGGAAGGGAAGGGTGGAGTGTTGATAGCCTGCCAAATAGTATTCCACATGTTTCCAATCAAGGTTAGATCTGGCAATGTAGCTTTTGGAACAGTGCACACACTGATTGCTGTCATTTCCACCAAGACAAAAGTGGGACTTCTCATTGAAGAAGATTGAAGACCCATTGCTATTCTGAGTGACACCATTGCAGTCTTTGGTGATGCTGGCATGGTCAGCTGCCATTACGGTCTGCATGCATATAGTCCTACATTGTGCAGGAACTCTTCTCCGAGGCATTCACTCACAAAGGATGCTACTAACACAACAGCACAAGTCAGAATAGAACAGGACAATCTTATATGGTCAGTCAGGTACAGCAATGAGGGCTGTTTTTGATTACATCACATGTGGCAGAGTGAAAAATTTTCATCATTTGTATGTCTCATGATTTCAAACCTAGCCACCACATTTCATTGCTGTTTGTTGATTCCTTCTGGGTGCAACTATTTTCTGGACAATGTATAAATTCATTAAAATGAATATTACTTGTAAAAAAGGGAGGAAATGTAAAAATAAATAGAGAAATATTGATAGAAGGAAAAATGTAATAAATTGTATATTACACCATACCCTAAAGAAACAAAAGCTTACTTTGGGATGTCCTTGTCTAAGGCAGGTGTGTGTTCAAAATGTCTGTGATTCTAGGGGAAAAGGTTAGGACCAAGTTACAAAAGAAAACAGAGACAGAACAAAGAATAAACTTAATATTTCCATTATGTTGACAATTATAAGAGAAAAATACCTGATGGAAGGTAGTGTAAGTGCCAGATTGCTCTTTCTCATCCAGAAGATTCTCCATTGAGGCACGTAATGGTGGCGAGGGCAGACCCTCCTTCCAGCTAGAATGCTGTGAGTGTACATTTGATTGGGCAGAGATGGACTGGGTAGATCTGGCAGAGTTCAAGTCTAAAATGCGACCTGCAGATAGCGGCCTGTGAAGTTTCTTTTTGGAGCATGAATTGGCTGAATGAGGTCTGGAACCCCAGTCTGAGTGTCTTCCTGCAGTTGAGTGCCTCTGGCTGGGCACCTGTGGAGCTGGCTGCTGAGGTTCTGACACCTTTTGGCCTGTTTTTCTTTCCATGTATGCTACCAAAGCCTTTTGCTGAAGGTGCTTAAGAGTGCTTTTTGAGAGGCTGGAAGTTGACAGAGCACGTCCCCTTGTCTCAAACATCTTAAGTCTGGTAGCGACCAGACCATGCTCACTGACATTGTCTTCTGAGAGTAGTACTTCACTCTCACTGCCAAAGGATCGGCAGCTCATATGTACAGGTCTGTCAGTCAGTTCGTTTAGTTTTTCTGGCTCAGAGTGAGACAGCTTTTTCTGTGCTGATGTCAGGCGCTTCCTAGAGCCAATTCGAGGCACCTGTGGCTGTGGAATATTTTGTGGCTTCACAGATTCCTTCTTAACCGGTTTCTCAAGCACTTGACTAGGGTTCTTCAAATTCTCTTTACTTGTTTCTTGCAACCGGGGCAGGTGATGCAGAATGGGGTTTTCTGGCTTCAAATGCATATCCTGTGAGGAAGGGCCAGAAGTTGTGACAGAGAGTCTCGTGTCAGACCAGGGCTCCATTCTGTTTGGACAAGAGAACTGCAGATCTTTTCTTTTATATGATGTTTCTCTCAAAACCTTAGTTTGGGCATCCTTCAGTTTTTCTTTGTAATATTTTTTAAATGAATCATCTAAAGTGTTGCATGTGTAGGAAAACTCTGATTTCTCTTCTTTAGATACATCATTGTGAGTGGAGTCACCACTAGAAGACTCTTTTTCTGCTTTCCACTTATCCTTGCCTAGGTCTGGGTCCTTGTTTCCCAATCTTAAGCTTTTGTCATTTTTGACCTTGTTAATCATGGATGCCTGGCTGGCTCCAGTAAGGTGGTACAGGAGAGGGGTGGTCTCTTTGCTGATCTTATCAGTAGGCATGTCTGCTAAAGGCTGTCTCATCAATCTGGATGCAGATTCATCTTTCATTGCATGAACATTTTGGTTATTTTCAAAACCAGTGCTACTCTGGGACATGTCAGATGTTGAGAAGCTCTTCTCTGGGCCACAGTAGAAGATAGGATGACTGGCAGTGTGCTGTCTACCTATATCCACACTTGTGAAACTCTGGCTATCTTCCAAGTCATCTACACTTTGAACTTTTTCAGTCTTACAGAAATGATTAAAGATATGGTTATTGTGAGACTCATTATCTTCATTTGATATGCAATTTATTTGCTCCTCTTGAAAGAAGAGTTTACCATTGGGGCCATCAGGGCTGCTGGGTTTTCTCACTTCAGCATTCTTGAACATGTTCTCTGTAGTACTACGAGACCTCTGCTGTTCTGCTTGCCTGTGGGGTTCCGTGCTTGAACTCTCTACCACACACTCTGCCTGTGGGACACTGGACTCAGGCGATTTGTACACGCCAGTGACAAAATAAAACTGCCCTTTGTGTTGAATACTTCCACTGATCATGTTTTGAGCCATGTGCCAGGAGCTGGCCGCACGTTGCTGCTCATTGACTGAAACCCCATAAGCCGACTGCAACCTCTTCTTTTGAATTTCAGACTGGCTGCACTTCATCTGTTGCGAGTGTTCTGGCTGACTAGTCTGCAGGGGCAATCGGCTTAGGACGGTTTCTGACTTCGACTCAGCGATCTTATCCACAAGGTCTTGCTTTAGTTGGTCCCTCTGATAATACTGTGAAACTCGCTGGCCAAAGACATAGTCAGGTCTCGGACCAAGGGTTTCAGGATTAGCTGTCGGGGTTCTAAAATGGGAAATGTCTGCAAGTTGTCCCTCAGGACTCTGGCGTACCCTTGATGTCTCAAGATTCCTAGTGGTTACAAAGCTATCGAGGCGGACAGGAGGTGGTGGTGGTGTTAGAGGGGAAGATGATGCTGGGAGATCTTTAATAAGGTTGCACCCGTTGTTGTTTTGATGTTGATGCTGCTGTGCAATGGCCTCCATGGAATGGTGCAGCTGATCTTGAATCGGACTCTTTGAATTTGAATCAAGAATGCTGGGACCATATACAGCATTTACATACTTGAGATTTGCATAATGCAGGCTGTTTGGGTGGAAATCGTCTGACAGAAAGGGCGAGGGGTAGTCAGGTGCAATAGATCCTCCAGAGAAAGAGCTATAAGCAGAATCGCCTTTGCCGTGCTGATGAGTGTACTGGTCTAAACTACTAGTAGACTTTGTAGGAGAAAGTCGACTGACAGGAAGACTAATGGGGTACACATCGAGGTTGCTCATTCTCTCAAAATGGAAGCTGTAGGAATCCATCTGGATTGCAAGCTGGAAACATGAATCCAAGTGAAATGAAAGACAAGTCTCATTTACTTGTTCCCTCTATATATTTTCAAGTCATATCTCCAGTGTCCTTAATTTAACCTCCAGTATCTGTTTATCCTATCTTCCCAGTTCCCAATGGCAGGGCTCAGAAAGTACCTGGAGAAACAAACACACACATGCATACATACATATTAAGGGTCTGAAATCCACATTACGCTGCAAACTGTATCTTGTACCATCTATAAACACTGTATTCAACTACTGCCAATGAAAATTCCTTACAGTTATCAAATTAATGAGCCCTACTGGAAGTGGAACTAATTAGTCTGTCTGCAATCTGACTTTAAAGTTGATGCCATGAGGTCTAGATAATGAATGGTAAGAATTTTACACTGATTGGATGAACACTTAGATCAAGTTTCTGTTTAATCTTCTTTACACCCATGATGTTAACTGGCTCTTTCTCACCCTCTATCAGCATGCTACATTTGTGTTCATCAACATACAGATTAAGCCATTGCCCTGAGCAAAAGATTAACTATGTAAACCAATCAATGCAATCAGTGCAACAGTTTCTACTAGAATCATTTGGTTTGTTATAGAATTTCAATAGTAGACGAGTGTTTTCACAGGTTGAACACTGACTGAAAGTAACTGATGTGGCATTCAGCTGTATGTTATTATAGAAGCTCAGGGTATCCACTGTTGACTAAAAATAGTGTGTGTTTGTGTTAGATTCTCAATATTGCATGTCTACTGGCCAACTGACAACAATAGCTAACTTGCATGTTCTTCAAAACACATCAAACGTTCACCATCTTTATAATGAAAATGCCCATGTAAATGGTTCCAACATGGCTCCTTTGTAAAAGAATGTATCCAAATACCTTTTAAACACAGTGCTTGGTACAGATTAGCTCTCACAATGTCCCCCTGGTTTAATTATTGAAATCTCTTTTATTCGTCTTAATTCTTGTGGAATTTTCCACAATGCTAATGCTTGTATTTATTGAGCTATCTCTTAAGAGCTCACCACCAGGATGACTTAAAAGCCCAAGATCTTTATAGGAGCTTTTCTCTGAACCAAGAAATTGCATACTCAGCAATTAGGGATAAAATACCAATATCTGCTAACTAAACTTGGACGTTCACAGCAGAAATTCACTTACTGCACTCACAACAGACTGCAATATATTTCCTGTGATGTCAGTTAAGACATCTTAATAAAATGGACTAAGAACCAGCAATAAAAGTAAATGCCATTTGGTCTGTCATGATAATGACATTATCAACTTATACAATATACATGACCTTAATCATTTTTGTTGACCTTGTTCTTGTCTATTATGTTTTAGCAAGGGGATCACATTGACATAAATAGGTCAACCTTTTTATTTTAATCATGTTTTATTGTGTTTTTTTTTATATAAAAAATGTTATATTTCAATTCTAATTTGTTGATATTCATAATTTTATGTTCACTGCTCTTTATTCCACAATTATAATAATAATAATAATAATAATAATAATTATTATTATTATTATTATTATTATTATTATTATTATTATTATTACTATATTATCCATATATCAGTAAATTAAGTGATTAGATTATCACAATTATTTTTGTGACAATATATCATCCAAACCAAATAAGTTATTGTGACAGACCTAGATGCCCTATGCACCAGCTTTAGCAAAGACCTTGAAGTGGAAGTCTGGGGTAGGGGTAATCAAAAATGTCTGGAATGCCATTTCAACCTGGGTGAAATAATTTGGGATTAATCATGTGATAAATCTTAATGGATTGTGCAGTTCTGGGGAAATCATGCATGCTAAACATTCATAATTTAATGTATTATTTATTTGAACATGCTGTTACCGCTTCTTACTACTTTGCTTGTTAAAAGAAAAGCAATAATACAAGGGGTTTTGCGCATCTCAAACAGTGTCTTTATGAAGTAAAAAAAAATATATAATCAGCCCACGCTGTTTGTAAACTACAGTTTTAAACAATTACTCCTACTCCACTGCCATTGTGTACACCTGCACAGACCATAAAAGGCACAGGACAACACTTCTTCTTCTGTAACTGCAATCAAATAACTTCCAGTGGAGGAATGGGGGTTTGTAAAGCATCAAACCCATCAGTGGGTTAAACCCTAACTGACTGCCCACTGTAGAACACTAAATTCATATTTTGTAATAGGGACACATGGGTTCCCACATGCACGAGTTAGAGCATTCATAATGATCTGGGCAAAAACACAGACGCACTCAAGCGCAAAAGGTGGCATTGAGAGCCTGTCACAAAACATAGAGAGGACCACATCTCTACCCAGGAACACTGTATTTACACAAACTTCCATAAAGAAGGAAAATTAGCCTCACTAAATAAAAAAACAACTTTATCAACAACCATATTACTACTACTACTACTACTAATAATAATAATTATAATAATAATAATAATAATAATAATTCCACAGTGCACATGACAATAAATATCTTCTGCCTTACCAAAGTTAATGGCTGAAAAGTCCAAAAAAGAGAGAAGAATCAGTTCCATATTCCATTTTAAATCACTTTGAAAGAGAAAGAACATCCTGGAGGAGATGTCTTCCCTTACGGATGTGTTACTTGGGCAGCCAGCACACAGTGAAGCTTCAGCAGGCCTCGCTCTCTTCAAACCCTGCTGAGAGGCCGGGCTTTGCACGCCTGTGACGTCCTCCCTGCAAACGCACAATAGGCCCAGCAGAGGGAATATTTCACTGCTGATAATGGTGTCTGAAGAGGGGAAAAAAGGCCTCACATTCCTGGCTGGCTTCAAAGAAAGAAAGGGCCTGGGCGCCATTCATTCCCAGAGTCCACTGCACATGGAGAGTTGCCAAGCAGGAGGGGAGGGACTCTTCAGTAGAAACCCTCACTCAGAGAGGTGACCCCCTCTCTCTGCACAGACCTGATTATCAAGTACTGACCATTAGTTCTATAAATCTAAGAAGTCATGAAGTCATAAGACCAGTACTTTACTATGTTGTAGTAAATGTACTGGTTATAGTAGTTACATTAAAGTTTACTCTACAGTATAACAAAGGATACAGTTGCAATTTTAATTACTGCCTAAATTATTTGACATGTCATTTCACATCAAGTCATTAATTTTAAGGATTGCAATCACTGCATTCTGAGGGCCCAGTGTGATACTTTAAGGCACTGATCCAGAACTTAATGCGTAGCAAATGCGTCAGCGCCTCAGCCCATTTGAGTCAGATTCACATACAAACAGCTTACATGCTATTCAGTATGAACGTGGTCCATAAATTTTTTCAAGTTCCTACCTGAACATGTAGATTTATTAACTAATCATGCACTGCTAATATCTAACTATGTTCCACACAAGGGCCCTGAACAGTATTATTATATTTTGACAGTTATTATGATCTGCAAGCCAAACTAAAGTATGCAATTTACAGAAGAAACCTGGCCAAATCTCTAATCCAATAGTTGAGCAAAGAAATTAATGAAAAGTGTCAACAACATTGTAATCACAAATAAAATGCATTTATAGCCATACGGCACATGGGTGGATCAAGTAAGCTAAAATTCAAACTCAAATAATGTAACAATTGTATTAGTTTAACTGCAACTTACTCAAAAACTGAATGTGTCATCTTTTGTTTGCTGTATATTTTACTTTGTTATTGTAGCACATTTTCTATGAAGGAAGAAAAAAACTAAATAGATGTGGGATGAAATTTTGAAATGAATATTTATTAAAATGCTGCCAGTTCTGTGTTTCTGAGGCTGTCTTACATGTTCATCTCTTTATTAAGTCTACAGATTTCAAATGATTCAAACTGAAAAACTCTCCAACATTCAACATTCATTTTATATGACTGTGCCACTCGGGAGCCCAACAAATATTTGTTTTGAAAACTGACTCTAAACAATGTTCTCTGAATGGTAAGCTCACTTAAATCTTTGAGCTCAAATATCAAAAAACAAAACAAAAAAAACAACAGTATGTATTATCTTACTTGATGACTCCATAGAAAGATATGGCTATCCATGTGTTCACATGTCCTGGAGAACATTTTAAGAGCCATCTGAAAACTTGAACCAAAAGAGGACTCCCTTAAACTGACATTTTGTAGATGTTTTAACTTGATTAACTTAATTTGAGTAAGTATCCCCACTGCTTCAAACTATGCACAGTAGGACCCGGATCTTGGACGAGAGAAATAATTAAGAGCTAAATCAAAAGGCTGTTTTAGACACAACACAGTTGCCACAGTACTCAGTAAACCAGCCATATAAGATCGTATGCTACACAATTTAATTACATCACAGGCATTCCAGACTTATATTTTAAAATCCATAATGCCATACATTTTAATATCATTTACTCATCATTATCAATATTGCCTGTTCCTATTAAATCAGTGGTTTAAACAGTGGTTTAATTTTAAAATAATAAAAGCACTTCCCAAATCAAACCCTTAAGTATTTTTTTTAATTTTACTGGCTTCTGTTTTAATGTCTCTGTTGATTTTAGTGGCTTGATACTTGTTAGTGATTCTTTACATTAGAATAAAACATGGCATTTCGAAAATGGCCACTCAGTCAACTGCTCATTCCAGACTAAACCTCAGTCTGAAGAACCTTCAAGCAACATTGTTGTTTTGAGTTTCCTGCCATTCCCACCTGCCCGATGAATGTTTGAGTCACAAAGGCTTACAACAAACAACATGGGCAAGCTATTCTTAACCTCAAGCACTTGGACACAACACTCTGAGACAAACATCTATCTTTTGCATCAGTAGTAAATGTTACAAGTGCATTTTTTTCTTTAATCTCTGAAAAAGCCTTTTAAATACAGAGGCAAAATTGTAGGAACAGCACTTTAAACTTCAGTACAGTGATGATCAATGGTCAGTTTTAATTTCATTATACAAAATGTTTCTACCTAAAATGAAGGCACCCCTTCATACAACATACGTGACACAAAACATACACATATAGCCAGGTACTGAAAGTCAGCGAGGCTGTCCACATTTGGTTAACATTATAATAACAAGGCTGGATGAATTCCATGACTGTTCCAGGATGTTAGGGGCACTTAAGTTCCAGCTATGAGACTGAACCACCTGGGGTTATCACATGCATGCCAGGCTAATGTCACAGCCTTTAATATTTTATGTTGACTTCCAGGAAGAGAGGGTCAAATTCCTCAATAAGCTTGTAGGTAAATGCACCAAAATATGCTGTGGGATTTTCTTACTCCAACAACAAAATAGCTACTGTAAGTACTGACCCAGCCTGTGAAAGACGTCTGTCTGGGATTACAAGGCACATGCAGAGGGGTTCATCGGTCCTGACTTCTGACCTAGACATTTAAAGCTAATCAACAATAATCCACAGCATGTGTAGCGGGATCAATATATGGGACAAAAATACAGTATGTAGAGCACAGTAAAATAATACTCAACCGTGCTTATTTTGGTAGAAAAAAAAGAAAAGAAAATTAAAGTTCATTTCAAATGAAAAATGACCCCACCCCCTGGTGCTGGCTAGTGCATCTCAGGGAACATTAGAAAAAGTTGATTTTTTACAATTTTTTATAAAAAAGGTAATTGTATTATAAATTATAATTATGATATGTGAAATATTTCAATCCTTTTCTTTTACTTTGAATCAGTGTTCTCTGCCTTTTCCACCTCCCAGCCCACCGATCTATAATTTTTAAGCAATACAGCTCACAAGAAAACAACACTTTTAATGTAAAATTGTTTTTTCTTTTTATTTATCAAGGGTTGAACAGTAGATTTAAAAAGCAGTTTTTAAGGAAAACATCTGTCCCAAATGTCCCTCACAAAAACTAGCAGTAAAGAAGCATTTCTAACTTCAGATGACATGTCTAGTTAAAAAATATGGACTTCTGTCATTCTGTCTAAAAGCTCTGTATGTCAGACCACAATCCATCCACTTATGTCACCATATCATCTGATGTCTGATTTGTGGTTTGCTAATCATCTGCATTCAATGCTTGTATTGTTGTAAACTGATAACATTTGATTTGCTTTGCGTTGACCTCTCAATGGCCCACTATGGTCTACTTCCTCCCTCTGAGGATGGGTCTGCAGACCACTAGAGAGTGCTTCACAACCCACTGGTGGTCCCCAGTCATCAGCCATTAGAGATATATCACTTCTGGTGGACAGGTTGTACACTTACTTACATGCTATTTGCTGGCTCTCAGTGCTGGTTTCTCTTAACTCCTAGTTCGTTTTTCTGATATACTTCAATAGTAGGTTTAGTTTATCTCTCTTAGTTACTCATCATGAAGAACACTAGAATCTCCTGCTAGACACTGCATTGACTGTGGATTTGATAAAACAAAGTGGACTAAAAGATCAAAGGTGAAACAAAATGCATGTAATATTTCACTTTACATGTATACATTAATATGACAGTTTACCATTTTAATTAAATTACGGAATTATTTTAATTATTCTTATTTCCTCGCATGCACTAGAATATTTCACTACTGAAATCCACCAAGTTTGTTTGTGTATTATTTGTTTGTTTTTGAATAATTTATATATTTTTCTCTAAATTGAAGTGAATCGTGATGACATTTCACTTTTTATAGTTCACTGAATCACATGCTGAACTAAAACCTAATGAAACTGTTGTGATCTCAAAGATTTACAAACACATTAAAAATGTTGAGTAAGCACAAAAGAAAATGCAGAAAAATGCAGGCATAAAAAGTGTAGCAAGCAAGATAAGCTGCATAAATCACCTCCAACTATACAATGGGGTCATGAGTGTAGAAACAGAATATCAAGAGGTGTCAGTGAACAATGTTTTTACTAACTACAACTTCTCACACACTTCCTTACATAGTAAAACACATGTTCACGCTTCAGAAGAATCAGAGTAGCCAGAGTCATGGGTCATGAGCCAAAAAACTAGACTGTTCAACAAAAAGAGCACAAAGAAGGCCCCAAATCCTGAAAATCGTTCCTCTTCAGGGAGTAATGAGGCCAAATGAGAATGCCCATATATAGAGAAAGCAAGACAGTGAGAGGGAGAGCGAGAGAGAGAGCGAGAGAGAGAGAGAGAGAGAGCGAGAGAGAGAGAAGGAGGGGAGCGGGAGAGAAAAAGGCCCACCAAACAGAGCATCTTGGCAATACTTTGAGGTCTCAGACAAATCCCTTTATGACTACAAAGGATCTTCCAGAAGATTTCGCTGACTCTGGAGTGGTGGTGCACAATTCTACTGCATTGACACAGTAGGGACACAGGCAAATTTGACCTTAATGAAAGCATCATTGGCAGAAAACATTTCCTGTATTATCATCCCTAAATATAACATCAGATGTTTTCAGAAGAACATTTTAAACAAGCCTGATGCACCTTGGAAACAATTCCACTGGAGTGAAGTTAAAATACAACCATGATCATGCAGGTTTGAAGAGCAATAGAAACCTACAAGGAAGAATGGTCGAAAATCCAAACAAGAACTGAAAGACTTTGACAGCTATAAAGGTGTTCACAACCTGAAAATCTTGCTATGGGAGTAGTAGTGAAGGTTGCAAACCACTGCTCTAAGCGTTTTGTTATTTGCAAAGAAATACAAAAGTAATCTTATTCTCAAGAAATTTAGACCAAACCTTTTAATGCCACTACATACTCCTGTAGGATAAAGCGCAAAAGCACTTTTTTATGAGAATTATATATGTGTGTGTGTGTGTGTGTGTGTGTGTGTGTGTGTGTGTGTGTGTGTGTGTGTGTGTGTGTGTGTGTGTGTGTGTCTGCCTAAGAGGTTCATGTTTTACTATGATTATGGTAAGGGGTAGGTCTATATAAAAATACCTCAATCATTTCTTCATCAAGAATCTTCTAATTCATATTTATAAATTTTGCCTCTCAATCTCAGTGATTCACTTTACCCTTCACAGCAGTAACAGACAGGCAATACAGTAATGCAGCCATTGTATAAAATGCAGGGTAAAGCAGGAGGATGCGAAGAACAAATGCTGAGGAAATGACCCATTTCCCAGACAGAAGGCTAGAGCTCTTAATGGAAACCACTGTATTCACTGCAGCAAGCAGTAGGAGCATAAAGCAGCAAAAAAACAGGCCAAAGCTTGAGAAACTTGGTGAGATGGGAGTCTGGAAACTTAAAAACACACAAACAAAGCTTCTTTGTTTGTGTAAAAAAACTGTAACAGGGATATTGATAAGAATAGGGTATTTTATTACCCATTAGGACCAACTGGCTTTTGCGCTGCAAAGATCTGCACAGAGAGTGCAGAGAGATCACTTATAGATTCACACTGTATTCTCATGACATTTTGTAAACAGAGCAACAAACAAAACACTGAGATTACATTTGCATTTTTTACTAATCATAGTGAAAGGTCACTCCTGAAATCTAGATCACTGAGACTTCAGTTCCAACACATTTCTGAACTGACAATTAGTTATTAGCTGATTGGCTGATACTCAAGTGTTTTGTTTCAGCTTGTGTGTTTAACCTGCCTATGATAGAGTTCTGCAGGATAAATGAAGCACATTAACCAAAAATAATCAAATAACAAAGATGTAAAAAAACAAAAAAATATAACAAAAAATAGTAAATGAAAAAAAGCAGAAAGCAGCATTGAGAGAGTTGTTTTTTTAATGTAACATTTTCAGGCCCTTTCAGTCTGCACAAAATATTAATCCTCTGAATGCCAGCAGTCCCACCAAAGCCTTATCGGTGCTCTGGTAATTACACAAGGAAAGGAATGTGCAAGATAAGCTGACACAGGTAAAACAAATATGGCCAGCACATTCTGTGTTATGTCATGAGTCTCTATGAGTAACAGTCTGTACTGCAGGTTGGGTGTGCAAATATTGGTTTTAAGCCTAGCCATTCTTCTTAATTGCCTGAAGGCAAAAGGATGCTCAGACCACAGGGCAACAAAAGAATCACTACTATGAGAGCCTCAATTGTGTGGTATGAAGGTTTCAAGAATTGTACTTTAATACAACAGTAAAGTTGCATTTTTGACCTAATATTTAATTCTCAGACAGAAACAACATGAAGTTGCTTCCTAACAGTAGCTAATACAATGCTGGCAAACTTCACACATGCAGGAAATTCTTGACATTAAGATCATTCAGGCCATTAGAAGCTGGGAAAGAGTTCCTGAAAGAAGCCTGTCAGATACATTTAGTTGCTCCTGCACTTCTGTTAGGAAACATGCTAAACATTTTCAAATTCCCATATTACAGTAACAATACTGACTAATGTTGATATGTGATCAAGTAACAATTAACTTATCTATTACCAAGCATTCAGACTCTCTTCAGAACATGACAAAAGTGTACCGTATGTAAGATTTGATCAGATTTTAAACATTTGAAAAATATTTGAATATGCTAACAAAGTAAACAGAATCATAACACAAACAAACCAGCTAATAAACAAGCAAACACAAGGCTCACCCTTGTTTCATCCACTCCTCATTCACATGACTCCAGAGAAGACAGACCCACTCACATCCCAACCATTTAGCTCTGTAACCAAGTTATTTTCCTTTTCAGCTGACTCGAAGTCTCTGTTAATAATTAAATGGAGGCAGTGAACACTCACTTATGCATTATTTACTCTCTTCGGCAGCTCTGTCGGCGTGCACACACAGTGACAGACAGCAGTCGCTTTATGGAAATAAGATGACCCGAGCAACTGGCATGACAGAAATGATGAAATGTAGTTCCTCTTTGCTGTGTCCAACTCTACACTGCCCTCCTGACCTCCATTAGAGTGATAGGTGAAGACATGACCTCATCTTTGTGCAATGAGGAGCACAAAGTCAATTACAACAACATTCCTCGCTGGGCAATCGAATGACCATGAGAGCGTGCACTATACTTCCAATCATGCTGAACAGGTGCAAGCAGCTCTCCAAGATGCCAAGGTGCCATGGTGCCAAGACTGCTTCTTTGTATTACTAGGCCTACAGGACAACAGTGAAACACTGCCAAATGTAAGCTGTAAGTCTTTATTAACATCTGTCAGGTAACAAACAAGTTGAGAGGAACACTATGTTCTATACAAGACCAGACGAAGGGGAGGTGCATTTGCATGGTCGCATTAGAAATTTGCCTTGCAAAAAAGACAGAGTTTCCCCAGCTATGAAGACCTTACAAAAATACACCTCGATACATTCTCACAGAAAGACCTCCTCCCCCATGTAAACAGAGTAAAAAAGATAAAGATTTCATATTAATGAAAAGTTTTATAAAGTCTGAAAGTCTCTTATTGGTCAGATTTTCCCTCTAAGTTGCCTGAAGCGTTGTACAAAGCCTAGCTAGAATTAGAAACCTAACTCCAGCAATAAAGACTACAGCAAAGAAGAGGAGCATTCCAGCTCCATTTCTCAGGCTCTGAAGTTTGATACAAAGGCCTTTATGGTCAAGTCTGAACACTGTATAAGATAATGGCTGTTATTAAGCTCTTAAATGCTGGCAATGTGAAGGAACGTGTGGCAAGAGCCCCTAAGAGATCATTATGTTCATTACGATACTTTTGTAATTCAAGCTGATGAAAAAGACCACCCTTTAGAATAGGTATGTGAGAGATCGAGACACAGAGAGAGAAAATTCTATGGAACAAAAGACACAAATATTAAACTTCAGCCTGTTGCACCGCAGTAGTACCACATACACTGAACTTTGTTTCCTGGCACCAATGAGCAGTAAGAGTGTGCAAGAGGGAGAGAGTGCAAACCAGAAAGTGAGACAGAGAAACAGAAAGGACAGTGTGAAAGCATGCACAGCAGGTATGAAAAAGATTAAAACAGCTAAAAACAGTAAATGTCAGAGTTAAGGAGCAATAATGGCTTTGTTCTGAAAACCTGCAACATTTCCCTGTTTGCAGGGCAAATATACTGTCATTATGTGATAAACTCCAAGGCTTCCACATGACCGTGTAATGTAAATACCTCGTTTATGAGCTAATGTGACAACGGTATCACTAGAGCTGCAGATATGGGCGGTGACGGCTCATCACACACACCTTCTCATCAGGGGCAATAAGGTTGAAACCTTAGCATCTGGCATGCTTTGCCTTATGATGTGTTAAATGCAGGCTGTGCCGCTCTTGTGCTGGGACTGAGTTCGACGGTGTAATCAGCAGTATTACACAGCAGAACTGTCTGTATGGAAAACGAATCTTTCCAACTAAACATCCCTACCCCGAAAAGATGTCAAATTAATCATTATGAAAAGCTTCCCTGTTTACAAAAGGCCCAGTCATTCTCCATGTTTTTTCTGTCCTTTCACATATTCTCTCATCACCCTTTTTACTCAGTCTTTGCCTGTTTGGCAAATAATGTCGTTCTCTGTCTGGTAAATGATAACTGAGCTGCTGGGTTGACTGAATTACCTGTTAGGGCAGGGGCGTATGAATAAAATCATATCCTGATATATTCTAGCTGAAGAAGGATATAGATACGATTTATGAAGAAAATACACAACATGAAAAACATAAACATCTAAACATATTGAAGATTTTTTTATGCACCGAGTCATCTTGATGCCACATGTCTGTCTTATGCCCCTGCCATGGCGCATGTGAGAATGAAAATGGATGTGGAGGGGAGAAGAGAAGAAGAGGAGCTGAGAGAAGTGTGGGAAGCAGAGCAAGGGTGCAAACGTTTTTTTTCACAAGATATTTATTTTAAAAACTTTAAAACTTGATGTAAATGATACCTCTACCCATATCATGCTCTGCTTATGTCCTGATTTAGATATAAATATGAATACATTATCCAGCCTTAGTACATGTCCCAAAAAAACATTGTCATAGTCAGTATTCATCTGTTTTGACACTGTAGGAATGAAACAGAAAAACAGCAAGTTTCATTCTGAGGCCAAATCATAGAGTTGTAAGTGGGGATGTAAGACCAACCGAGTCACATAGCTTCTATGAAGAAATCATTAAATGCATTTCTGACTTATACCATGTGCAGCAAATGAGCTAAGGCATGATTCACAAGTTTTCTTCTTTAGTAGTGAGATGCTAAGCTAAAAATGACAGGACATTGACCATCACCAATCTCATCTCTGTCCAAACACATCTCCAGACCAATCCATGTTGTTAACAACACTGTCTGACCTACTTTAGTCTATAAACACACAAAAAAACTTCTGTGCAGAGTTGAATTGAGTTCCAATTTTATTTTAAATACTAAAAAAGTGAATCCATTGCTTTTTGCCAATATTTTTTTTTATTGTTAAATTTGCTTTTGGATTGACTTTTGAAGATACATAAGAGTCCAGAGACAGTTTTGAGTTTTGGCAAAATAACTGTATTTGTTATATAAATTAAGCAGCTCATTAAGTTTTTGTTTTTATTATTGTCATACATATGTAATGTATATTTTAAGGTAAAGTCACAGTGTAACACATATGTAAGAACAACAGCTTTATAACTTGCAAATCATCAGTTAAGGGACATGACTGTGGGTCCGTATGGATTAAGTTGTTGTGTATGTTTATCTATTTGAGATGGATCACAGTCCAGTGTTTGTTTGCCAATCATCTCCCTTTAGAAATTAAAAGAAGCAAACTTTAGATGTCAAACATGTTTAGCTTAACATGCTGCATTTAGGGTGACATGTTCATTAGATTTGTCACTGAACTATTCCTTTAAGATGTTATTAAAGTCTGAATAACAAAATCACACAAGCAAGCCTGGAAAACAATGATCCTTTAAAGATATGGTGCGTGCTGTGTTACTCTTTGGTTAGGTTTTATTTATTTCCGTTATACAACAAGTAACCTCTGGTAAAAGATCAATGCACTGGTTTTAAATGAGAGGATTTCACACGTGACAACAGGCTGAAATTCCAGCACAGTGCTTCAGTAGGTCTTAGTTATGCTTGATTGTTTTTAACTGAAACAATCCACCAAAGTCCCCAGCAGCGATCGGACCTTGCCACGGCCAATCAACAGCACCCACCAAGAAGCCCTGTCCAATCAAAGCTTTCAAATCATGCACCATGACATTCCAGTGCAGGTCAGCCACTCATGGCAACAAGTAAACTACTTATACATCAGATTTCCTCTAGTAAATCATTTTTCACTGTAAATGAAACACTGCTGCAACACAAACTGCCAAATCCATCCAACACTGAAACCGAACCTCACAGTGAACCTTGCATTCACTGTTTATCCTTATACAAGCCTCACAAAATGCTGACAATGACCATTTCTAACCAGTTGGACAATCAAAACATATTACTCAAGGTCGACAGTTCCCATTTGCAAAACTGGCACGCGCAATGTTTACAGTCAACAACAGGTCAGATGTAAAAGTGAGGAAGAAGACGCATTTAAAGCATGATTAATCATTTGTTATGAACCCTACTTGATACACAGTAACTACAAAACACACAACATCCATTCCAGTTCTCGACAGCAGAAGCGCTGATGTGAGTGCAGGTCTACTTCAGCCAATTAACATCAATATTCTGGATTAAATGCAAATATGTAACAAGCTCTCCATGTTTATCCTCAAACATGCCTGCTCACCCTGAATGTACTCTATATAACATGCAACAGCTCAATTTTACAATAATGGTCATTTTTAAATTTGGAATCAAAGTGAACATTATCATTAAAAATACACTACTCTCAAAAATATTGCTCAAATCTATTGAAAACCTTGATCTGCCACAAGTGACATTTCAGACGAGCAGTTATTTCTAACTGGCTGAAGAACTCATCATAGACAGACTGCTTTTATATTATAAACACTGGGCACCTTTTCAAGCAAATATGCAATCATCCCAAAAATGTTCCACTGAATCATGAAGTTTCTTAAAAATCTCAACATTCATTCAGAAACACACACCACTGTGAAAATTAAAACAAAATGCTTTGAGAGATAGCAAAGTGTTTTCACATAGACATTATCACCGTTCACAATAGTAATTTAATGTCTGTTAAAATAAACAGTGTACATAAAGCTGAGGTATCAAAGACCCGAAATTTCAGAAAACAGCTTTGACTTCATAAGACCTTCAGGAAGAGTTCGCTGAAGTAGAGATGTTAAGAATGTAAAATCACACTTATCATGGCCAAAATGATCACATTTATAAGAATAATCATAGTATGATTAAAATATGCTAAAAGGTTTTTAAAAACTCTATACAGAAACACACAAACTGAAATCAATACACCTTTTCTATAAGTTTTAAGACAAACCATTAGCAACTTTTCCCCATTCACTCATTTTGAGCTAAAATCTAAAAGTTACTTTTCCATACATTCACTATAAAGAGCTGGACGGTGGTCCCTTAGATGACTCACAAGGCTTAATGTTTCTGCAGTCACATAAAAACCAAAATACAACCAAGCCTCACCCTTGGTCCCACCTGCACTGTGTCTAGGAACCTGTAGTTAACATTGGTTGATTCCCTACAAAATTTAACAGAAGCATTTCATTGCTGTGACAACCACGGTTTTAATGACAATTAACATTTGAAACAGTATTACTAACCATGAATTTTACCATGGTGAACTTTGAAACCGGTAACTATTTCATGTCTGCTCTGGAGTGATGGAGTTCTACTCTGCAGCAACACCTGCACTAATATTACCTTCATAGAAGAGTCATCAGAAAAAAAAGAATATTTTATGAATATAAACTAAAAAAGCTTGATGCATTTTGAAAACAAGTCCTATGGACTGACAAAGTTAAAAGCAGGAGCACACACAAACACAGAGTGTGCCACCACAGATGTGTTCACATAACTAAACACATCACTCAGACACAACCCAGATAGCCCTTACTCTTTAAAGTCTCTCTGGCTACCTTTGGCCAAAATTAGTTCATGAAACAATTGCCTTAGCAGCTCTCACTCCTTCCTCCCTCTTCCCCCAAGTGAGTGCGCGCTGTTCACTTCAGGTGGTCCACAATCAGGATGGGCTCCACCGCTCTGTCCATTGCAGCACAAAGAGCAAGGGTATTTTGGAAGAACAAATGGTGCAGAAATAAAATCAAATAGCACTGTGCGAAATGAGGTTGGATGGACCATTCATTGGTCTTGGGCAGTCAGTGGCACAGGGAACATTTCATTGGTAGAGTGAAGTATGGATGGAATTTGATTCCAGAAAATTCTGGAAGTAAAAGTTATACCATCTGTAAGAATTATGAAGCTGAAAAATGAGATGAACAGCACAACACCCTAAATTTCACAATGGACCACAAAGTGGCACAAGATGAAGGCTTTACAATCACTCAGAGTGCCCCAACTTTCATTCCAAACATCATTTCAAATCTGAGGTTAGATCCTAAAAGTGAAGTGCAGCGAAACGGCCCAACAATCTCATGGAACCAGTAGCCTTTAACAAGGAAGAAAGCATGAAAATCCCCCAAACCAAAACTGAAAGATTCTTAAATGGCAACAAAAAACAATGACAAGATGTGATTTTTGACAGTGTTTGTTTCTAAGTACTAACAATACAGGGTGGCTAAACCTTTGTTCTGGGCCTTTTCCCTAGTTTTAGGATGGAAATAAAAAAATATTTATTTTTATAACAACAGTAACTTTATGTCTTTTTGGAATCTTTTATGTAGTTGCTTACCTGTGTATAGTAACATATTTTGACCAGGGGGCCCAAACTTTGCATGCCACTCTATGTATGCTTGTATTTGCATAAATGGTTCCTAGTATATGTGGCACATTTTCAATCTGATGGAAAAGCATATCAGATAACCCATGAAGCTGCTTTAGAGAATGCCAAGAATGTGAAAGCTGCATTAAAGCAGAGGGGGTTAATCTTATTTTACAATATAAGAACTCTGGATTTACTGCTTTTCAGTTGTTCACTGAATAATTCTGTATCTTACTTTAGAGTCCTGATCTTAACACTTTTACCTACAGGGACTTCAGTGCAAACTGGTGGGGCTGTTCTTAGGTTATAGGAATGTCTAATGACATTTTGGGCCCATTGGAAGGCAAGTGACTTTCTAAGAATTTAATTTAAAATGCAGGGAAAATAACTAATGAAGACTCGTGTATGCATAGAGGTGACTAAATATTTGTGCAAACAGTGTATAACAACAGAAAGTCATAAAATGAAGCAAAAGTACATACATACATAACACTATTATGTGAAAATATGCAGACTTTCTTCATTTGCCTTTTTTTGTCTCTCATGTTTCTATGATCCACATTGACACAGACCGCATTAAACAGATTTTATGTTGGCACGACCAATTCACACTGAGTATAAAACTATAACAATACAATTGTATACTTGAAAATCTGCACAACTCTATAAATTATTTTAAGTCTGGTCCAGTTGTAAAGTTTTAGAAAGTATCTAAACAGTTTAGAGTTATGCAGCAAACTGTTTGACAGCCATTTTTGCCCATGCCACTAAAACCATGTGGGAAATACACTTATGCCACATCTATACTCTTGAATAATGGCTGGTCAATATCAAAACCATACCATCCCTTTTACTAGCAGGAATAGCCCAGACCTTTCTTTAAACTAGTACTGAACATCAAGTTCAAAACCAAGAGGAGTAAGGTCATTTATATACATTACTTAAAACCAAATTATAGCATATATTAAACACTATACGGTTATTTCACCTCAGTAGCTGAATAATCAGACAGTATTTCAAGATATACACTATAAAACAAAAAAAAATAATCCTAGAATATTACATTATATAAACTGATCACTATCAAACAAATCAATGACCTTATAATTGACCAAAAAATAAAGATGGGATTGGTATAGGCCAATACTCAACATTAAGGTGCAAAAATTGAAACAGGGACATTTCTACAGTTAAGTGTTTGTCATGTGATTGGAATCCATAGTGATACAACAGTCCAATGAAATGATTTTCACTAATGATATCAAATGTTATTGATCACATACAGAGTTCTATAGGGTACAACCAATAGTGAGCACTGCCCTATCACATAAAAGGAGACATATATACAGAAATAACAATATTTCTCCATTTCACTTTTTGACATGTCAAAATCAGTCAGGTGATCTTTATATTGTGTCCTGATGAATGGATCAACAAAAAATGATCTGAAATGAACTTGAAATCAAATTGTTTTACACTGACTTCTATTGAAAGTTATTTTTTTTTCTTCTGCTGTAGATGCCATATTTGAGACACAAGTGTGACAATTTACAGAAAGTGTACAGTTTCAATGTGCCAGAAGAACAAGGATGTGGTAAGATGTTCACTAGAATGTGCAGATATACAAATGTGCAAAAATGTATCATTAAACACTCAATCTTTCCTTTCCTTGTTTATTTATTTATTTTGCTCAAACAGAGACAGAAACAAACATTATATAGCTACTAGCAGTACCACTGGAACAAGACATGTTTCACTGTAGCAAAGCAACATTCTACAAGATGCTGGACCAGTACTTTATATTTGGATCATTTGCTGAATTGATCAGTGCAGTCATATTCACATGCAGGTTTATAAAATGTGTAGATTCCCAAACTTGGTCCTAGACTACCCCCATGCCCTGCATGTGTTAGTGTTTTCCCTGCTCCCACCACACCTGATATACACAATCAGCTAATTAACAAGACAAAGACAATCCTGAAATTGAGAAAACCACAAAAATGTGCAGGACAGTACATCCTGCGGGACACAGGTTGGAATACACTGACCTACATGATGGCACTGGCGTGGTGTTTAGGAAACCAGCTCAAATCAGGCGTGTGTGTGATACTGAGGACGCTGGGAGGCAGTGTTCACACCGCAGGTGAACTGATTGGGTTTCAGCACTGGGACAAAACCCCAGTGTCCAATTTCCTCCAAACAATGCACCCCAATTTTGCCAATTTTTCCAACTTTGAATTAAACATACAGACATTACTAGGCCAAATGGACACACTGAATAATTCAGTAACCTGATGGAGAACATTGACACACTGAGAAGAGTGGACTATACACCAAAACACTGCATACAGATCCTTCTCTCACATCTTCAGGGATCCAAGTTCAGCCAAGATTATTATAGCTACTGTTGGTTCTAGATAATTACATTTTAACGTGTTCTTTGTTCTTTACATTGTGTGTGTGTGTGTGAGAGAGAGAGAGAGTGTGTTATATATATATATATATATATATATATATATATATATTACATACATACACACACACACACACACACACACACTGTGATAAACACAAACTGACACACACACACACACACACGCGCGCGCACACACACAGAGTGAAGGTTACTGGCAGCTCAGGTTCACACTGAATGAAAACAGGTTTGACAAAGTTGTTGTCTTCTGTAGGAGGTCCAGTCTGCTCTGCTCTGAGGGCATCTGCTCAGAGCAGCAGCTGTGTGTGTCAGAGCTGCAGTGGTGAAAAGTGTGCTCAGAGTCAGTGTTTAACACGGACAGCAGGTGAGCAGCTGTGTTCTTCTAATGACACCTGAGAGCGAAACTCTAAACCGAACCTCTCCCACAGCACTCACCTGCACCCGCTCTGAGCTCCACTTCCTGTGCTCGCGCCTCCTCTGCTCTCACAGGTATCATATCTGAAGAGGAACAGGAGAAAGTCTCAACCGTCTCACCCCTTCCGCTCAAACGAGACCGAGACCGAGAGAGAGACAGAGAGAGAGAGAGCGAGAAAGAGAGACAGAGACTCAGCCAATGAGCGCGCAGGGGGCGGGGCGAGGCCCTGCAGGTTTAACGTAAAGGTGCAGGGCTGAAGGACAGCTTCACCGAACAGCACTTTCACTCAGATTTCGAAGACTGGAAAAGTCCATGCGTGCATGAAGTATGAAAATCCAATGGAAATATGAGCCAGAGATGAGCTTAACTGTCCACAGATTGTACACAATGGTCAAATTCTTTATTTATTATGACCCCTAAAGGGAGCAGCCAAAAGAAGAAGAACAGCCATATATTTTAATATTCATTAATAAAGTAATACATTTCAAGCTTTTCAATATATATATATATATATATATATATATATTTTTATTTATTTTTTTTATACTGATTTGTAATTTAGTCAAACCTGAATTTACATATTACACACATAATGTAAGATTTCTGATTAAGCCACCCTGATCAAAAGTTTTCATCAAAAACTCTACTAAACTCTAAACTCTAGTCACTAAAAAGGTGACTACACTGTACATAATGACACAAAAGTGGCTACACAGAGCGACTACACTGTGCAAACACTGTACAACAGTCATAAAACAAAGCAAAGGTAAATTACTTTTTAAAAAGCAACCACACCCACAGTAGAAAAGGTATACATAACACTATTATGTGAAAATATGCAGACTTTCTTCATTTGCCTTTTTACATCTCTCATGTAAGACTATTAAACATTAAACATTAAAGTATTAAACATCATAGCCCAGTTGCTCCACTATAAAACTCAAAAATCATGTTTACCTGCCATTCACTGATAGTCCAGGGACATTTGAAAACCATTGGCTAATATTAGGTTCAAATGACTTTAGATGTCATGTGTAGATAAAAGCCCACTTATTTGATTTCATGTCTGACGTCATTTACTGGAGAGAGCTTAAGTAAGTGTCCCTGAGGCAGTGTAAACATATAGGCTGAACACGAAGAACAGAAATTCAAACTATTCCATATCTAAGTCAGTATGCCTATTATTTTACACTGCACTATGCAGAAACTCAAAACATAGCACAGCAACAAATCCTTCCTGATTTGGTTAATAGCCTAAGTGTGCTGCTATAGAGGCACAGGGAGGACTGAAGCAACGTAATTACATTTAAGAGCATTTGCACCACAGAGCAATGCAAAGGGTTTTAACTGCTTTCAGTAATGCTATGCAGCTGCAATGCAGACTCTGCCAAGCTGCTTTCAATGGTATTTCAACACTTACCCATTTATTGGAAGAAAAATGGCCCATACACTGCATTTCTATTTTAATGAAATATAAATAAACACTGTTCACTTTGCCGTAGCCGATTTTTACAGAGAATCTTAGAAACAGAAACATTATAAATCAGTAAATAAAATTTCCTCAAGCCAAAGTTGGGAACATAACAAAATCTAACCAGCAGTAAGAGTCAGTGCCATATCAGGAAGAGTAAAGCCTAGTATTCCTAGCAATGTTTTATGAAGTTAACAACTGAATGTCAAATCAAATTATGTTTCAGTATTTATTGTCTTTTTTATTTTATTTATTTGTTTATTTTACACTGAACTGGCAGTAAACAACAAATTGCTGCTGTCCAATTGAAAACAAGCATAAATGTTCTTAAGTTTTAATGGAAGTTCATGTAAAATAAAATAAATGTGTTTCTATAGTAATTCTATTGATCTATTCATCCAGAATTATTTACACAATACATGGTTTTCATTGGACAGCAATGAAACACTTTTTTGGTTAAACTGAAACACTTTAACACTTTGGTTAAAATGAAAAAAATAAATCTTAATATGAAGTGCCATTAATTTGTCTTATGGTGGTCCTTAAAATGATCCCCTGCAGTGGCACAAAGTAGTCCTCTCAAGCAAAATCTGAACAGGTAGATTTTGGGCTGAGGTGTATTAGTTCTCTGTTCTTGAAGCTGCAGCAAAATGTCCTTTGACCTGCTGTAGATTTCTTAACTCTTGGTATGAGCAGAAAGCCTGCACCTTCATCCAGAGTGAGCAAGGAGGATTATAAAAGGCCACAAGTTCACACAAATAACAGATAGCTAAGCCGTGGAGGAATCTGGACTTGTATGTAAACAGCAACCAATGTTTTTTTGTGAATACAGCCACCAGCAGCAGTGAAAATAGAAGCAGTAGGTTTGTTTTCTAGTTCCTTGTCATTTCATTTTTTTTATTTTTATTTGTACAGTTCTAATGGCCAGAAAAAATATATAGAACAGTAATGAAAGTCACTGACCAAAATGTATTGAGGTGGTTTTCACTTCTAGCAACATTTTTTTAACTGGACAACATCTACAGATGTACACAAACACAAAGAAAAAGATAAAGAGGAAAACACAGAGCTAAATGAGATTGAGTTAATTAGCTATAAAGACTTAGATGGTATGTTTCAGAATTTCAGTTTGTCCAACATAATAAAGTAAAGACTATCTCTGACCCAGTATGAACTCAAAGGTGGGTATGAAGAAAAGCTTTCTAACAATAAGAGTAAAACATTGTCAATTGTGAAAAAGGTAATTATGACATAACAAAAAAAAACATCAAGTAATTTTTTAAAAGTATTGTTAAAGTCATGTCTGATCAACAGGTTTGACATAAATTATGTTAATTAGATTTTTCAGTGAACTACTCCTTTAAGCACCTTTTGGGACCTTTTTTCAAATTCATAAAAACTGTCAAATGAAAAACAAGCAGAAGATTCTGGCAGTATTGGCCAATAATTGATATTATTGAATATTACTGAATCTTGCATCTTTATTTAGCCATTCCAGTGTTGTATCACTAATGTACAAAAGAAACAAAAACATAATTATAGGTCTTCCAAACCAATCACCTTATTAATTAATGCTAAACAAAGAAAGCAGTACATGAGATCAGCTCTCTAGTAGAGAGTACAATGGATTAGCTGGATTGTCCAGTAGAATGTTTGGTAGTACTTGAAGCACTACTGGATGGCAATAGTCTTACTCGCCGTCTGTGCAAATCATAAATTATTCAGTATTATTAGAAACTAGCAGATAGTAATTATAGGGTGATTATCTAAAAATATGTGTAGTTGGTAGATCATACAGTAAGTGATATCAAAACTATATGGACATTCCTTGAAGATATATATTAAGGGAAAAAAGCAAGAGACTTGATCATATATTTTATTCTCAATACAGCAAAATACAAAGAATATTCGCAACAGACTCGGAAAACCCATTAGTATCCAGTAATACTCACTTCACAAAAAAAAAAAAAAAAAAAGTTTTTAAATTACAAGTTAAGATAATCGAGGCTCATGGGAGTACCATTAATAAATCATATTGCATCCATAATATATATGTAAAATTTCTTTCATCAATCTCTTAATACTTTAAAACTACCCTTGATTTGGACTATACTGAACCACCTTCGCCAAGATAAACTGCCTTCTTGCAGATCACAAAATGAGTACAACATATACACATCGAGACCAGTTCAACATACAGAACACCTTGGCAACAGCTCAGAGGAGAACACGGGCTACAGTGGTCCTAGAGCAGGACTTCCTCACGGTCAACTGCCAACATCTCATTTCAACAGGATTTGAAAACAGACTAACGATAGCAACTGAATGAAGACTCCATCATATAGTACATAAAACATACTAATCATTTCTAAGAACTTCAATGATAAAACACGCAGCAATGTAGCTGTAGAAAAAAAAAAACAGTACAATAATAAATGTGACAGGAAACAAAATGACGACAAAACAACCCCCCTCCACACACACACACACACACACACACACACACACACACACACACACACACACACACAGCGACATACAGTGTTGAGTCCAAAGTGTCAACCAAAGAGGAAGAAATCAAAAGTTCAGTAATGAAAAATGCATATAATATTCACATTCTATTTACAACCTGATACAAATGTTAAACTGCCATAAAAATTTACCCTAAAAGACATTATGTACATTTGTACAGTGTAGTATTTAAATAGAAACATGCAAGTGTTTTGCTTTTTTATTGTATAGGATGTCAGAAAAAAGTTGTCTTACCCTGGTTTATAGTATTATTGATTTCAATCTGGAAATAAATTTATCTAAAAGCAGTCCTAAGAAATACAGCTTAAAAAACAGCTAGAAATAAAAACATGCCAAATAAATGTGGCGAACATTTTTGTGATGAATCAAATTCATTTGTAGTTATTCTCACCCTGGAACCTCTACTTAAATGAAAGTAGTGCATAAGTTAGGTCAATATGCAAGTACAAAAGAATGGTGGGCTCTGAGAGATGGTGTACAATCGCAATGCAAATACAATATAAACTAATTAAATATAAAAAGACCAATTTCAGCCAAGCTAGTTCTTCACTAATGTGCCTCAAAGTGCGTCATAAATACGCATAACATAAAAGTGTTATTGAGCCACCAAATCAAGCCAATATGGCACCATGATGATGATGATGCAGATTCAGGTTTTTGGTCATTTTACTGCAAATCCAAGCAGTAAATATTCTCGATCTTGAACAGCAGGATAAAAACAGTCTCTCTGCATATGTTCAACAGTCAGTAGAGGCAAACAATGTCTTTGAGCAAAATTGTCTTTTTATAAAATACATAGAAAAAAAAATGTTTTACCCTAGTGATTTACCTTAACCTAATCAAACCCAAAGTTTAAAGTCAATGTGCAATACTGTGTGAAAACTACACATAAACCAGCACTGATATTACTGGCTACTGAACTCCACGGCCCATTTTCGTTATGATGACAGTAATAGGAAAAGGAAAAAAAAACCAAAATTCTGCATAGACAGATTTCTTCCTCAACTCTGACTGAATGCAAGAAGAAATAACAGTTTGTCCCTACAGAGAAAACAGGGAGCCAATGAAATAAAAAGTTTCTAGTGCAAGAAATGGTCAATTTTCCAGCATTTAACACACTGCGGGGCTGAACCCAAAACTTCAATCTTAAGAGACATTATTCCACTTCTTCTGTTATTACTGTACCATCAGGAGTGGTTTATTCTATTCAACTTTTAGCCTATGATGCCTTACTTATGGCAAACACTTCAGACAAAAGAAGACGACTACGGAACAATACGATCGTACAAGTACAGCTTGCTTGTATTTTCTGGACAGGTTTCCATTAGTTCCAACAACTTCACCTGAAATATACTGTGTATTGTATATATAAACTGTAAATTTCAACAGTATGTATCAAATATATTCCTTAGATGACTTCTTTCCTTTAAATGATTTGTAGTACACAAATGACTATGAAGCTATAAAGGGAACCTCAATACGGACATTAAATATTTAAATATGACATTTTCATATACAATAGAAATACATCTCATATTACAACCCTGTATTCAAATCAAAACAAAAGAATAAAAAAATGCAAGGGAAAATGCAAGTTTGAACAAAGCTAATTTTCTCTATCTAAATAAAATATATTTTATATATATATATTGGGCCAGGAACTTGAGTGAATAAAATACTCCTGTGCTTATGTAGAAGAAAAACAAAAGAAACACACAAAAAGCTAAATGGCTAAAGAGTCCCCTAAAAGTCTAAAAGCCTTGGTCAGCATGAATAAGATACATATCGTGTTAAAACTCTGAAACGTAAATTCAAATGTCTTTGTGTTTTGATCTGGAAAATGACCAGCAAAGTACAGACTACTAGGAGGAACAATGGGAGGGGAAAACAATTCATAGGGGACAAAGGACAAAAATAACCTGATATGATGTTTAGGGTCCTTTTGGTCAACAATGCAAAAAAATAAAAACAAGTTTCATGTTGTTATTTGAGGACCATTAAGGACCGTGGCCACATGGAACTAGTAGGCTTGGCGCTCGTGAAGACAGCTGATACTTTGTGCATGCAATGATATCTCTCTATGATGCATCGTAGCCACACCGTGCTCTGTACATCAATTGGAATGCGCCCTCGGATTACAGCTAATGTCCATTAGCATGCCACAGGACAATCCCCTTGTCTAATGATGCAACTTAGTTGCAGGACCCACCCCGTGGATAAACACGGTACTGTACCTCCTAGTTTCCTGTATATCATGTACAAGGCACAAAAAGATAAAAGGATAAACCCTTCATTTTAAAGCACCTTTGGTTAAAGGGAGGTACTTTGGTTAAAACAAAATATAAAGAAAACCAAATAAGTCATAAAAACTCTAGCTTTGATCACAGTTGTTCACAGCTGTAAGAGGTTTAGGGAAAAAAAAGGAAACACAAAGCAGGCAAAACAAAACCGAGGCCAAGTGAGAAAACAGAAAAAAATGGCTTTTCCTTTTTTCGGCCCAAGACAGACCCAACAACGCAGACAGGACAATCGCAGCCTAAGAATGCTCAGTTGATTAATGTGCACTTGGTTCCTCCCCCCTCATGAATATTTATAAGGGTCAAGGGGGATGGGGTGGGGTGATCCAAATAGCTCAGTGTTTGTTTTTGGCAAGCTGGTGTAAGAAAATGGACACAGTGTCACAGATATGTCTGAGGCAGATACAGTCAGAGTGTTGTGTAAGTGTACAGGAGCGCAGATGGGGGACATAGCCAGAGTGATTGGCAGGGAGGGAACGGACATGTTTATGAGGTGGGCCTGGCATCGAGTCTTAGCCAGTGGAGGCCCTGCCGAGTGTAACGCACCAGTTCAGTCATAGTGCTGGTGTTAAAGATCAGCAAGCCCATCACTTTGTCCAGCTCAGTGAAAAAGTCTGAAGGAGAGAAAAAGAGAAAATGTGTAAATGCCATGTGTTTCTTTGCTGTTTGTATACAGATGAATAACCTTAGTTTATATTTTTGACACAAGTTAGTGTCAAAACATCAGCTATAAAATCCCAAAATTTGCCACTTTGGAGTGGATCTCTACATTCACTGTCAAGATTTAAAGCTCTTTATTTTAGATGCATGTCATTGCCTTTAATACAGATTTAAACTTGTAGTCTGTTTCAGATATGATTATTGGAGGCTTTTAATTAGCTAGCTGTTATAAATCACAAAGTGTACAAATAAAGACACACCTGAAGATCATGTCTATGCCAAAATACACCAACCTGCCAGACTTCATTTTTCACAATGACAAGTAACATATGTGAACTGCCAAAGATTTGTTAACTGAATTTTAAATCTATGCACAGATTGTTTCCACTGTCTTCCATGAAGCTGACAGACAAAATTAATGAAAATAAAACAGCACATGTGAGGAAGGTAAAACTCAGTTTGTCAACAAATCAGCCATTATTGTCTGTAAGTATACTTGTATCCATAATCGTTACCCATCTGATAAGAAACACTTATGGTATTGATGCATTTTGCACTAATGCAGTGCCAACTAATATAACGCTACAAAACAGTGAGAATCTTCCACCACATATTTAATACCTGGAGAAGGGTGCTCTGGTGGTCCCTTTCCACTTATGACAGGGTTGAGGAGGGATGATTAATTACGTACATAACAGATGGGCTACAGTCAGTAACAGTAAACCCACACAGAACATCTACGATGTGTTACCATGCAGGTACAATGTACTCAATAACTTGTACAATTTTTGTGGAATTTTATTCTGAGACCATGTGGTTGTCAGGTTCGCACTGACGTCTTCCTGCACTGTGTGTGTCAGATTCAGGCAGAATATTTTAGGTAATATAGGGTTCTGCTTGAAAATGTTCAAGGACATTTCTCCTACCTCTTTGCTCTTTGGCCAATTGCTCTGCCTGGTCCCATACTTCAGTGGCGTAGAGGAAATTGGAGGTGACCTGCACGTAGCTGGCAGCCATCTGGTGGATGCGCTGAGGGATAGTGACAGAGGAGCTGCTGCTCTGGCTGGAGCTGCTGGAGGAATAGCTGCCAGCGCTGCCAGGGGACAACTTCGGTGACACTGGGGACGGCATACCGGCGGCTTTACTAGAAAAGGAGAAATAGAAAGCATGTTAAAGACTAAGGTCTGTATGAATGTAATTATAATAGCATTGGTTTATAAATCAACAGCCTCTAAAGCTAAGAAAACAAACCCAAATGCATAAAAAAATACGTAAAATAATCAGTGCAGTCTGGACAAATGTTTGGACACTCCAAACATTTGTAAAGGCTCACTTTTGTCAATGTCTCAGAAATCTAATTAGCAAAAATACCCATATAACTGCCAAGAACCTGCAGGAAAGTTTAGCTGAGTCAAAATGGTGGTGCTGCCTTTCCCTGTGTAGAAACCTTATCTGTAAACTAATCACAAACTCAGCATTTAAAACATGCTGCAAAAAAATCTAGAGAAACCAGATTAGTGTTGGACTGAATGAATGAAATGTCATGCATTTCTGGAAATTTGAAGAGAAGAGTAAGAACATTTTTAACTACAACTGAGAGACCTACTGATTACATTCCAATCATTTTGTTTTGGTAATGAACAGAGTATTATAAGGTGCTGAAAATGTCATATTTAAATAAATAAATAAATACTTTATACCATACTGTATTGTCATGGATGGAGAACAATAAAATGGTACTGCATTTTGAAAACACTTTCATTTTCAACATAGGTAGGGTTTATAGGTATGAAAACAATGCCTCAGAAAAAAATCCATGTGATCTGAAAACAAAAGTCTTACTTTCCCATTCCAGGAGAGGGAGCTTGTGTATTACTTAATGAATTCTAAAACAGAAACAAAAACACAATTACAAAACCATTACTCATAATTAATCTTTCATTCAGAAAATCACCCAAAACAGTAGTAATAGATTTTGTTTATGATAAAACCCTGAGAATCCTGCAAGTGCAATTTAAACTTGCCTTCAAATGTTCAGTCAGCGTCTTTGAGTACTTCAGTGCACTTTCCTTCCTCAGTTTGAAGAGTCTCAAGTAGAGGAGAGACTGGCACCTCAAGCTGTGTGAACAGAGTTCAGTAAATTAATCTGAAACAGATTTTTTTTTTTCCCTGATGAAACGACTTAACTCCATTCCAAAACACATGCTGTGAAGGTTTCATAATGAATGCAGCAATAGAATCAGTCTAACAAAGATTTGCAACAAAGTTTGTCATTAACATAAGTTTTATTTTTCCTTCTTATGGATAAAGTCAGTGACTGTCAAAAGCACAATCTCCTTTGCAACTGTCACACTGTGATGATCGACTTATTACTTGACCATATGAGTTACGAACCATTCCTCCATAACAAATCAGTCCTGCATGCATGACATATGTGGCAGGAGTCTTCTCAGCATTTCCACAATTAACTATGCTCTTTTTATAATCCACAGTAAATAGAACTTCTGTAATCAGCACAGTCTCTGTTTAGGAGGGGCAGAGTGTGTGTGCGTCAATGTGATTTAACGTCATAATAAATCCTCACAGGAAAACCAAACAGACTAATACAAGGATTATGTATCCAACGCTGACAATCATGTAGAAATCATTGTGTTCTGTCCACCTACCACAGTACGGCTAGCCTTTTGTCTGCTGAGGTAGCGTCTGGCGCCATATAGCTCTTTAATTTCATAGTGTACCTACAACAAACACACACACACACAAGAACATGCATGACATACTGGCTTCCCTTAACAGAAGATTAACATTCCTATGTGTCACATGGGATGAAGAGGGCACCTAGAGGCTGTAGATGAAAGCACAACCAAAATGTACAAATTGCATGTGTGCGCACACACACACACACTAATACAAATCACATGCTCAGCACTTTTATTTTTAATAAAAGGAAATAAAGAACTTACTTTATGAGTTCCACGGTTTCAGCATACATGGGGAAAGGGGATTTGGCCTCCTGGGCACTTTTCTCCAAGGCATTACCACATTCAATGAAGGAGACCACAGCATCCAGATAATACACAGCCTTCTCAAACCTGTCCATCTATGGGACACAGGTAAAAGCAGTATATTAACAGGGTAGGCAAATGAAAAACAGAACACTGCATTTACAAAAATGCATTAATATGCAAGTTCCTTTGTTTGCTCCATACTCAAGGCCAACCCAGAAAGTCACAAGTCTCAGAAATGTAATTTGCACTACATAAAATATATATTTGCAGTACTTTTGTATAAGGGATAAAGATGTCCTTACCAGAGCATCTGCATTATGTTTCAGCTTCTTAGCCTCTTGGAGGTAATGGTCAGCAGAATGAACCCTGAAAATGTTCAGAAATGAGAGGCATCTCAAGTTATCCATCATATCCATCATGTCTGAGAAGGTTTAGTACACAAATCATCCTCTTTGCCTACTAGAGCAAAATATTTATTTATTTTACTGTATGATGACGTACAGTTAAACTAATTATATAAATGATGGATTCGTATGAGATTATCCTATTGACATTTCTAAACTTATGAGAATACTTTGACACCAAAATTATGGAAATTGCTGCTGTCATAGATAGATTTCTATCTATAAACATGCACCAGAAATGGCAGGTGAAGCCACAGATCCACCATAATAATATATAATGGATGGATATAAGCATCTAAGCACATCAAAAGACAGACAAATCTCTTAGTATTGCCCCTAAACATCACTTAAATTTAAGTGTGTTCCAGAAAAATGTCTTAAGTGTTGCCGAAGGGCATTCTAAAGGAAATGGTCATAAACCCTTATATATTGGAGTTAAGTATCAAATGTCCATTAAGTAACCCTTTAAAATAAGGGATGCAAAACCTTCCCTTTTTTTTGAAGACGAATGTGTGCCTTGCTTTTCGAGAAAATTTTCTAGACTATGTGAGTGATGAGTTGTTATTAAAGGAGTACAGATTTGATTGCCGTTCAATTTACAAAATATGTACTAAGACAACCTAGGACATGCTACACAGTGTAATTCCACATTACAGCTCCTGATAATGCCGCACTTTTTTTGCAACTAGGAGTTTTTGGTCTATAGTGGGAGATGTCTTTCATTTCCACAAGACTTCTGTATGCTGGACTGTTCACCGCATGGCAGGCGCTCACAGCTGACAGCTAGACATAACAGTTAAGTTTCCATCAGGGTAGGAGCAACAGTTTAAAAAAAAAAAAAAAAAAAAAAAAAAAAAACCACACATTTTTTTTAATGAGATGGCTTTATCACGTTTCTGGAATCATTGATGTAACACCCATCAGGATACAGGAGTCTTTGTACAGCAGGTGTGTGATCACCTTTACAAAATCACAGGTTGTGGCATGTTGGCCTGGTACCACTCATGACTCACCAATACTGTCTGAGAGCAAGATAGGGCAAGATTTTGAAGCTGGAGTGCACACCGCTATACTGCTCAGAGACGGTGATTACCCCTATAGACCATGGCTCAAGACACGATTAATGAACCTGTCCAACTCTGCACAGGAATGAACATGTTTCACTACAACTTTACCTTACTGACAACAAGGATATCCAGTCACTGGCTTTTTTGGATTTGTTTAAGAATGGTACAGCAACACCTTAACAACACACATGATCCATCATTAAGAGGACCACTGGGCAGATCATTTACATTTACAGCATTTAGCTGACACACTTCTCCAGCGTGACTTACAAGGTTATTCACATTATAAAGGTGGGCCAGAGTAGGGTTAGGAGTCTTGCCCACAGACTCTTATTGGGGTAGCACAGCACAATTTCCCAGAATGGGAATCAAACCCCAGTCTGGTGGCTCACTGGTGGCGCTGTGTTGCACCAAACCAACCACAGATCAAACACAGGTTTCACCTTCATCACATTGCCTGTCGTCACACTTTCTTCCCTAAACCATATTATTGTAGCTAACATTTAATACAGACATATATACAGTGGGGAAAATAAGTATTTAGTCAGTCACCAATTGTGCAAGTTCTCCCACTTAAAAAGATGAGAAAGGCCGTTAATTGACATCATAGGTAGACCTCAACTATGAGAGACAAAATGTGAAAAAAAAATTGAGAAAATCATTTTGTCTGACTTTTAAAGAATTTATTTGCAAATAATGGTGGAAAATAAGTATTTGGTCAATAACAAAAAGTTCATCTCAATACTTTCATAGAGCATCCTCTGTTGGCAATGACAGAGAGGTCAAACGCTTTTCTGTAAGTCTTCACAAGGTTGGCACACACTGTTGCTGGGTATGCTGGCCCATTCCTCCATGCAGATCTCCTCTAGAGCAGTGATGTTTTGGGGCTGTCGGCGGGCAACACGGACTTTTAACTCCCTCCAAAGGTTTTCGATGGGGTTGAGATCGGGAGACTGGCTAGGCCACTCCAGGACTTGGAAATGTTTCACGGGGTTACTCCTTTGTTGCCCTGGCAGTGTAAGCTGATCATTGTCATGCTGAAATACCCAGCTACATTTCCATCTTCATTGCCCTTGCTGATGGAAGGAGGTTTGCACCCCAAAATCTCTTCACAAATACATGGCCCCATCTATTCTTCATGTACAAGGACCAGCCGCCCTGGTCCCTTTGCAGAGAAAAACAGCCCCAAAGCATGATGTTGCCACCCCCATGCTTCACAAAGGTATGGTGCTCTTGGATGCAACTTCCCATTCACTGTCCTTCAAACACGACGAGTTGCTTCTTTACCAAATAGTTCTACTTTTGCTCATCTGACCATACATGACATTCTTCCCCAATACTCTTTCTGGGAACATCCAAATGCTCTCTAGCAAACTTCAGACGCGTTCTCGATATGGACTGGTTTAAGCAGGGGGACACGCCTGGCACTGCAAGATCTGGAGTCCCTGGCGTCGAAAGGTGTGTTGCTGATGGTAGCCTTTGTAACGCTATTCCAGCTTGCAGGTCATTCACCAGATCCCCCTGTGGTTCTGGGATTTTTCCTCACCGTTTTGTGATCATTTTGACCTTAATGCGGGCTGAGATCTTGGCGTGAGCCCCAGATCGTGAGGGAGATTAGTAGTGGTCTTGTAGGTCTTCCATTTTCTAATTATTGCTCCCCACAGTAGATTTCTTCACACTGCTGCTTTGCCTATTGCAGATTCAGTCTTCCCAGCCTGGTGCAGGTCTACACCAAGTTTGTGGTGTCCTCCGACAGCCTCTTTTCTGCCTTCACCATAGTGTGGAGTTTGGAGGTGACTGTTTGCACAGGGCAGGTGTCTTTATACTGTTAACAACTTCAAACTGTGCCATTAATACAGGTAATGAGTGGGGAAGAGGAGCTCTTAAAGTTAGTTACAGGTCTGTGACAGCCAGAAATCTTGCTTGTTTGTAGGTGACCAAATATGACCAAATACTTATTTTCCACCATTATTTGCAAATAAATTCTTTAAAAGTCAGACAAAATGATTTTCTCAATTTTTTTTTCACATTTTGTCTCTCATAGTTGAGGTCTACCTATGATGTCAATTACAGGCCTCTCTCATCTTTTTAAGTGGGAGAACTTGCACAATTGGTGACTGACTAAATACTTATTTTCCCCACTGTATCTGTCAGTTATTAGCTACCTATAGCTAAAGGCTGCTAACATCTCACCACATTTCAACCAATCAGAACGCGTGAATCTGCCCCGATTATGTCTCACATCAGTTGTATTGGGTCTGACAGTTGGGTCTTTACAGCAAAGTTATTTCTAGCCACCTTTTGTTTTCTTCCCATGCAGTTATTACTTTGTTGAATTTGCTCTTTACTAAAACTCTCTTGCTTTATTCTTCTAAATAAATAAAAATTTCTTCCTCTTTTGTTTTCTCCATAATTTTCTGTTTTGGTTATTTTAAAACCTGTTCAACTGGTCTCAAACAGCGGTGTTCAGTGAAGGTCTCAACAGTCACAGTACACTACAGTAAATCTAAGTATTACCTTAGTCATATGAAGCATCTGAGGCATTTTATGCAACACTCTTAAGGTGCATTATGCAACCGGGCACAGATCTGTACACAGAATTCAATGCAAGCAAGCTTCACCAAAATGTCACAACATGGAATAATACAATTACTGTTTGTGAAGTGATTTCAGAAAGGAAGAAATTAGTTTGTTTAGGCTAATGATGTGATGTCACAACCTTCCCTTTAGCCACACCCCACTCCTTCAGTTCCAAAAGCAATTAGATAAGGAGAGACACTGATTTCACCAGTTGCTTCAGGTGAGAGAATATCCAGGTTTTCTGAGACTGCCGCTTCTCCCCATATCTGGCCCATATCTCTTTTGATATTCCTGCCTTTACCCACATGTTGTGTTGCTGTGTCTATACTGTTCCACTATTAGTACTGCAGCCAAACTGCTCCAATCCGATGGATCCCAGCTGTTAGCACCACAGCTGCTCCAATCCCAGCAGTTAGAAATGTGACATTCCTGCTCCAAACTTCCAAGCATGCAAACAGTGTATTTATGGCCTTATAATTTCCATGCTCATGCATATTGTATGACATATTTCCTTAAAAGAATAAATGTTCAGGGTGGCTTTCCTTCACTACATCTTTACACAGAAACGAGTTGATTGATGACATTATAATGTTTAAAATGCTGGATACATCACATCATCTTTGCTGAGGAAATGGTTCTTTTTCCACCAGAGAATTGTAGAATTTCAGTGGTATTGGTACTTCATTCTAAATGTCTGGTATAGTAACATTCCTAACATACACAAAACAAAAGTACACAGCAACACAATGCAACCTGAACAGTGTTCCTGGACCTCTGTACTCAAACAGAGCAATTTGTTTTTCTTCTCCTATGAAGTGTAATGAAAGTTACAATTAAAAATGACAATCAGCTTCAATCCCTGCAGCAGTTGCTAAAGAACTGTACGTAAGTAATATATTAGTCTGCTAACCTCACAGTCTTGCTCTCACACAAAAGGACTTTCATATAAAACACAACTTTAGCAACATTTCTTACAGTGGTTTTATGCAACAGCAAAAAGAACATCATGTTACCTGTCCTCAAAAAGCAGTTTTGACCTCTTTGAATTGTCTGAAGAGAGAGGAGGTACAGCAAGCTGATTCTCTGTCTTGGAACTCTTCTCCTGGAAGAAGGATGAGAATAAGGTTAATATTTGCAGAACAAATGGGAGTGGGCATTAAGTCAATACTGAAAAACTTTAGTAGTAGTAATGCTGATACTATTAATACAATAACTACCATCAACTCTGATCTATGTATTGAACAGATGTTGAATGAAATCAAACCTTTTGATACATTACAGTAGCAGAGTGAAAAATAAAAATAGTTCTCATCTGTTTGCCTTATGCTACATCTATTTCTGTTTTAGGTCAAACAAGGAATTGATATTACAGTAGTACTACTACTGCATACAAACTGTTATTAAAAAACACCAAGGAGAAGCTCAGGACACCCATATAGGGCATGTTGTTAGCACGGGTCCAATCATGGAAACTTTTTCCTTTTAGAATGTTTGATTTGAAGAATCGGGCTTAATATGACATGGTAACAAAGGTCCATTTTCATTTCAAGCTGATGTTACTTTTGAGAGAATGTGCTCCATGCTCAACATTCAAGTTTAACACAATTACTGAATATGGTCTGAGCTATCAAAGGGTCTTCTAACCATCAGTGTATTGCAGAAAATACACCTTTATTCTGAAAATACAGAACTATTCCTTTGAAGTCTCTTCTTATTGCACAAATAATGTAGACTTTGTGACTATGAATCACAGACATGTGAAGTTGAAGAACTATTTAGCAATGCACACGAACCTTGGGTTCCCTGCTGCGACCTTGTTTGTCCTCACTCTTTCGTTTGGAGCTGCTCTTGCTGCCCTCCTTGCTGCTGTTACTGCTGGGCAGCGAGGTGGACGATTGGCTAGCCGTGCGTTTGCGGCCCTGGTGCTCTGGCTTGGGTGTTCGCTGCAGAGCCATGGAAGGAGAGGGCACGGGCTCTTTATCCTTATTCACACGCTTTGATGACCTGGCAGAGGTTCCATAATCGATTAAGCGTCATGATGGAGTGACACGAAATGCACATGTTCACTAAATTTGAACTTTGTTAGCAATTTTAAGAAACATTTTAGGGAACCAGTACTTACTCCTTATTTGGTTTATGATGTGAAGGCTTCTCGTCCTGCCTGGATTTTTTGATTTCAGGCTTAAGGCTCTCATCCTCATTCTAAAAACACAACACCCAAGTTCAGTTGATTGTAAAAAATAATGCTTACTAAGTAAAATATTGACCACTTTTATTTGTATAAATACACAGATCACAGATCAACACAGATCGACCATAACATTATGGTATAAACCCATTGTGTTTAAACCTATCACTGTCACTGCTGGACTGAGAATAGTCCATCAGCATCTTTCGAGCACTGATTAAAAAAACTAGAGGACGGCAACCACAAGCTGTGCACCAACAGATAAGCTTCTGTCTCAGACTTTCCATCTACAAGTGTTAGAAACACTCAAAGAGTACTGCTGTGTCTGATCCACTCAAACCAGAGGAACAAATACTAATGTTTCCACCACTGTGTCCCTGCTGTGCTGAGAATGACACACCAACCACACAAGCTGCTATGTGGTGGTTGTGAACACTGTAGAACAGGGTGAACGGGGGATAAAGTATGCAGAGAAACAGATGGGCTACAGTCTGTAATTACATAACTACAAATTGATCCTGCATGGTAAGAGGAGCTGAAGAAATGGTGAATATAGAAACAGAGGTGGTCATAATGTCGCAGTTGATCAGTATGTATATTACCAATAAACAATCAGTAACAGTTAAGTTTGAAAAAGAAGGCAAAAAGCACCATTAGATACCTACTCAAACAATTATTTAAATTTCAATTCAAAATTTTACAAGATCCCACTCACTGACAAGAAATCAGGCTACCTTTAAGGGGCGAGCAATAATGAACACTAAAATACAGCTACCTTATGCTTCCTCTTGCCCTTGCTGGCTGATTTCTCCCCTGGCTGCTTCTGGAAGTCCTTGTTCTCTCCAGTAGAGTCCCTCTCTACCTTCACCTCAGACTCCTTGTACAGACGGCCAGGCACTCGAGTCAGCAGGTTCAGGTCAATTGTCACCAGAAGCTGTCTGGGGGGCAGCGGCCTCTCATCACTGCGGTCACTGAGTGGCGACAGCAGCTCCGTTCCCTCCATGGGTGAAAAGACACAAACAGGTGTACGGATGCTCTCTGCATATTTGGGTGTCTGCGAAGATGAAGGTGCACTCTCTTCACCCTCAGAGTCTGAAGACGATGATGCTGTCTCCACAAACTCACGTGACTTTTGTGGGGTCTTGCCTGCTGCCTTAGGTTTACGCTTCTCCTGTGCTGCACGGGGTGAGGATGAAGACTTGGGCTCTTTCTTTATGTTGGGCTTGCGTGGGCCCTTGTTGGGCGCTCGTGCACGATGCTGTGGAATGTCAGGTGGTGGTTCACTCTCCACCTTCAGCCCACCTTTAGGTTCCTCCACTACAGGGGGTTTCTCCGGTTTCTTGGGCTGTTTTTTGCCCACAACACGTCGCTGGCTGGCTCCACCACCCTCACTCTGCGCAGGAGACTTCTGTCGGCCCCGGCCACTTTCTGAACCTTTCTGGGCGGCCCGCAGATCCCGTCCTGGGGTAGGTGTAGAGTCTTTGGAGCCCTGGCTGCCATAGCCCCGACCTGTGTTTGCCTCACGATCTTCCATCTTTGACAACCAGTTGTCCAGTTGCCAGTTGTGAGGTTCACGCTGGTATGGAAAACAAGAAGCACAAGCTAAAGCATATTCAGACAAATCTCTTTGCAGTGACTGACAAAAGTGAAGACATTTTCTTTGTACAAGATCAAACACAGCATTTCAAAAATGTTAAAAATAGCAGTGGAGGGTCAGTAAATGCCTCTTAAATGTAACAAAATATTTTTTTCTTTCTTATTTAGACCCTGACATTTCATTCATTACCAACTGCTCCAAAATTAAATCCTTGCCAATAATCACAAGTACTGATCGAAGGAGGGGCAGGGGGGCAAGAATATGTATGCATGGAATGGGATATTTAATAAACACTGGTGGGAGAGTTTGTCATCAGAATGCCTGTGTAGGTACGTCTGTCTCTCACCTCTGGGGAAGCTGCACGAGGTGGTTCATTGGTCTCGCTGTCAGTGGAACTGCTTTCACTTTCGCTCTCAGAACCAGAGCTGCTGTCTGAGCCACTGCGACTGCTAGAATCCTCTCGCTCGGCTACTTCACTGTTATTATTACTGTTGTTACTGTGGAAACAACAGCACAGACCCGGGATAAAATATGGGTAACATACATTCAGACATATAGAAATTAACATTAATTACCAAGATCTCCAACAATCCTAAAATGTCAGCACAGGACCTACAGGTAGCTCTCATCACAGCTGATGTTAATGAACATCATCTACCCTCAGAAAGAGATTGCACAGGTTTGATTTTCTTACAGTGTGAAAATAGGAAAGCCTTGCTGTTAATAAAGCCTCGGAGCAAGAATCAAGTTTGTCAGAACACTTAGATCAGATCTCTGGAACAGATTAATGGTGTCACTCTATAATGGAAATATGGACCATTCTTCTTTTGTGAACTGCCCCAGGTCTCTTGGATATGAAGTCTGTTCTAAACTGCTGTTATGAGATCTCTCCACAGGATTTAGATCTGAATTCACTGTTGTCCACTGTCCACTGTTGTCTACAGCTATTTCTCGTAAACCATTTTAGGTACTTCCTGAAGTAAGTTTTGGGTCATTATCCTGTTGGAAGACCCCATGACCTCTGACGGAAACATAGCTTGATAGTGAGCCAGACATTCTTCAGGTTTCATAATGCCACACAGTCAAGACATCCAATTTCAGAGTGAGTAAAACAATCCCAAAAACATATCTAAATCTCCCCCATGTTTGACTATAAGGACTGTGTTTTCCTTGAAGGCCTCATTTCCTTTCTGCAAACAATGCCGTGATGTGCTTTAATAAAATAAAATAATAAAATAAAATAAAAAATAAGAGAGACAATTCTCCCAGAAGGACTGTGGTGTTCATTGCAATCTTCCATAATTTTTTATTTTCCGTCCTCATCCTGGGAAGTTAGCTACAGTGCCATGCCTTAATGACATTGAGCACAGTTGACACAGGAACATTAGGATGTCAGGAAACTGACATTTTCCACAATTTTGATTCACAATTCTTCTAACAGTTCTTTGCAATTCTTTCTTTCTTTCAAGCTAAATGTGGTACTCAGAAACCTTCTGCCATTTTAACTAGCGGAACATGTTATTTTTATCCTAAATGACAAGACCTAGTCTGTGTGAGCTTAATGAAACACTGGACACAATTTCAGAGAAGTGAGTGGAAAATAGTGTAAAGCTGATTTTTGCTGAGCAATCATTAAGAGTTATAAAAGACAACATTCATGTGCCCCTTCAAACTAAATCAAGTTTGTGGTTTTCCAAAGAGCTGCTCTGGTACCTTGCTGAGGGGTTCCTTTTAGCAGAGTCTTGTTCTCCATCACTATCTTCACTGCTGCTGAGTTTCAGATCATCATGCAGCATGCTGAAGAAGATGCACATTAACATGAGATGTGTAACCTGGCAGTTATAGCTTAAAATGAGCTATAAATGTTTTTTTTCCAGGCACACACCAGTAATTACTTTCCCTTCTAAAAATGCTTTTCCAGTATCCCTCAAAATTGCATTTTACTTACATTTAGAGTTGAACTTAAATATTCAGTGAAAATGAATTTAGAAAACAAAAATACACATTTTTTCCTCAATGGTTAACTATCAAGTTATAATTAATCAAGTGAGGGGTTGAATAAAGTCAGTCAAATTAAAACAGGGAAGACCTAATTTTTCACCACAAGGTCCACAAAACTAGAAATCAGAGTCAGACCACATTGAACAAATAAATAAATCTTACAAAATCAATAATAAAAATATGAACCTTCATTTGATGTTTTTATTACATTAAAGAGCATCAACAGGTAATACTTACATCCTTCATTCAAAAATAAATGTGTTACTCACTTGGGCTGTTCACCATCACATGCTTTATTCTGCTGAATGTTGGATGAGCCCTTTCCTGAGATACATTTTTTTTTAAGAGTGATAAAAAAAAATAAAAATATTAGTTTGTACATAGTTAAATTAAAGAGTTCAACCAAGCCATGCTGTTACCACAAAACAGTAATTTATCAACATTGTATTGTTCGGCATTAGAATGTTACCAGAAAACCTAAGGTTGATTTATTATGTTGAATTGCACAATTTTTATAGTTCTTTATTATTCTCTGTATAAAGAGAATAACCATACACACAACAAACCATTCAATAACACAAACCAGTGCTCATCACCTTACTAAATTAAATTAATAAAGCTCCATAATAATTGTACAGCTCCATAAAAAACATCCACGCTCAAGACAATGAAGATGTGCGATTACTGGAAAACAAATTTTTCTGTAACACCTCTACTTGCAAACGAATGGCTTAAGTTTTTGCTATAACAGATTCTCTATTGTTCTACAGTTTGTTAAATTTATTTCTTTAAGAGCAAGCAAATAGTTAATAGACATATAATACTTACTGAGTCCTGGGTGCTGGGCATCCTACAACACAAAAGGAGAGTTGTTGCATCAGATTTAAAAAATGGACAGAGATTACAGACACATTAAAGTATCTCATCAGTCATGATTCTGAATTTATTTATTTTTTTACATCACTATAGCAAAAATTAACATCCATAAGACTCCAAGTGCTTCATCCTACAAGCTGACTCTGAACTGTAGCTCTGGAGGCACTATTAAATAACCTGCTATAGCACTGCACACAAGGAAACAACAGTGGACAACAGTATATGACAATCATTCTACAGTCAAGGGAGAGTGTTAGGTGCCCACACTGATGTCTAACCTTAGTGGGAAAGGGGAACTTTGAAGGCTCAGTCTTGCAAGGAGTATGAATGGCTGTAAGTGGAGGAGGCCAGGTCTGAGTCATTTCCTGAAAGAGAGGAGAGAGAGATGAGAAAGAGAGATGAGTTAAATAGAACCTGGAAGGAAAAAAAACTTGTCTTAAACTTGTAAAACGATTTCTGATAAGCAGAGAAACAAGGTTCTTTATTTACCTTCAAAATCTCATCAACACAACTCGGGTCTCCTGCCATGGAACCCTGCAAAGTAAAATAAGGCCAGTCAGAAAAAACAAAAAAAACAACAAAAAAAAAAAACACAAAACAAAACAAATCATAAAACACGAAGAAGAACTGAACGGTATACACTGCATTAAAGGACAAAGGTTCCTTAGTGAAGGCTTGATCCTCAGGCTTTGATTATGTTATTATATGTACTTAATTATAGACTATTATGACATTCCCATACTAAACTACTAATACTAAACAAAAAATTAATGCTTCAAGCTGTGTTTAATAGCATTTTATTTTTTTATTTAATTTATATAGGACATTGCTGTATCAGTCTTATTTATTTTTGACAACAGACACCGTCTCTGCCCTGATGAGCATGGTTTACTGTTAAATCCAGCAGCCTTTAATATGCTTTAATCAACTATTCTTTTTTCAAATATCATATTTTAAGCTGTGCAATGGTCTACCAAAACCTTTTCATAACTCTGTATTACTCTCATGTTTAAAAACTGCCTCATCTGCCTCAGATTTAACAATAAAAATCAGCTTACATAACAGTAAGGAAACCTATGGCTTGGGTATGCAAATAAAATGGCCGATTTATGTTTAGTCAGCCACTTTGCCACTGTGGCTAGGTTAGCAGAAGCATGGTTTTTGCTGAACATCAACTACTTGTTAAAGGATTGTTCTGAGTCATACAGTCCAAATATTTTGGTCAACGGATCCCAATCCACAACATAAACTTTCAATTACTTTCTATTGGTCAACTGCATTTGAATCAATTCATCAGATTTAAAATAAAATGGCTAGATTCAATTCATGTAAAAAACAAGTTTTTGTGGGATAGACACTACAGAGGCCTCTATTACCATTAATGATATGGCATTATTTAGTAAAGGAAATTACATTTTACAGTTCTTTCAAGCAAATCAAATTCAATGTCCAGACAATAGAGTGCAAGCAGGGATGCAAAGATTCCCAAAATTTATAAAACCCTCATACAATGCATTCAGTCTTACACTGACTTGTTATTGGTTTCACCCTCAGTTTCACAGCACTTAATATTATAAGGGTGCAATTATCATAATGCGTTAGCCCCAATGACTGTAAAATGTATGGACTGAACATTGGCTCTCAAAAAAGAAACAACCACAGGTCTAAAGTTGGTACTAGCCTGTATTAAATTGAGACACATTGATTGATGTAATATAATATGGTATATTGTTACATGCCAAACTGCATGAACATTAAAATTTGATACAATACAGTCAAATCAGACTGAACCACTAGCAAAATGTAACAGAACACATTTGCACTGATAGAAACTGACATTCTGCACAGTTTTTGGAACATACAGGTTCCCTACTGGTATCTTGAACACAGCCTGTAAACAATAGCGAATCGAACACTTCTTAGTTGAGCGTCACAGATTCCATTGCTTACCTTCTAATAGTTACACCTAGCTAGTTGGCTAACTTGCAGGTCTCCACCTAGCTTATGTGCAGGAGACACAATTTTTTTACAAAATAATTATTGTTTAACTGTCAGACACAGAGAGCTGCTTAAACCACTTGAGACTAAAAGACTTGCTGTTTCCCTCCTGTTTTGTAGCTCTGGGCTGAACTCACAAAACAGGCCTGTGTTAGAAGACTTATCTTAGACCAGATTTCTGTGTTTACAATGACCACACTTACAAAAATTACTTTGCTTGTGTGTCTGTAAGCCACCCTGAAAATATCTTCCTTGACATCAGGGTAAACACTAATCTTGAATAAAGGGGGGGGGGTAACTTTTTATAGTTTGAGACACGAGATTCCAAACACTCTAAAAGAAAAAAGATTTTAACAATAAGTGGCTTTAAATGGATCTTCTTAGTCTCCTGTTGATAAGGCCATGGATTTTAATATATAGAATCACTAACTTAAGCTTGTCATGATTTCTAGCTAATGGTAAATTGTCCAACTCAAACACCTAAACAACACCACAGCCAAAAGAGTGTATTAACTCGAGTTACAGGATATTAGGTTTGGCTTCCTAATTTGTATTTACTTAAAATGAGATTGAACAGAATGAAAATACTTCACGGAATTCAACAGGCATGATAAAATCATGGAAATTGATCCAAAAATAAAACCTCCTCACCTCTACAGGTGCTGGGATCTTGAGCTTGGTGAGTGATGCTTTGCCATTGCCCTTCATGTCCCCCATGCTGCTGCTGTGGGACTGGCCTCCATAGGACTCTGAGGAGGTTTTGGGCTCTGCTGTCTCCTGGCCATCCATGGGCCTCACATAAGCTGTGGGCTTTTGGAGCATGGAGCCCGGTTTGGACATGAGTGAGGGAGGAAAGGTTTGGCTGGAATGCTGGCCGCTGGGGAAGGATGAAGACGAGGCGGAAGAAGAGTGAACCCTAGAAGGAGAGTCCCAATTGGCTTCACGGTCTCTGGGTGACTTGGAACGATAACGCTCTTTACTGTGGTGCTCAGCAGTTAGCGAGCGCGAGTGGCTACTTGAGTTCATGGAGCCTTTAGCCGGGCTGGAGGTGGTATGTGACTTGTGCTCATGCTTGCTGGACTTCTTGCTGCTGCTACTGCTGCTAAAGTCCCGTTCGTGCCGCTGGCTGCCACCACTGGTGCCACTGCGTTGGCTACTGCTGTGGCTGCCTGAACTGGAGCGATTTTGGGATTTGGACGAAGATGAGCCAGAGGTGCCAGTAGCAGGGCCCACTGGAGTCCATTTATTGCCCTGGCTCTGGCTGCCTCCTCCACGTGACTCACCATACACAGATTTATCCTCTGAGGAGGAAGAGGCTGAGGCCTTGGGCATGAGTTTAGACAAAGGAGGTTCGCCAATGGTTTCTTTCATCTCGTCGTAGTTTCCTAGCATGCTCTGGATGCGACTCGAAAGTTTGTCTTCTGTCTTGGACTATAGAAAGAGCATGAGTGAGAGAAAGAGCGAGAAGAGAAAACAAGAGAGAAGGAAGAAAAGAAAAACAACTTAATATGGTTGCAAAAAGGAATTGAATTCATTACATAACAGCACAAAAGAGCAAATGTATGGTAAAACAACACAATTGCAACTTGTGTCATTCATTTGGATGATCCTCCATATTTCTTTTAAAATAAACACAAGACAATTGCACTCTGTGGCATTTCATTGACTCAGCAGACTGCACTGGCATGATCTCAGAATACCATGCCATTGCACATCAATTTTTAAATCTTGTCATAAAACGGCATTAAATCTTGTTTTAAAATAGTTTCAAATGTACCAATATGTATGATATGTTGCCCAGTCCTACTTTTCTTTAAATCAGCACTACAAAAGTAACAAAATAGCAATTAAGATAGAACAGTTTTCAGATGACGCAGACAGCATTTGTATGAAGCTATTGTTGTGACATGAGCCTTAGGTTGGGTTTCCCCTTCTTTACACATTCATGACTACTAAATTCTTGACAAAATGGAAACCAATGTTGTATAAAAGCAAATTATATGTACCAAGCTAAAGATGACCTCAGCAAAATTAATCCAAACCACCTGGAAAGCTTGGTTTATAATCAGTGAAGGTAAGGAAATGCAGGGGATTTACGAGGTGCCAGACTTTCAGAGAACCTGTGCACCTTTTTTACAGTGAGCAAGGGACAACAGGCATCCTGTATTATTTCCATCAGAATAGTCACAATGCCAGAATTTTGATTTCCATACCAAGACAAACTCTAGAATCACAACCATACCAACAACACTACAGAAAAAAAACAAACAAAAAAAAAAAAAAAAAAAAAAAAAACAAACAAAAAAAAACCTCATCAGCTGAGGGTCAGTTTCTTGGACAATGATATAGTTTAGACTTTAAACTGCAGGATGAATGAATAGTGAATTACCACTGAAAGGCTTAGCTTTCAAATGTTTTCTCGATTAAAAACTTAATTTTTAAAGTTTAATTAAAATGATTTCATCTGTTTTTTAGTTCACTGTATATTTAACTACAATTAAGTGAAGAAAAAAAAAAAAAAAACAAAAAAAAAACATTTTGAGGACTAACGAGCATTCGTTCCTTTTCTTGTTCAGAGCTCTCTTGGAGACCTCCTATATGGATCCTGAACCAGGTAAGGCAAGCACTTACCTTTGTATAAAGCTGCTTAGCCACACAAGATTAGTCAGAAGAAAGGCTAAAATCCTCTTTACTGTCTGCTGTTAGTTAGATAACTATATCTAATTTCACTGCAAGCTAAGCATGGTTCAGCAGAATCTTGGTGCAAGTAGACTACAAACTCAAGGTACCAAAAGATTCCATGAAACAACAATGAAGAAAATACAACTCCCTCCCTAAAGTACATTTCAATGACGTGGCTTCAACAGGGTGTACAAAAGAGATTAAAGATTAGTTTCCTGAAGTTCAGCACCTTTACTTTCAAGAAAGTATGTCTGAATTGTATCTGTCTTGATTATTCAAAGTTTAAAACGTAATTAGGCAGCCATTTTTCAGGTCACTGTGTGTAAAAATAAATCACAAGGCAACCAGACTACACTGACAGATGAGTGCCATTCAGGAATCTGACGGGACAATGGGGACTAAGGTTAATAGCATACTGCAAGTCTAGCTGATGGAACGTAATCTATATTACAGGCCGGGTGAAACTGAATCTCAAGTGCAAATCTCTAGGTTTTTTGTGCTTAGCCAACAGAACAGCCATTTTAGGTCAGGCAGAGACAGACGTGCAGAACTCCAACTGCTGCATTTAATCGAGCCTACTTACCTCATCCTGTGGTTTTTAATATGGAGATCAAAGATAAATGTAAGCAGTCTCTTACTAAAGATGATGATAAATATGTGATACAATTAACAAAAGCAAGTTTCAACAAACTAAAGAACAAAGAAAAGAGGGAAAAATGAACTTACAACTTTATAAGGTTCAGGAAAGAGAGGGGAACTGGCTGGAAAAGCCTCTCCTCCCTGCTGGATTTCTTGATTTCTCCTTTCTCTTTCTTTCATACGGAGCACATTCCGGTCTTCACGGTTCATGTTGCTAACAACAGAGACACAGTCACTAAGCATGGAGAACTGGAGGGAAAAAAACAGCTTTCCAAAGTCTCAGTCCACATTTGAACCCAAGGTACACTCATACATGTGAGCATCAAAGGCAAATACAAGACTACTGAAGGCGGTATTTAAGAGCTCTTAATAGGTTTTTGCTTGTTTTTTTTGTTTGTTTGTTTCTTTACTTGAAGCCTTTTCTTATTCAGGCTAAAAAACCTGGATATTTTTCTTAACCCTGTTCAATTTCTACAAACTGAACTGAACTGGACTGCCTGTCTATTTTGGAGCAGCCAGCCAATAAGAGCAGAGCGTTGAAAACTTCTAACAAGCAAGTTGCATTAAAAGGTATTAACACAACTCGTACACAGGGCGAAGACCTGATATTAATGGTAAAACATTTTCAGTATCCAGGTCCAAAGTTCAAAACTGATTCAGTGTATCAGGTTTGGGGCTGATCCAGATGTTATTTTATTGGCTTGGGTTTCAGCCCTCTTTGCCCCGATCCAGTTACAAGTCTTTGTTTTAACCATGGTGTTCAAAGCGAAAGCTGGTGTCTGCAAGGTACCATTAACGGACATTATTCTCAGCCATGGCAGCAGTGGCCTGCAGTTTAGACTCTGCAGTGTAGACTTAATTTATCTATTAATCAATATAAAACTAGTGCTGAATCACAGCTGTTTTACTGGCTTTCATTGTTTTTAAACCAGCACTGAACCACAGCTTCAGAACCAAGAGGAGGCCAATGCTAAAGCACACATGCTACAGAAAACCCACTTATATTCACCACTATATGAAAGTGGCCTCCTTCACCACTGTATTTCAAAGCAGTAGTCAACAATCAATCCAGAATGTGTACTACTACAACACACACACACACACACACACACACACACACACACACACACACACACACACACACACACACAGTGTTTTACAGGAAGTGGGAGCTGGATTCTTGGGGTAGATCTGCATGAATATTAAAATAAAACAATAAAATAAATAAAGTTGTCCAGAATGTCTATTTTTAAAATCTCATTTTAAAATAAAGTGCTTTTCTGTCAGCATTATGGAAGTACAATCAGCTGATACTCATCATTAAGTGACTCAGATCAGATCAGGGGCAAAAACAACTTGATTGAGGCATGCCTCATAATTAAAATGTTACACACTTTATATCCCCTGTCCTAGTGCTCTTTAAAAGAAAGTTCTGTTTAATTATCTGGCCTACATGTAACATGAGACTTGTTTTAGTTAAGTAGGTTAGCCAGGGGCAATCTCATGTGGTTACACAATGACTAATACGGGATCTACAGAGGCAACTCAACATGGGGAATTCGAGATGACTGACAACAATACTCAGGAAGGTTTTAATCACTCTCTTGGTAAGATTTAGGAGATGATAAGCAAGAGGGATAGTGCAGTCTGGTTAATGGAGAGCCCAGAGATGGACTCAGATAACCAAAAGTGTCAGAAATGCTCTTGCCGTTGAAAAAACATGTTCTTAGAAAAGCCACTGCTATAAGATTTTCAGCTGACAAATGCAAATATCAAGAGTTTGCCAGTGTCATGTAGACAGGAAGTAATTCAGGAAGGCAGGGCTTTCTTGCTGCCCAAGCTACCAGAGAACGATAACATGGCAGTATGCTCCTCACCACAAACACTGATGTAATTAAGCAGTAAATTATGCACTGGAACACTCTGAACACATTCTTTCTTTTCATCCCATCAAAAAATATGCTTATGCTTAAAATATGTCAACTCTCGCCCCAAAAAAAAAAAAAAAGAGTTATGAACCTACAGCACAAGAGTTATATTAACATGGTACTAAGAGAGTAGTAGGCTTTCTAAATGGTCAGCCAACAACAGAACAAGCTGGATAACTAGCCACTGTCTGGTCTTGCAGAACATTCCTCTTTGAACCTGGAACAGAAACCACCACCAGGCAACAATGGAGGAGTCTAAATTTCAAGAGTCTGGTCTCACCTATTGATTTAGGGCCCTATTTTTTCCCAGAAGCAGCTTCATTTCTTCATTTGTTTTTTTCCCCCCAAACAGCCTTCAGATGTTTAGGTCTTTAATTGTTATTCCTTTTAGATAATATACATAATAAAAATGTATCATCACATATCTAATAGAGCCCTATTGATTAGATCAACATCAAAGTCTGATGGCAACTCCTTAATCTATTGGGGTGGCACAGGACTTGTTTAACATCTGTTGAAAGTCCTCAATCTAAAAACTTACTTTCTAAAGATCTACTGATGGGAGATGGCCTGAAACTTATAGGGGGGTAGACTAAGGCCCAGTTCCACAGTGGATACCACCAGTGCAGTGCAAAGAACAGTATGTGAATAATGTGTTGATGGTCAGCTGTTTTGCAAGACAAAGATGCTCAATCGACATCTACCAGGCAGCGGCTTGATAAACAGCCATTCCACATCTCAATCAAATCACAGTTGCCTTCAGCAAACATGTTCCTGATAATTACTCAACTGAACTTTCTTTCTCTGCTGCTTGAAAAATGTCTGAATGTGTAAATGGTTCAGCCAACAGTTTCAGTACCATTCATGACAGTTCAGAAACCAACTGCTGAACATTAAAGCTGGTGAGGTGTACAATGTTATAAAGCAGGCATTGTTTATCATCAGAGCATTCATGTAAGGTTATTTTTGTTATGGTAAAATAATCCTAATGCTGATGCCTTTCACTCAAACAGAGATTCATTATAATCCATGGTGATTTTTTCAACATAAAACAACATAAATAAACAAACAACACTAAATTGGATCATTGCACAAGAAACTGACTTTACCAATTACTGTGACAGACCTGTATTATCTCTATAGATTATAAACACAATCAATAGCACTAGAGTAAGTTTGAAGCCAGAATCACGGTACCAATAAAACAAGAAAATTAGTATTCATTTCATGTCCATTGCCATTACATAGGCTTCACAAAATTCAGGATGTGGTTGGCTAACAATAGGTCCACAACTCTGTCAACAGCAGCAATGAAGTTACTAAACAGAACCATGGCTGAGGAACCTAGCACTAGTGCTTACCCTGACTGAGAGGCCATAGCCTCATCCACAGAACCATTTGAAGAGGATTAAGAGCAAAACTCCAGACGTTTTGGTGGTGGTCTTGACTGCCCTTCTAGGTAGGTCCCAATCACTTTTTGATCAGCAGCATACACACTTCATCATAGCCCGACATATTTCCTAGCAGTCAAGATAAATCTGACTTAGGGAGGGAGGTTACAGCCTGTCTGTGGAAGATACCATTCTTTAGGACATAGGGGGGGCTGTCAAGGGACAATACATCAAAGCTGGACACAGAATGCTCCTTCAGAGAGGGACAGACTAAATGCCGGACATGCACTCCCCCCTACACTGTAGAGATTCTTAATATGATTTGTGGATTAATGTTTGGAAAATATCAGCTGTCTCTGACTAACACTCTGCTTCTTCTCAAAATGAAGCCTGAGAAGAAAGACACTTCAATCTTGACTTCACAAGGGAGCCAAGCTCACACTAGACTGATTAAAGGCTCCGGCAGAATCAAATAAAGCAAACAGGATCACTGGCATGTGAAAAGGAGAAATAAACAATGACAGACTGAAGTCACTGGCATTAAACACTTTGAATACACTGATACGTTTTAAAGAGGTTTGACTCAGGAAAAAGACACGTCCCCCTTCAGTGTGAGAGAAATGGTGTGTTCCCCTGCTGTCCATATAAGGAGATGTTATTTTTTGCCAGAGAGTGGGTCCGCCTTGTGACATCACGGGTCAGAGAAGAGCTGGAACCAATCACAGGGCAGTGCCGCACACACAGCCTCCCTCCCCAACAGCCCTAGGCAGAACAGTATACATTTCTTAAAGGGGCAGTATCTGTTTTCAGTTAGAGCCTGAGTATGAGCTGGGGAAATCCTCATAAAATAACCAGGGCTCACATCACACTGAGGCAATCTACTGCAATGTGGGAATCATGAAGAGTCCCCCCAGACACTCACCTAGCCTAATGTTCCCTTTAATTCCCAATAGTTATTAAAGAGCAGCCAAGGTGTACACACTTAATGTAATTAGCCTTTGTTCCCTCATCAACATGCAGCCCTTTGGTTTTGCTTTTACGTTATGTATGTGCGTGGACACAAACACGCACACCTGCTGGGTAAATGCTGGCACACATCCCTGGTGTGTTGCATGATGCAATATGCCTCAGTCAAGGGCAGAACAACTGCATCCAGTTGCAAGGCAGCTCATTTACCTTTCATCTATCTGGTTTTGTCCTAATTATAAATAGGACAACTAGTTGTAACATGAAGAAAGCTGTGAAATAACACCCAACAAATAAATACAATGTCTAATCAATAGCCAACAGCAATGCTGTGCATCATTCACACAGTATTATTTGTTGTCCAGTACAAGACTGTATGGGCAATGTGGTCTCTAGACCCACTTTTCCACTACACAGCTATTGACATCAGCTGTTTTGAAGGTTTATAGATCTGAAAACATGATCTGAAGAATTATTTTGTTTGAATCAACCCTATAAGAGTAAATATTAAGGGAATGTTTGCTTAGTAAACTGTTTGTGGTAGCTAGATATGTTAGCATAAAGTAGGTCAGGTTAGCTTGATGCTATTTGTAATTTAAGTCAGCTCGGTCAGTAAAAAGACACTTAACACACACTCCCTTCTATGCCTCAATTTTTACACTTTTTTAAAGGTTTAAACTGGAAGCATGTTTTTATGAATGAAACATTAGTCTAACATTAGTTAGTAGCTAACTCAGGCAGCTAGATTTCTCCAGCACATCCAGACAGATAGCAACAGAGCATAAAATATCCCTTAAAAACAACATTTATAGAATCTGTTAATGAGCTAATGAGCATCTGTCAGGAGTTTATCATGGGTACCGTAGAAACAACGGGCAGGTCCAAAATACAACAAAGCATCATAGGTATATACATACATGATATGACAGCAATGATGCTAGATGTCTGCATCGCTCTGACCAATCAGTGCTCTGTCAGTTTCACAGGTCACGTTTTTGTCCCTACCCAGCTCACCTGGGAACACAAGCAAATATGTATGAAAACAGCACCTGGTTCCAGATAACAGATACCAATTTTGCCTAAAGGAGAAGCAAAAAAAAGCAGAGTAGAGTAAAGTAGGGTAGTGTAAGTACCATACAGTGAGGACATGCCATAAGGAATAAAACTTAACATGAGCTTTTATGGCCAAGCTCCAGGTAACATTAGCAGTTTGTTTCACTAAAGCCATATAAAATAGACATGTGCTGTCCATCCACATCAAATCATAAGAAATTAACTGATTAAATCATGTATGTTTTAGAGAAAGTTTTCCCCTCAACAATCAAGAACACAAACAGCACTCCAACATAGTAAATGCTTAGCAATTGAATAAAAGCTTCAGCACCAGCTTGACCATTACAGTTAATGCATTAGCTATTGGGTCTCTATTCAAAAGACATGGCAGGACATTCTGTTTTAGCTGTGTGACTCATGTTTCTCCATGTTATTTTTAACTTGTAACATCTGCTATTGTGCAAATGCAAATAAAAAACAGACTCAAAGTACCTGATGGGACTTTAATACTGCCAGTATTTAAATTGTCCTCTGAATAACGGGCAAAAACATGAATAGGGGATTGTTTGTGTAACTGAGGGATTTGCTGTTCGGCAAAAACATTCAAATGGATTAGAGAGATTTGATCATAACTTACTACTCACTGTTGACCTACAATTACTTGACCATTTTTCACAGCTTTGCACACCAGTCTGTGCTGCGTGAAAACATACACACATCCTGTTAAGAGGCTCTGTACACTCATACACTGAAAACATCAGTTAAAGGCAAAGGCATTTCCCAGGGGACGCCAAGCAAAATCTGCACTTCTGATATCCAAATTTTCAAACAGCCCTGACCTCTACAGGAAAATTCCTTTTCCGACACAGGTACCATTTTGATTCGATTCAGAAATTTCCCTCTACATGTCCACATCACTGTTGAAGTTTAAGCGCAATGTTCCACAAAACGCTGATGCAAATCCAACACCTACTACAATGAACTGAAGTATTTTTTCCAGACTGAAAATGAGAAATGTGTTCATTATAACTTAGCCAGGCTTCAGTTTATGGAATTAAAAATCCTATTTATTTAAAAGTGAACTTATTCATGTTTAATTGTTCTCCTATTACTAAACAAAGGTTTTATGATTTTTGGGGGGCATTTAAAAATATATAATTTTGCCTAGTAAAAAAAGGTATTTTTGCTACAGTGGTCTCAAAAATAATCTGAAGAGCTCTGCTCTGACTGGCTGGTTTACACAGAAAAACAATGCAGCACTTTAACAACAGTTGTATTGTAATTTTGTTGTACTTATTCTTGAGCCTTTTCAGATACAGCAGCTACACCATACTGCAATGTGCAGTTAGATATATGAAGACATGGTTAAGATGGCTGGAAGGGATAGCTTTTATTCTACCATGGACAGCCACTCACTACACAGTGGGTAGTGTGTTGGGTGTATGCAAATTTTGGGGGTGCCAAGAAATTTTTGGAATTAGCAAACTTTACAACCCAAATTCTCATTAGTCAACTTTGCAGATGAATGCACTCAACAGTGAATTTAAAATGTTATTTTGGAGAGTACTGCAACAGTATTTGAACTCTATATGTTTAATTACAAAGAGCATTGTTATTCCTGTTTCATGTGCAAAATCAAATGTACTAAGCTAGTGTATTTTCTTTGTGTCAACTAATATGTAAACTGTTTTTGACTAAATCTATGTTCCTACACAATATGCGCTCATTAGTTATACATGGTGACCTTTTCCTGGAAAATGTCCCTTTACACACCACAAGGCATAGCAAAAGAAAGAAACAATCCTGAGTAATGCCATAATTAGAGGAGTTTGACATATCAGTTAGCAAAATAACTTGCCCTTACACTAAACCAATGCAGGTTTTCAGCTCCATTTCCTAATCATAACAGAAGCACAGACTGTGTCAGGGTTTTCAATGAACACCCCCAGCAAATCATGGAGAAACAGCCTGATATTATTGACCAAACAGACTAACATGCTCTAACCCAAATCATTTTACAGGTGATACTTACATAGCATTTTATATAACATTTTGATTTGAGGTACAAACATTAAACAGTATGCCTGCAACTGGGCAGAATCTTCATCACAAACATCTCCATAGGAAACGGTTAACTGACGCCAGGGAGTGAAACTAAAACAGGAAGCAGAGCAAGGAGGACTTGAAACAGTGTTTATGAACAGACAATCCTGTGTTCAAAAGCGGATGCTTTCCAGAAAGAAACTGCTGTCATCACACCAACTGAACTTAGTGACATGTGGTCACAGTTAGGCCTTAAGTTATCGATGCGCACAGCCACCTTTGAGTGAAGTCATAGTCTACCAAAGAAGTGTGTGTGCGTGTGTGCATATTACATAAGCACCAGAAGGTCTGTCCTAGTTCAACTCAAGGGGTGTAGGACTTACTGTCCATGCCACACAGATTACGCTATGCCTGGCAGCAGCCTTGGGGCCATGCATGAGTGCGTTGGCCAATTATGCAGCAAAACTTACTCCACTGGCTGCCCCTCCCCTACTGAGCTCAACTTTCAAACAGTGCAAAAGGGAAGGCAAATGAAAAGTTAACTGAGATGACAGTGCAATATCAGATTAGACTATTAAATTCAAAGGTCAACAGTGCTAACAGAACAAAAATGTTACCACCCTGATCCTTACAGAACAGCTGTAAAGAGCCTAATCTGAACGCTGTTAGAGATTATTACGAGACAAATAATCCACACCCGCACCAACAGTTTGTACTAATTAATTAGTTCTAAATTAAGACTTTACTATGTAGCTATTTTTATATATATATTATGCATTTAGAGCATTTGGCTGAGACTCCTGTTTAAAGTGACATGCATATAAAAAATCATGCTACACAGGTTGGCCAATGTAGTGTTGGGGGTCTTGCCCAAGGAAATGTAAACATTTACATTTAGAAGAAATTGTTTTATAGACTAATATAGAATTTGTCTTCCACATTTAACCCATCCACTCACACACACAATCTTCAGGGGACTTCAGTCATGTCCTAACAAATCAGGGAATCAAACCAGCAACCTTACATTCACAAGGCTGGTTCTCTAACCTCCAGGCCACTGCTGCCCTCATCTAGTATGGAGTGCTTGTGTAGCTGGTGAATCTAATTCTAGTCTGCCATGGGGAAGGTGGTGGTGATGTTTCTGACCACTACGCTACACCAACAGAGACTGTGTCGAAAATTCACAAAATTCACAGAAGTGAATCCAACCGAGCCCTGTATCAAATCAAACTGTAACTCATTTTAATGCTCAGATTGTAAAGAAAAAGTACTGCTTCAGGATCTGTCAACATAGGATATTTCAACAGTATCAAAAGAGAAAAACTGGCATCATGCCATCTGTAGTAGCTAATTATCAGGCACTCTGTCAGCCTGACCACATGAAAAGGAGTTTGGCTAGTGAACAGGTCCTCTTATCAGAGAGTGGCAATGTTGACAGTAGCCTGTGTGTCCAACAGTGTTATGCGGGCTCAGCGTGGGCAGTGCTAAAGCTGCTCATCCCTCACAGCAGGAGTTTGAACTCTTCAGTGCAGGGTCAGCTGTGGAAGTGGAGGCTAAAAGTTGGAAATTAAAAAGTCTGTTCAATGATTATAATGAGAACGAGGGCTCTTCATTGTCAAATGCACAAACAGCCAACATGAACCACCCACCTCGATTTTCTAATGAAACCCATTACATTACACAACTAACAGTCTTGTTTCCTCAGGTAATCAGGAGTTAGGTGTGTTCTGAGTTCCTGCTGGCTCAGTAAAATGCTCACCAGACCTGACCAACGTGGAGCAAACAAACTCGTACATTTGATTTCTCTGCTGGTGCAACAGTTCTGAAAAAGCTTTGGTATATCTGATTTTTTTTCCTAAACGTGTGAATAAAATAACTGACACAAACCAAACACTGACCAGAGCAGAATAGAACACTGACCTGAACTGACCTGAACAGAACACTGACTAGAAAATGGACCTGAAAAAAAAAAAAGAACACTTAACAGACTGAACAGAACCGTGGACTGAATACTGGACAGGACCGAACACTGGACACTGAACAGGACCGAACACTGGACACTGAACAGAAGGCTGAACTCTGCACTGAACAGAAGGCTGAACTCTGAACACTGAGCAGAAAAGAACTGAACACTGTACTGAACAGAACTGAACACTGAGCTGAATCGTGTTGGAGTGTAACGGCTGAACAGGTGAGTAAATAGCATTATTAAAGGTGTAGATAAATAAACACACGTTAGTAAAGACGCTGCTTCAGAGAGGTGTGTGTGTGTGTGAACAGTTAGCTGTGTGGCTAATGCTAAGTGAAGCTCCAGCAGTGCAGTTAACGACCGTTAGCGGCGGCGGCTAACGCTCCTCTAACGCTGCTGTAACGCTCCTGTAACGCTTCATTAACAGAGTGCGGGTCGCTCCGTAAAGCTGCGTGTCTCTCTCGAGCCCCTGTGACAGCGGACAGAGCAGCAGACTCGCTCACCTCTCGTCCTCTTTCAGGCCCAGACCATCGCAGCTCTACTGAAGCCTCTTTCTCTTTGTCTTTCTCCACTTTCTACCGCAGCGGCGCGCGCAGTCTGCCAGCGGCCGCTCAGCACGAGCCTCACTCAGAGTGCGGGGAGGAGCTCGGCCCCTCGCCTAGGTCAGCCATCAATCTGAAGGCCGTCTACACGACAAGCGTCTGTCTGACAAAATTTCCAAACATCTCAAGCCCATTTTTCCACAGTGGACGCTGGAGATGTGGAGCCCGAACTGCCGACTCACGTGACCAGTGACGAAGTACACGAGCTCCATTCAGTGACAGGAAGTTTGATTCAGTTCAACCGATTCCTTTGAACTGCTTACCCTGACGAGGGGAAGTTCGCTTCAGTTTAACAAACCGACTCCTTTAAAGTAGTTGTTATTTGACTGTTTAACAAACCGACTCCTTTAAAGTCGTTATTTGATTCAGTTTAACAAACCGACTCCTTTAAAGTAGTCGTTATTTGATGCAGTTTAACAAACCGACTCATTTAAAGTATTGTTATTTGATTCAGTTTAACAAACCGACTCCTTTAAAGTCGTTATTTGATTCAGTTTAACAAACCGACTCATTAAAAGTAGATGTTATTTGATTCAGTTTAACAAACCGACCTCTTTAAAGTCTTTATTTGATTCAGTTTAACAAACCGACTCCTTATAAGTAGATGTTATTTGATTCAGTTTAGCAAACCGACTCCTTTAAGTCGTTATTTGATTCAGTTTAACAAACTTTAATTTCCTGTAGAAATGGAGCATAGTTACAGCCACTTCACGGGTTCTCTGACACACAAAGTGTAGAAATGTTTTAAGTAAATGTAGCTGCTGTACTACATTAATGTTTCATGTCTATCATATTTTGATCAGAAGAGGTCTATGAGAAGAAGCACAGAAAAGTTATTGGATCTCTGCAATGTATTTTTTGACTAGTAGAAACTTTAATTACAGATCTCTGTAATGTAATTTTTTACTACTATAAAGTCATTGGCAGGCAACACATATGGCTTGAATTGATTTACTATATTACTATCTTTACTACATATTACTAGTAAACGACTAAATTGGATATCTTAAATTAGTATTTTTTTAGTAAGATTTTATATTATTTTATAAACATATTTTATTATATACACGTGGAACTGGACTTCTTATTACTAGTCAGAATTATGACCGTACTTATTCTGTTGCTGCTGCAGTACATTGTGCAATATTTTATCATGTAAATACTAGATTATCTTAAACTTTAGTCTTAGTTTATTGATTTTATATGTATCAGTTTATTTTGATTTTATTTGTGCTACACAGAAAGACTGAGTACCTATTTTGTTCATATCATGTCACAAGGCTTGAATGACATTAAAGCTGATTCTGAGTCTGCATTAAAGTGGGCATATCTATAATTACAATTTCTACCAGTAAAGGTTATTATAGATATCTGTAACTGGAGATTCTTTTTGTGCCAATGTTTTTCCCTCATCTTTGAACATATGGTTGTGAAACTCATCAACCTTTATCTGCCTAAGGTGTACCTTATGCTTGTAAAGTTTCAGACTCCTAGGTTTAACAGCTAGTCTGCAGGCCTGTAAAATGTTAGTGTGAGTTCTGCTCATTGAAAAACATTGCCTAAATTACCAATTTTGAAAGCTTGTTTTTCCCACATCTTTAAACGTATGGTAATGAAACTCATCACCCTTCATTTGCCTAAGGTGTTCCTTATGCAGGTAAGGTTTCAGACCGCTAGGTTTAACAGCTAGTCTGCACCTGCACCAAGTTCTGAACATCATCCGTAGCTGACAAATCGCCAATACAGATATATATCCCTGCATTACATTCCATCAATAGTATTCATTAAATTAAGTAGTTCCTATCATCAACACTATTTGCATAACATTCAATTAGTTTTATCCCCCAGCTTTAAAACCTACCATGTCAACACCATCGAATGTCAAATAAAAAAACTACAATTTTGATGGTGCCACCTGTCAAACATCCCAAGATTGAGAACAATTTAACTACAACTATAGAAACAGAATTGTACTGTTTTCAGTTGTAAAGCTTTTATCTTCAGATCGCATATAAACATTCAATTTTACTGTAGTTATGTTTTCAGATTAGTTGCAAAATTTACCCTTTGACAGTGTTGTCAAATCTGATCTCAGATCACACAGAGAACTGGGAGATTCAGTTGATCTCAGAAGCTGAGAAAAAAATTCCTTGTTCAATAAGTCTACCATTAAGTAATTAAAAAGAAGTATCCAACAAATATAAATTTTAACAATGCATTTTAAGAACAGAAACTAAACATTCACTCACAGCAAAGAGCAGTGAGCGAATCCACATCTTAAAATGCTTTCATTTTGGTTTCCTGCAGAAGAAAGTTATGTGCACAAGGCCACAGAACCATAACTTATCATGCTGCAATCAGACCTGCACCAGAAATTTACATTTATGGCATTAAGCAGATGCCCTTGTCCAGAGAGGTTTACAAAAGTGCTTTGCTGTTCACTCAGAAAATATCCTTAGCTAGTAGACAAGGATAGAGATTCTTAAGTACTGTTTATATTTTATTGCCAGCAAACGTGTCTGCAATTTGTACAATTTCCAGTTTACTTATTTCCAATTAGTGTAGGCATTAAAAAAAGACATGTTTTATATTTGTTTTATTAGAAACAGAAATAATATTACAATTTAAAAACATTTATCCGTTTCTGTTGTCTGTACATTCTTTAGATTTTTCTCCACTTTCTTCCACTTTCTTCGCCTCAATTTTTCCTTTTTTCCTGAAACAAAAAATCCAAAATACTTTCGAATTCTGCATAACATTTCAAAACAATTTCTCTATTTAAATAAAATTATTTAAGTATTTATGAAAACAATACAAAAAAAATGGAAGATGCAATTCCGCATCCTTAATCAACATATGACACTAGATCATACTGTGGAGTCAGGAAGTCGGAGCTTTACCTTTTCCCCTTGCTGGGTTTCTTTTTCATGAGAGAGAGTGGTGTTGTGCGAATTGTCAATCTTTCTGGTGGTTTCTTCTCAAAGCGACGCTTCTCTTTGCTACAGAAATGAAAAGAAAAAAAAAGAAAAAAAAAAAGAAAAAAACTTCATGGCTTTAACTTCCCTTTAGACACTTCCCTTTAGAAGAGTTACCAATTTTGCTTTTATGGCATTTTCAGCAGGCAAAAATGGAAACACACTTGAAACAAAAAAAAAATGCTATAAAATGGTTGTAAACTGTGAAAGGCACCTGTGTAATTTCTTGAATCCAATCATGTAATCAGGCACAGGACATCCAGCTTGCTTTATTACCGTTGCAATGCTAAACAGGGAAATATGAAAACAAGTGTTGCAGTTACACAAATAATGTAGAAACATTTACATAGAAACAGTTAAAACACTATGATAATGAGTCCTTCTGTTACTTGCGGAGGAGAGGTTTGTCAGCTTCTGTGAAAAATGTTACAGCTTTGCCCTTATGGCCTGCTCTTCCTGTGCGACCTACAGAAGGTTAAGAACCAAAAGAAGAATAACTTCAATATCTTTTCCCAACAAACAAGAGGTTTTCTAACTAACCTGAATGTCTGCAGGTTTTGTAAATACATCAGTGTACAGATAAACTTCCGCTGATTTTTGGACTGACCTATCCGATGGATGTACTCCACAGCGCTAGTTGGAAAGTCATAGTTGACAACCAAGTTGACCCCTTTGAAGTCGATACCTCGAGCCATTAGTGCCGTGCAGATAAGCACCCAGATGTTCCCAGAGCGGAAACTGTTTACCACATTATCCCTCTGGCCATGGAGAGAGTGAAACATTTGATGAGATGTTATTCCACACTCACAGAAAACAGTTATACGTTATGATGTATGGTGTACAGGACAAACTATACCTCCTGTGCCATGTTATTTGTTGTAAAGGTTACACCAATAAACTATTACAGTAACTTTTGATATAATTTCAAGATCAACTTTCTTATACATTTATGTTCCATTTTGAGCTTTTCTCTTTTCTTGCCCAAGAAATACTCTTTGCCACCTATGTACTTTATCTGGCTGTAAAGCAGTAGTTCACTGAATCTGAAATAGTGAATGTTTCCTCATGCAGATTTTTCCTCACTGCAACATCAACAGAAAATTACTTAATCTTATTACCAGTTTTCAACATAAGTACAAAGAATTCTTAGAAGCTATGTTGAAATAATGTAAACAAAATAAGTGTGCCATTAGAAACTATACTAATCGCTATTAACTTAATTAAGGAATAGTATTAGTATAGTATGCTGGGGAGGGGACAAAATATTGGTAAAAATATCAATGTACTGTGCGACCATGCCCAGAGTGTCTACTCTATTAATGTTTTTTTTGTTTTACTGGCCATGCTGCATCTTTATGTAATTACATCACATGCACCACCTCTGAAAGAAGATCCAGCACCTTCTGAGCAACTACAGAGACAGAGCCAGTTTATGAAAAGCCCACTAAAGCAGGTCTACAATGAATAAGGGAAAAAATAGCTACATTGCTAAATAATTCTGTCCATTTTCTGATGAGTGTTTTTTGCTGTCTGGCTGTCGAGATAATCAGCTCAAAGCTGGGTAAAGTGGTTTGCCCAGCATGTGTGATTTAAGTGTTTTTTTTACCAGTGTAAAAGTTCTCCATTATACTGAAAAAATTCTATTAAAAGCACAGCATGCAGGGCAGCCAAACAGAAGGTATGGGCAGGGTTTGGAAAGCAGAAAGCCCATTTTCAATTAGCTTTGGCTTAAAAATCATGCATATTCAGAATTTTGGGGTAGCCAAATGATCATACATAAAAATGCAATATATTATTCAACATGGTTTTAAGCCAAGGAACTCAAAACTCAAAGCAAACCTACAAACTTCATACCCCTGCATACAAACCTGTTGTTGTGTACGCTCTGAATGGATTACATCCACATTAATGCCTTCATACACCAACTCATGGAACAACTCTCTGGCCCGTTCAATGGACTGCACGAACACCAGCATAGGTGGCATAAAACCCTGCAAAAAACATTTTGAAGTTTAGATAAGAATGGGAATCCAGACTATCATGCAATCTCAACCATATTGTTGTAAAATGGCATTGAAAAGTATGAGTATTTATGGTCAAATGTGTTGTTTTGAATAGTTAAATGCATAGAAGGTGATCTGATCTCCCAAAGCATTCTATACAATATTCAATACATAAATTCTCATATTGATATCCAAATCTCACTAACCTTTTTAATCAAGTCTCTCATGGCAAGCAGCTTGCCATTTTCTGCACCTACAAACAGAAGCTCCTGCTCTACTGTCTCTGCAGCAGAGTTCCTATAAAGAGGCAAATAATCTTCACTCCATTTTCCCATAGATATCAGAGCAATCACAATTAAGCAAAAAACAGGAAAGGCAAGCAGAATTTTAAGCAATTTCTTTCAATGCTGCAAAACAGGACTAGTTTGTAATTATGTTTCTGTGCAACACAATTTCTTCTTTTATTTAGTGACACAGCATAAGTCTCTATTTACACTCTTTAGCATACTTTCAAGTTGCAGTTTTAATGCGCTTTAAATGGGGGCTAATGCATTAATTTAATTTAATATAATTTAATTTAATTTAATTTAATGCATTAATAATTTTCCATAATGAATGCCTAAAAAGTGGATTATCTACAAGGCATTTTAGTTTGAAGTAGTGCTCAAATAATCCATTATGACAAGAAATTCCAAAGGTGTGAATGGCAATGTACATCAAACAAGTAAAGCAATTTGTCCAGTATATAAAAAACATGCCTGAGTCCTATGTTAACAGAGACAAGGTTGTCCAAATTGAGCTTGCACCAGTGCTCAACTTCTGAGGTGAACGTTGCACTGAAGAGAGCTCGTCGAATCTTAGGAGAGGAGCAGGCCAGGAAGATAGTGGCCAGCTGGTCTCTAAAGCCAGTTTTGCCATCCTCAAAAAGCTTATCAGACTCATCTACCACCAGCCACTCCACACTGTACAAACAAGAGAGACACTTTTAACAGAATTCAAAAACATAAATACAGCTTCAGTATGTACAAAGACTATTATAGTGTTGCACAAGCCATGGTCAGCTTCTAGATTAGATCCCCAGTATAGATTTCTTCACAACAGCAACAAATTGCAAATTAGGTTCACCTGCTGAGGTCAACAGCTGGTGGGTCCTGTTTGAGTAGATAGATAAGTCTGTTGGGAGTGGTCACCAGTATATCTGAAAAAGAAATATTTGATCAACTAAGCAAGAAGCCCATCACATTTGGTTTGAGGTCTTGAAAAAAAATACAGAATGGTAACTTACCAAACTTCTTAGCTGACTTGGGACCGTATTTTTTGGCTGCATCCACTCCTTTGTTAATCATGTGAACCCTGAAGCCCACTCCTTCAGACAATTTCAGCAGTTCTCTGTGTGTCTAAAAGCAAGGACACAACCAAGTGAAGAATTAAGTGTAGTATTGCACAAACACAAACACAGTTACTGAAACAAGTTAAACTCTACTGTATGTAAAAGGGAATTGATGACATCTTACCTGGCTGGCTAACTCTCTAGTAGGAGCTACAATGAGGGCTCTAAAGCCCTTGTTAAGTGGCTGATGCAGGTGAGCCAGCAAGGGCAAGCAGAAGGCCATGGTTTTACCTGAGCCAGTAGGGGCACATGCCAGGATCTCTCGATTCTAAAACACATACATATACAAACCCTTAAACATAACTGAAGGTCACTTTAAAAAGCAAGAAAGAAATGTAATCATTGACATGCAAACAGAAGAATCATTCACACTGGTTTAACATAATTTTACCTAATTTAACATTTAATATGTATATATACACACAAACACACACACACACATATATAAAATATTATTTTTTTCCCAGCCAATATTAACATGTCTTGTTTGAAGCTACATTTTGATAACTTTGCATTGACCATCTTTCTACCCTTAATCTGACATCATATCTTAATAAATATGAGCTGAATATTTTTTAATCATCATACTATGATATTAGTCATAATGATCTTATGAAATTACATTATTATTTTATAAAGAATATATTGTGACATGATTATTATGTCATTACTTTCCACTTGGTCAGTAAGTCCTGCACTGGTGGCCATGAATTGTGAGCAAGCTGACAGATAACCTGAACCAATTTATATGATCTACACACTCATATCAGGCAAAACCTCTGATATGTATATGTGTGTGCTAATTTTTTTTATATAAATATAAAAATGTGTTTTCTATAAAAGACTTTATGCCCTCTGTCCACCCTGCAATCTCTCTGGCTTTTTTAGTCTTAAAAACACTGTAGTGGATGTTCTGAGGCAGAAATGTTATTCATATCCATTCAATAGAATAAATTGACATTTTGTTCCTTACACCACCACTGTGAAAAGTTAAGGCTCTAAATAATATAGATTTGGAAAATTAAAATAAAGATGGCAATGAGAAAAGTGATTATCAATATAAAATAAACTATACTTTACACATTATACACTATACAGACACGGTAAACCAATTAATGAGGAAGGTGTTTCTAAAAGACATTAACCCACATGCATCATGAGTGGAATGGCTTGCATCTGAATGGGTGTGGGGGTTTCAAATCCTGCTGCTTTGATGTTCTGAATGATCCTCGAGTCCAGCTGATATTCCTTTTGAAGCTCTTCAAATGTGGTAAGAGGGTCTGGAATATCTGTGCCATGCACATATATCCTGTTACTGTGCCTGATCTGGTTGAGCTGAAATGAACAGCAGTTAAACAAGCTCACAGTTAAAAGGGCTTATCTAGACCGCATCCAAGTTATTGTTAAACAACATTAAAGACATACAGTACAAGACAGGGTTTTTCTTACCTTCTCACGCCGAAGCTGTTTTATTCTTTTTAACGAGGACTTCTCTTTGTCCTTCGTCTTTGGCCCTTTTGCCTTCTTGTCTTGTGATGACATCCACTGAATCCCTTCCTTTTCAAGCTCTTTTGCATCACTGCCATCAGTGTCATTCCCTTCATCTATGCAACAATAGAGAAGTTACAATTAAGGAAATTTAAGAGTTTTAAGGAGAATTAAGGAGTTTAAGTTTCTGCAAGAACATATCTGACATCAGCAAACAGGCCATGAAGTCTATATATGTTTCCTTATAAACTCTTACCAGGTTCCTCCTTATTTCCCTTCCTTTTTTTCCTTGATTTGCTCAGCGATTCATCCACGCTGGTATGTTTTCGTTTTTCTGTAACTGTAGAATCATCTTCTTCACGGTCATCTTCGTGCGCCACAGTGTCCTCTTGGGTCTTGGTGCCAAAGAAACAAATTCCATCGAAGGACTTGGAGGCCTCCTTGTTGAGAGACCGTCCTATCTGTTTTACCAGTTTCAACAACAAGGAAGGAGATAAAGAGGTAGTTCAGAACATGGCTGGAACATAAGGAAAATATAAAATAAGTGACCAAACAGTTCTGATTATTGTAGGTTCTGGTCATCATGATGTTATTATGGACCATTCCCCCAATTTAACAACGCTGCATCAATGGAAAACATTGTTCAACAGACCTTTATGTAATAAATCCTTGCTTTGGTTGGTTTTACTGCAGGAATGTCTCACTGAAAGGGTTTGCGTGGTAGATGTTTTGTAAGATGGTGATTCAGGAGTTCAGAGAGACTCGTATTTAGCTGGTTGAGCAGAAAGTTTAATAATAAGTGTTGGAGAAAGCGTGAACACGTGACTGTTTCTCTTCTCTACCAATCAACGTGTTATTGAACGGGCCTCAGCGTGGCCACGTGACTATTAAGTGCTCGTTATAAGCACCGTAAGTGAGCGTACAGTCGGTTATCTGTGCTTCTGACCGTGTTTGTGTGCTTTCATACATCGGAGTGAACTGCAGACAAGGGGTTAGGGGGCACGTTGCTACCACAAACAGCAGGAGAAACACCAACGCCTGACCAATACCTGACTGAAAAGGGGCCACTAGTGAAAACACTTTACACAAACTAGTAAAAAGATTCGCCGCCCTGACCTTAAACCTCTCCGCATCTTTCCCGAACCGTCTGAGATTAAACTTGGCTCCAGCTCCCAGTTTCTTAAACAAATCCACCGCGTCCATCGCGTCTCTGAACAAGCCCTCAGCCGCAGGCCGAACCAATCGATATAAGACTCCAGCTTCTCTCTGATTAGTAGCTCGACGTTTGATTATTATATATTTTCAGTACCCTTGACAGCCACGTGGAGGCGCTGCTTCTCCAGTAAGTCCTCTGACGAGCAGTCTTGAGGGATTGTTCTGTACTGAGTTACTTTTGGAATATTTGAGTTACACTTAAGCTATTTATCATTGGAATTGAAAGTGATTACTTTTCAAGAGACAAAATGACTTTTGACTTTTATATTTATATAATCAAACTGCAACAGCAATAATAATAATAATAATAATAATAATAATAATAATAATAATAATAATAATAATAATAATATTTTAGCACTAAATTCATTTGAAAATTCTGGGGGAAAAAACAAACAAAATATTTGTTTGCATGCCTGGAAAGACAGCTTGTGTTTTCTCAAACTGTTGGCTGGTGACTGAATACTATTGTAAAATTAAACAATTCACTTGGTACAGGTACAAAGAGAAAAGGAGATATCCAAAGGGAGGGCAGCAAAGGCAGAGATAAAGTCGTCAATTCTGACACAGAAGTTTCTATCAGAGAGGTAGGGCCTAAACCATTGGAGCTGCACCTGTGATACCCTCCCACTGCTTCAGCCAGGAGATGAAGATCGCATGGTCCACAGTATCAAAGGCAGCTGATACATCCAATAGCACGAGTAGCACACACACCAGACTCAGTTGCTTACAGAATATCATTAAAAACTCTTAACAGAGCAGTCTCAGTGCTGTGCCAAGCTTTTTATAACCTAGATGTTAAATGCTAGATGTTCATCTAGAAAGGGCTTCAGTTGGGTGTAGACAATCTGTTCCAGGATCTTTGATTAAAATGGTAGTTGGAGATGGAGTGGAGAAGAAAACTAGGCCAGGTGTCTTCAGCAAGAAAATGCTTGGCACCACACTAGAGGTCAAACTACTATTAATAATGGTATGAATGAAGGGACCAAGGGTAGGAAAAACTTATTTAACAACTTTAGTATAAATTCAACAAGAGATGTTGTGCTTACTTCAGCTCAAAGGCAACTGGCAAACATTGGTTAGTACAACATACAATACCTATATAACTTTACTTAGTTTTGTTAAGGCAATCAGTCTGATGCTTTTTAAAGTAAGGTTAATTATATTTTACAGTATATGGAGAGCATTCCTAATAATTAAACTTTGATTTGAATGTGTTTCATAAATATTCAATACAAAAATAATTTACTGCTGTACTAGAGATATTTGACTTTAGCGGTTAAAATGTGGACAAAGCATTTAAATCTGGGCAGAACAAATTATCACTCGCTCTGAGAGTGGGACAAATGACAACATTATTCGTTGGGAAAGTCCTTTTGTGTGTGTGTGAAAGAAGAAGTGAAGGATAAAGTACAAGAGAAACTCCCTCACTGTTAGAAAAGTCCAGTGTAAATGAAGAGACCTCAGTTGGAAGGTAAGATGAGCAGTTTATGTACCTTTATGAAACTGAGAAATGTGTTATTATAAACCTCACTGTTTACAATTTATAACAAATGCATGAATTTCATTAATTTCCCAAAACATAGAGATTTCAAAAAATAATGTACTCTTCTGTATCTTCTGTACTCAAAACATTGTGTATTAAACATAAAAAAAATGTGAAGGAGTGAAGCGTGCTCTGATTGTGATCTATATGGAAGCTCAGCTACTAAACTCACATCAGAACTTCAGAACTGCATAAATGTGACAGGGAATTAATTACACAATCACAGCAGGCTTCAGGTGGTCTAATCTGATCCTTGCTGGTAAAGCTGGTCTTCTGAATGACAACATACCCCATACTGGTAATGCTGGTCAACTAACTAACCAACTTATGATGGTTGACCAGCATGGGATATAGATTTGTTTGAGTTTGATGGGTTAGCTGGGTATTTAGCTGGACAAACAGTATAACCAAGCTTGACCATGCTGGTTGACCAGCATTACCAGCATGTTCAAACGTGACCAAAATCAAAAGTAACATATACTATGCTGGTCAGGAAATACTTAACCAGCTGGCAGTATGGGGTATGATTTTATTCAGATGACCAGCTTTCAACCACCTTTACTATCAAAGACCAGTTTAGGTCATTTACAACCAGCTACCAGCAAAAGCTGGTCTTAAGTTGTAACACCGCATGTAAACTGACCCTATAGTGTATTTTATCCTGTTGGTACTCTGTTACAGCCATCAAGAGGGGAATTAAAATAATAGTAATGTCAACTGTGTGACTTCAGTTCAATGCCAATAAAAAAATCTTGTCATGAAAACATTTCAGTGATATAGCAAGAGTCTTCAGATTAATCTTGTGACATGTCTGATGAACACATACTATGGTGACAAGCAAATGTGATCAAAGGAACTGTTTTGTTGATGTTCTGCTTTCTCCTATGTGGAATACTTACTTCCTAAATTTGTTAAATATCCTCATTTGGAGACGATGTCAATTGTCAGTCAGTTCATTTGCAGGCAGTTTTATTATAAAATTCCTGTTTTATTGTTATTCATTGTTGATTATTAATTGTTGTTACATGTCTGTGTTTAATACCATGTTCTTTTCAGACCTGTTGGGCTCTTTTCTACAAACCCAACCTGCTGATTCTTTTGTGAAATGAAAAGCAGAACACATTTAAGAAGAAACCTTCTGTGACCAGCTGATCTCATTCACGAATGGCAGGAAATTCTGAAAAAGGATTTTTAAAAGGAAGCACACCTATATTGTGTTTGGGCCTCTTCATTGTTCAGATTAATGCATTTTCATTTCAGAACTGCACTGTTAAAGGTGCTTTAAATGACATCCATCAGTTAAAAGTTCTTTGCTACAAAATGGACTTCATTAAGGTTCCTACATCAATACCCATCAAAGTCAAATATTTAGACATTTCCTTCAACTCCATTTCAAGCATCAATACTGGAGACTTTGAGGATGTTTGGAACTTGAGAAATCTGAATGTATCAAACAACCACATCTCATGGATCCAAGAAGGAACCTCTGAACATTTTCCCAACTTGACTGATCTAAACCTGGCCAACAACAAGTTGAAAAGAGTGTCAAGAGATCTACTACAGGGACTCACCAAGTTGCAGGTGGTACGTCTTGATGGTAATGTAATTGAACACATTGACCAACATGCATTCGGTACACTTTTTAGTTTAAAAGTATTGAACCTCACAAAAAATAAGCTCAGTCAGATTGACAGAATCAAGCCTGTGCTTGCATTACCACATTTGGAGGAAATATACATCGGAAGCAACAACTTTGATGTGATCAACTCCTACAATCTTTCAAGATCATCTTTGAATCTGAAACGAGTGGATTTTTCCAACAACCCTTTGACCATGTTCCAAATAACAAGTGACATTTTCCCAGTACTAGATTACCTTGATATGTCGCAGTGTGGTCAAGATAGAACCATGTTGTGGAACATCACTGATAAGACATTTTTGAATTCAGTAAGAACACTCAACTTGAGTGGGGTCCACTTTCCTGCACAGAGCATAGCTGCATTCCTTAAGGACCTGTCCTGGGCCTCACTGCATAAGCTACGAATAAATGACATCAAGAAGGTGAAGGTGGGGTTTCTTCTACAGACGGCATGCTCCCCTCAGCTGAACATATTACGTCTAAAGGGCAACAACATCTCAGCACTGACTGATAATATGTTTGAATCCTGCTTCAACCTGACAGAGCTAGAGTTGGCTGATAATAAAATATCTCATGTTTCTGCCCCAGTATTCATAGGACTAACACAGCTGAAGAAACTGCAGCTCCAAGTCAATGACTTGACCAAGGTCACAAATAGTTTTGAAATGCTCCCAACACTTGAATTTTTAGACCTCAGCAGAAACAGAATTCACATGCTAGGCTGTTCCGACTTTGCCAATTTAACACAGTTGACCCACCTTTACTTGTATTCAAACAAAATTCACAAAATTGAACCATGCCTGTTCAAAGATCTTAAAAATCTTCAAATCCTAAAGCTGGGCACTAATAAATTATTGACCATTGGCAATGCTTTTGAAAGTGGTCTTCAGTCCTTGAGGGAATTACAGTTGATGTACAATAAATTAAGTGCACTCGAAAATGGAACTTTTAAGAGTTTGCATAATCTTGAAACCTTGATCCTTTCTGACAATCAGATTTCCACAATTAAACCATACACTTTCACAGGACTTAAGAACCTGGCTTCCCTGTCTCTATCTTCAAACAAGATAACAGCTAAAACTATAAAAGACCCAACAGTGTTCTCAGGCATGCCCAATTTGAAAGAACTACAGCTGTACAGCAATGTCATTTCATATACAGATGACACATTGAAGACACCTCCTTTTGTACATTTAAAGTCTCTGAAATCAATTACTATTCATAGTCAGAGACGGGGTTTTGGTAAAATCCCTTCAAACCTGCTTCAAGGCTTAATGTCTTTGGAAATGTTCTATGGTGGAAACATGAACCTTCTTCATCTTCATCCAGATACCTTCAAGTCCACCCCTAAACTTTGGTTTTTGGATCTCTCAAAGAATGCCTTCCTAGATGAGCAATCCATCACTGCAGAAGTTTTCCACCCCATCCCCAGGCTGACAAAGCTCATCCTCTCAAGAGCTCAGCTTCATTCCCTGAACTTCCTATTAAATGCAAAGCTTTCCAAACTCTCAGTCTTAAAAGCCACTGAAAACACCATAGATATCATCAACTATACATTTATTCAGTCACTCCCTCAACTGAAATACCTTGACTTGGGGAAGAACACGTTCACTTGTGACTGTAGCAATGCTTTCTTCATTGACTGGGCATTGAATAACAACTATACCCAGGTTGTCTACTTGAGCAAGTACATTTGCAGCTACCCACCTTCACTGCGAGGCAAAAGCCTTGCAGAGCTCAATACAGACTCCTGTAATGTGAACGTGGACTTCATTTGCTTCGCCTGCAGCTCCGCTGTGGTCATCACCACTCTTTTGGTCTCTTTCATTTATCACTTCCTGCACTGGCAAGTGATCTATGCATACTACCTATTCCTTGCCTTCTTATATGACAGCAAGAAGAAACAGATACACCAGCAACTTGGCTTCCATTATGATGCTTTTATTTCCTACAATGTCCAAGATGAACCTTGGGTTATGGAGCAGCTGGTACCCAATTTGGAGGGGGAGCAGGGCTGGAGACTGTGCTTACATCACAGGGACTTTGAGCCAGGAAGGCCCATCCTAGATAACATCATGGATGGAATCTACAGCAGTCGTAAGACCATTTGCCTAATCACTCACAATTACCTTAGGAGCAACTGGTGTACCAAAGAAATCCAACTGGCTAACTTCAGACTGTTTGATGAGCAGAAGGACGTGCTGATCCTAGTATTCCTAGAGGATATTCCCACACATCAGCTGTCTCCTTACCATCAAATGCGGAAGCTAGTTAAAAAGAAGACATACCTCAAATGGCCCAAGCCTGGAGAAGATACTAAGGTTTTCTGGCAGAAACTGAGGCTAGCTTTGGAGACAAAGGAAGACACAGCTAAGCAGAACGCTTTTCTTTCTGGAAAAGGAGATTCCAGTCCTACATCATGTCTTCTATAACAGGAAGGTATAGCATTCATTTATCAGAAATGATTCCTATGTTCTAATAAATGCTATAATTTCTAATAAATCAATGCATTCTGAGACACTGTCTCTTTTTCAGGGGTAACAGAGAAGACTCAAGAGGAACAGGAACTGTATCAGCATCTTCTTAACTGATAAACTCGCAGAATTTCAGTGGGCCCAGATAGAGCCATTATTAGGTTTGTGTCAGGGCTTCACGCTTTCTGCCTCTACTTCGACCCCTATTGTTCATCTCCCAGCATGACTCCATCCACCTACATAAGAGGTTACAATGGCTTCAAGCTCTCTACAGCTGATCACAATTACAAAGAGAAAGAGTCATAAGGAACCCTCTCTACAGTTAATACCTAGCTTATCTAATCAATCCATTATTAAATTAAATCAGGTGTGCTGCTGATTGAACTACACATATCATTTTTCAACAAGTGGCTTCTGTATTATTGTAACCAAAACATCACTAATTTTACTGATCGCTGACACACAACTAATAACACAAGTATAATGTTATATAGTGAAATTTACAGGCAAATTTTCCAATACCTGCTGACAAATAATTTTGAACAATATTCATTGCTTCTTAATATTTTTGCACAGTATTCTACATAAGTAATGAAATAATGTTAAGTATATTTTTGATTTGGGCTAATTTTGTTTACCTTAAACAATCCTGTGTGAAAATGACCATTTGATGAGCCAAATGAACTGTGATCATGCATTCCATCTGCAACCTCATATATGGCTACTAATTAGCAATTCAGGTATATGATAATTTGTGGTCGTCAATCAATGAGTTTACATTTCCTTCCAGGTTACAGAAAGTAGCACTGGCAGCTTCCCTTGGGAAAATACACACTTTAATCACATTCTAGAAAGGTCACTTGATAAAAGGAGAAGGAAAATAATTCACTGGTTCACTTCCTTTTTGTGGCCACTCAAATGACTTTTACACGCCTTTTGACTACAGGGCCAAGATACAGGAAACGAACCTAATGAGGTCAGTCGAAAAAAAAACATACTCCCTGTCCTGTTCACACTCCTCCTTCCAGTGATAATCTCTCTCAAAGCTGCATCACTGTATTCACCCCACATTCAATACCAGATACACTCTATAGAGAGAAGAAAAACAATTTCTTTTTTCAAAATCTTTGATATCCTTTAAAAATAATTTCAATATACACGTTTTACAGCAATATAAATATGATTATAGTGATTCCTGAATTGATACACAGAAAACATCCTTGAAGAAACATTTTCACAATTACACAACAGGGTAGTGTTAGATCAGTCCCTGAGAGACTACATTGGTTGCATTTTGGCAGATGATCATTATGTGCAAGTTTACTTACTGTTAAAAAAAAAGACATTTTTGTCTTGTGAATTTTTTTCTTATACAGAAATTATTTTTTATCAAATATGGGAATCTGACCGAACTAATCACAGTTTGAAATATGATTAAAAATCCACTGTTCATAATAAATTGACCATTACATTCTCTTGCTTGACCTTGTCACAATTCAAATTGTCCACCATGAACATTAACAAAATAGAAGTATGGAGGTGCGTCTTAGAGGATTTACACCAAGATGATTCATGGTGGCTGCAGCAGGTCTGAGAACAACTCCATGCAGGCTTTGCAGAGGGACTGTGATAGCCTTTCTGCCCCCTTTAAATACAAGAATCTCCATAAATGCCACATTAATAGATACTGAAGACTGGTCAGTGGAAAGTAGAGAAGCACTGAGGTGACTGGCTTTGATGCTATAAAGATAATACAGCATCAGACTATAAGGCTCGATATCCAACGGCTCCAACAGGTTCTCAGAACTTTGTCCTCTTGTCTGGCAATTAAAAACAAATATCACTCGGTATTCTTGATTTGTCATCTGCTGCAGTTGTTCTGTTGGTTCTTTCAAGATATCACCATGGCCACTCTGGTATAAGGCACTCCTCTTGCGTAGCTGCCAAGGAAAATCTTTCACAGGTGTGCATTCTCACCAGGCCTGTAAAGGGCACTACAGCAAAGACAAAAAGAGTTACAGAGAATCTGGGGTAAATGCAATCAGATTACCATATCCACAGAGACTGTTTACGTTTATTCAGTTAAATGTTCTTCATTACATTTTGATGGATTTGTACTTTCAAACACTGCATCTGAAGTGTGTTTGTGGGGGAAGAATGTACTTTTTACTCTTTTCTTATTATTTGCATTTGTGATATTTTTTTTCTTTTTCATTTCATTCTGTTGTGTTGGTTTAGCATCTAGATTGATTTTTTGCAAGTGTAAATGTACCTGTTGTGAACCGGCAACCTTCCAGTCACAAGACTGGTTTCCTAACCATCAGGCCATGGCTGCCCATTTTTGTTGCTGACCCCGCAGTTTCAACATCAAGCATTTCATTTTTAGACCAAATGGATTCCCAGAAGAAAATAACAATTCATCATTTTATCTTTAACCCAATACAACAAACCCAACTGAAGTTGTTTTTATGAGGTTTGGAGCAACAAGAGCATTTTTAAGTGGATTTGTAATAATACTGATGTGAAGTGTATTTCTGGTGGAAAATTTAACCATTTTTTTAAACATAAAGGCATTTACCTGCTTGTTAGAGCCCAGGTGAGTGATAGTGCTTGCATCCATAGACGGAAATCGAGCTGAATGGGAGTACTGGGGAGGTTCTTGTTTGGGGGAGTACACTGAGGGAGGGACCAAAAGTCAGTCAGTCATCAACTTAAGAACAATATACTAGTGCATCTCAGGATTCTAAAATCATAAAATTGTTTTGTTTTATAAAAAAAACAGAAATCTAGCATCACAAGTTATCAGAATATTTAATTTGGAATAAATTACTATTCAAACAATATCAGCACTATCAACAAAGCAAAAAAACAAAAAAAAAAAACCAAACTTGATATACATGTAATGCATATACAATAAAATAGTTTACTTTTATAAATTAAATTTTGAACAAAAACAAACTGTGATATTCTACTTCCCTGAAGTGCACGAGTATACTCTACCATTTAAAACCTGGAATCCCATGTGTGGCATACTCACTGTGTGGATGTGTGTAGGGCTGTTGAGAGGAGTGCACAGAGGTGAGGGGTGTGAGGCCAGAACTGTGAGGGAACTGCATCGGCTGCAAGGTGGTCAGTCCGGACACACTGTTAATGACTGGCACACTCTGAGACGGAGGGGAGCTCAGGCCTGAAAAAGAGGAGGATTAAATTACACCTGATGTTCCCTGAGCAAAGCAGCTTTCATTATATTGAGAACGAATCATTTTCCCCATCCAAACTCTAAGTTTAATTGACTGTGAAAACCCATTAACAGATTCAGATTTTCCTTTCTTACTTTCATAAATACATAACTTAAGCTTCTACTAAGCCCTATCAGCACTAGTTATAGTGCTGGTAGTGCCCTACTGTGTAATTCATAAAGCATTTGACTACAAATGCAATAAATCACTCAAGACACGTATAGTATCTGAAGTTTGTGCTTTTAATTTGCATTTGAACATAAAGGTTAATGTAGTCATGGATGCTTCTACCTCTATTACTATTATATACTATTATTATTACATAAACTATTATCTATTTGTAAAGAAAAATATTTCATAAAACTAAACAGGATATCTGCCTATTGCCCTGTTAACTGGAAAACAGTACAGGAAAAGATATTCATTTTTACAGGAAAGATATATTCATTTTTTTTTATTATATATAGTATATATGCAGTATACATCCCTGAATGTTTGCAGACATTCCTTCTAATGAAGTATTTTACTTGTCTGTATAAACAACCAATAAAATTCCACTTCGTTTAAAATTAATCATTTATATTGGCTCGGCAATCTAATGCACTATGATCCAAGGATCACAGGTTACAATCCCAGGTCATGCTGCTTGCCATCAGCAGCCAGAGTTAGAGAGAGCAAAATTGGACATGCTCTCTCTGAGAGGGTAGATAAAGCTCTCTGCCCACATCACAAACAGTGTGATGCTGGCAGGTACATGCATTTGTTAGCCACTGTATTAGACCTGAGGATCCAGAGCTTTCCTCAGAGCTCATTGGCACTTCTAAATTGGGGGAAAATTGGATTAAAAGCTGAATTCACTATATGTCAAAATGTTTGTGGACACCCCTTCTAAACGAATGTCTTCAACTAGTTTATGTTCCACACATTGCTGAGACAGACATACAAATGGACCCACAACTTGTCTTTTCCTTAAAGATAAGTACAGCCACAGGACTCTGGAGCAGAACATGAACCTACTGGCACCATGCCTAATTCCTGACATGGGCATGGGCTGAATCTTCCTGCAGACTTTGGATCAGTAATCCTACTTGTCCCTACCCGATCCAACAGATTACCTTTAGAAGTCACAGATTTGATGAATGCGGTGTTAGATTTGGGTTGTAACCTGCAACCTGTTCTCTAGGAGGAGGGCTGGAGACTACTGATTTACAACATCTAACATTTAGCATTTAGAATTGCATACATATATCTTCAAAATAAAACAAAAGAAAACTTCCAGTGGGAACAGATTTTTACAGACAGTAGTATATCAGAGATTGGACTGACTCTGTGCGGTGAGGGTCATGATGAGGCTCTGGGCCTGCTGGTGATGATGAGAAGACTGAGACAGACTGTGGATATTGGTCAGAGTGCTTACTGGCGGCAAGACTCCACCTGTGGCTGAGATCTGGATACAGATATGTGCATGCACACACACACACACACACACACACATACACACACACATACACACACACATACACACACACATACACACACACAGTAAATACATATAAGAGTCTCAAATATATTACATGTCAGGTCAGAGGTTCTCCTTTTTGGAGAAAAAATGTCCTATCTATCTTCAAATACAGAGCTTAGTGTATGTTTGAGGGAGAGCAGTTGGGTTGATAATACACAGTGAGTCATATTTATTAGAGGGCTCATTCACTCCAGTCATAAAGTAAAGTAATGACATTGTTATGGTGTTATGGGCTCTGCCCACAACTTGCTGTTCTCTGTGACCCAGTTCAGTCTTCGTTATATGCAACGAAAGTCCAACTTCCTGCAGCAATCACAGTCTTCAAAGGAACACTTCTGCTGATAACAGTGATGCGATGAATTGAATTAAACTTTGAGCAATGTGTGACATATGCATCATTGCAGAAATGACTGGTTGAGTTGATGACAGTGTCCTGAGCAGTGTCACATCTGAATCTAATGTACAACTGCATTTTACGTTGTTAAATTCAGAGGCAGCCTTGGCAGGCTTGGGAATGAAAGGACTCTGGTTTGATCCCCTGGACTGACAGGAAGTGGGAGGCCAGGGATGTGAAGAAAAAAATTTTAACATTCAAAACTGAGCTGCCCATGAGCAAGGCACCAAATACCCACTTGGACGGTGGGTGTTAAGGGGACTGTCCATTACTGTGGTTCTGATTCTAAAGCCCTTGTATACAAAGACCTCAAGATCCAGCTGCTGATTCTTTTGACTGTAATTTTAACCATTTGCTTTATTCAATTTAATCAGGCACTCACCATCTTGGCTTCAGGTGATAGCAAGTTGTGACAGGGGTCCAGGCCATTTGGAGACACCTGTTGTAACACAGAATGGTTGCTGCTATGATGACTGATGGCCGTTGAGGAAGTGACCTCACTGCTTCCCTGTTGGCTGAACCTGAGCTCTACAGTGGATAGAGAGAGAGAGAGAGAGAGAGAGAGAGAGAGAGAGAGAGAGAGAGATTTGTAACTGCAAAGACTAATCTGGTTGGTGTATCTGTATATGACCTGGTTTGTTGCATACCTACATATCAGCTAATCGATAAGAGTCTGTACTGAACAAACACATCTACACATCAAATGCAAGTAATCCTGCTGGCCTTCCTCAAACTCACTTTCATAATCTCTTATTTAGTTCTATTGGTCTCAAACTTTTGTTTCCAATTGATTTTTATAAGCCAACTCTAACAAACATTTCACTGATTTCAGTTTCTGTACTCAAGCAGCCAGACAAACACAATCATGGAGTGTTTCAGCAACTCGAGGTCAGACACTGCTGCAGAATACACAGTACAAGCAAACACACAGTTCTCTGAGTCACACACTCCTGACGTAACGCGTAATCCAACCGCAAACATTCTGCGAAATTTGTCCTGTTTCACATCTGTAAGTCAATGAAAGACAAAAAAAGTAGCATCTACATTTTTACAAAGGTCATCTAGAATTACATGTTTAGTAAAAAGACATTTCCTGACCACACTTCAAATCCTTACTGCTATACTATACTATTTACCAGCTTCACTGTAGTTAACAATACTTCAGCTGTTTTAGTGAATATTATGTATATTAAGTCTATAAACAATAAGTCTCAAACAGAGTTTAAAGGTTAAACTAGAGCAAGTGATCTTTAAGGAAATTTGTTAGCTAGTTCATTTGTGTGCACTGACTCTCTTGTATCCGCCAAGCCCTAGTTTCCAAGTTAGCCGAGAATTGACCCCACGCATGTGGCAAGACTTTTATGTGCTCCGCTCGTAAAGGTGTCTACAGGTGTGGCTGTGTGCTTTGGCCAACAAAGGAATTTCTGATCACACACATAGAAACACACACACACACACACACACACACACACACACACACACACACACACACACACACACACTCTCTCTCTCTCTCTCTCTCTCTCTCTCTCTCTCTCTCTCTGAAACAATGCACAGGTCAGTTTGCATTCCGCCTCATTTGCTCTCACCTTTCAGATTTTCCCCTCCGTTAGGCAATAAATATTCATGTTTGAGAACACACATGATCTATGTGCATTCCACTGAGTGTATATGTATGTACCTACAGTGCTGTGCTAAAGACTTAGACCACCCAAAGCCCAAGATAGTATGCAAAACTGATTTTTTTTCCACTTGGAAAAAAAAATAAACAACAGTAAAGTAAAAAGTTATTGTAAGTTGTGTGGTTAGAAATGACTACTCCTCATCATCGTTACTTATTGGATTTCTTTAATACCTCTACCAGCACACATAAATAAACGGCTAAATATTTGATGAAGTATATATCATATACTGTTATTGTATTTTTTGCTGGGGTTAATTAATGCTTTTTTAAATGTTTTATGAAACAAAATCCATTTTAGATAACATTTTCCATGACACCTTTTTCAATTTGTTATATATAATTATATATAAATTAATGCTGCTCTGACTTTCTGTTCTATAAAACAAATCAGACTTAAACACTAATCATTTCAAAATAAATAGGTGTGCTGACCTCTTGTTGGCTTAGTAAGTGGATATATTAAAATCCAGTGGACTTTTTGACATCACAAAAAAATTAATGTTTCATTTTGAGACTTTAACAATATCTACATACATTTCACAAATATCCAGATGGTCAGATGCACACAGCATGTATAATCTCCATAGAACTGCACAAAGCTCATGAAATTATCTGAACCCGAGACTGACACATGCAGAGATGTTGACCACTATATCAAGCACTATGCCAACTTCTAAAGTGTAGAGCTATACACAGAGATAGCAGAGATATACACCGCTAATACTATTTCAGAAGAAATACTGAAAGCATAGATGTCTAAAAATGGTGGCCTTATCAATAAAATATGATTTTCCAGGATATGACTGTAAATATTCCTCAAAGACATGTTTGGAGCTACTAATGTTAACAGTAATTATGATCATTTTGTACCTATTCTGATGTTTTACTTTTCCAATCAGATAAACCATTTGGATGTGTAAGACCTGAACAGAATGAGCGAAGACAAACTCTCAGCAGAGACAAAACCTAACATCTTACTGTCTGGGGTGCTGTGATGATGGAGTTGGCTGTGTGCTGCTGTTGAAGGAAGTAAGGTGTTCAGGTTGTGAACAGGATATGCATCCATAGCCAGCTTCTGTCGGAATGCCTCCTCTTTTCTGCGATTTGCAAACCAGTTATAGACGCGAACCTCTGTGACCAAGTTTGAGCCCAGACCATGAGCTTTAGAGGGTGACACACCCCTCTGTACACATTCAGCCCTGAAAACAACATAGAAAATTGTCTGATGCAATGAACTGTTTATAAATATAATATGCACAATTATTCTTTCATCAGTAGTATATGTTCACCATGTCCTTTTCCAAATGTGGGCTAGCAGGGTATAAAGCTCTCAAACTCTGGACAGTGGAGTAGAAGAGCAGCATTCTCAGCAGAGACTCGTGTCTCATATCTCACCTAAGGACTGTTAATGGTATAGTGTAGTGAGGTTGCCTTGATGGGATTTAAACCCCAGACTGCCACATTCTGAGGTGTTACCAATTAATCTATATCAAACACTATAACAGCATTTTCAAGCGTAGGGACACACTCCTCTTTACATATTCAGCCCTAACAATGATGCAGAAAATGGTCCCAAGCAATGAATTATCTCAGGAAGGAGTCCAGCCAAGTTTCCTTATTTTTGAATCTGTAGACTTTATAACCCTGGTTTCTAACACTGCATCCATTCATCCATTATCTACCACCTTTCTGGGTCATGTGGGTAGCAGCCTAAGCAAAGAGGCCCAAACCTCCTTCTCTCCAGCCACCTCTTCCAGCTCTTCTGGGGGGACTCCAAGGTGTTTGCAGGCCACCAGAGACATATAATCTCTCCAGCATGTCCTGGGACTTCCCTTGGGCTTTCTCGCAGTCAGACATGCCTGAAAGTCCTTAGGGAGGTGGCCAGGAGGCATCCAAACCAGATGCCCGAACCACCTTAGCTGCTCCTCTCAACTTAGAGGAGCAGCAGCTCTACTCCAAGCCTCTGCCAGGTGACTGAACTTCTCACCCTAACTCTACAGCCTGCAACCCTGTGGAGAAAGCTAATTTTGGCTCAGCTCTCTCTTCACCCAACAGACTGGCCCAAAGTCTGCAACACTGCAGATGACCTAAGTCCATTCTCAAGTAAAAGTATTGTTAGTATGGCATTATTATTGTCTAAGACTGAATACTGATATCTTTGTCCATTAATATAAATAACAAGTCTGCATGATGTTAAGTGCTGGCTGCAAGTTTGTGACTCCAATAGAAGTACAGTTCAATTACTAAACATCTATTGGCTAAATCTTGGTAAAAAAACAAAAAAAAACAACAACAAAAAAAAAAACAGTACATTTGATCTTTGATCACATTATCAAAAATAAAATCTGTTTCCGGGCTACTTGACTGTTATAAACCAGCCCAGTGTAAATCCAATCTGGCCACACATTTTTAAAGTCTAACCTGTTGCATTCCTCCACCAGTGCTTCTCTCTCCTCCTTGCTGGGGTTCTTCTGTCTCTCATAGGCCTGGTACAGGATCTCCTGAGATGCCGGCCCCCATTTGAAGCGATTCCGCCTCAGTCTTTTTGAGCCTGGCTCACCTTCATCTCCCAACACCCCCCCAGGACCCCCTGCAGTGCCCACACCCTGTCCAGAATGGTTGAACTCTGGGAAAAAAAACAGGACCTGATCCTGACTGGCTGGGTCACTGGGGTCAGAGCCCTCAACACGGTCAAACTCTGTGAAAATAAGAGCAGGGCATGTTTGGGCTCAAAGTAAGACACACACTACTACACTCAACAGAACTGAGGCAGGGATTCCCACAAGGAACCGACATTAGCAGCTGTCAGCTGTAACAGATTATTGTCCTAGCAGTTATCAATTTATTTATAGTAAATATTAAATATAGCAGATAAATAGTTAATGTATTAATGACAGCTGAGGCTGAAACCTCGGGAAATAAACTAACAGTAAATAAAAAAATAAATCAAAATTATATTTACACACACTGTAAAAAAATTATAATATAATATAATATATATGTAATAATATAAATGTAAATTAAGACTTACGTCGGTTAATTTCTTGTTGTTTCTGGACATACCAGGTGTAGAGGGCAGCTCGTTTGGCTGTTTTCATGGGAGTTCCTTTGTTGAGGTGCTGTGAGAGGTGAGACTGATTCAATCCTGTAACGTCCACTACCTCTCGCTGTGGGATATTGTGCTGCTGCATGTAGCTCTTAATGGTGCGGGCTGCCCGCCATGGATCTTCACTGAAAGAGAAATTGAGAAAGGGCTGTTATTTTTAATTATACACATAATAATCTACATTCTTCTTCTGCTTCTTCTTCTTCTTCTTCTTCTTCTAATAATAATAATAATAATAATAATAATAATAATAATAATAATAATAATAATAATAATAATAATAATAATAATTTATTATCAAGAGTATTGTTGTTAAGCTTTTTTTATGACAGTGTAATTAAGTAAATATACTATATTAATTATATTACATTATATCAATAATACTACTGATAATACACTAATGTAATATAATAATTAGTATTATTATTGTTATAATAATTAGTTATTTTATTACGACTTTTAGTCACAGAATTAGCATTATTAGCTTTCATCTCATAAGTATATTTCTTTTGTATTTACAACAATTTTCAATTTTCATGCAAGGTTTCTGACTTATAAAGATGAGAGAGGTCTGTAATTTTCATCATAGGTACACTTCAACTATGGGAGACGAAATGAAAAAAAAAAACAATCCAGGAAATCACATTGTTCAGGAATCCAGGAAATCCCATTTATTTGTAAATTATGGTTGAAAATAAGTATTTGGCCACCCACAAACAAGCAAGATTTCTGGCTCTCACAGACTGTAACAACTTCTTTAAGAAGCTCTTCTGTCCTCCACTCATTACCTGTTTTAATGGCACCTGTCTGACCTCCTTATCTGTATAAAAGACACCTGTCCTCAGCCACAAGCAGTCAGTCCAAACTCAACCATGACCAAGACCAAAGAACTGTCAAAGGACACCAGGAAGAAAATTGTAGACCTGCACCAGGCTGGGAAGAGTGAATCTACAATAGACAAGCAGGTTGGTGTGAATAAATCAACTGTGGGAGCAACTGTAAGAAAATGGAAGACACACAACACTATTGATAATCTCCCTTGATCTGGGGCCCCACACAAGATCTCATCCCATGGGGTCAAAATGATCATGAGAATGGTGAGCAAAAATCTCAGAACTACACGGACAGACCTAATGAATGAGAGAGCTGGGACCAAAGTAACAAAGGCTACCATCAGTAACACACTACGCAGAGAGGGACTCAAATCCTGCAGTGCCAGAGGTGTCCCCTGTTTAAGCCAGTTCATGTCCGGGCCCATCTGAAGTTTTGGAAGAAGAATGCTGAATTGCCTTCCAAGAACATCATACCTACTGTGAAGCATGGGAGTGGAAACATCATGCTTTGGGGCTATTTTTCTGCAAAGGGGACAGGATGACTGATCTATGTTAAGGGAAGAATGAACTGGGCCATGTATTGTGAGATTTTAAGCCAAAACCCCTTTCCATCAGTGAGAGCACTGAAGATGGAACATGGCTGGGTCTTCCAGCATGACAATGATCACACTGTTCGAGCAATGAAGGAATGGCTCCATAAAAAGCATTTTAAGGTCCTGGATTGGCCTAGCCAGACCTCAACCCCATAGAAAATTTTTGGAGGGAGTTGAAAGTCCATGTTGCTCAGCGACAGCCCCAACACATCACTGCTCTAGATGAGATCTGCATGGAGGAATAGGCCAAAATACCAGCTACAGTGTGTGTGAAACTGGTGAAGACTTACAGGAAAAGTTTGACCTCTGTCATTGCCAATAAAGGTTATGTTACAAATTATTGAGTTGAACTTTTGTTATTGACCAAATACTTATTTTCCACTGTACTTTACAAATAATTCTTTAAAAATAATACAATGTGACAATGTGAACTTGCACAATCAGTGGCTGACAACTTTTTAAATTATTATTATTATTATTATTGTTATTAATCATCATCATAATCATAAGAAATTATAAGTAAGCTCATTATTGTTAAACTATTTTGTATTTTTTATGATCACAGTGTTATTATTACTAGCCTTTTAAAATAGGTATTGTTATATTTGTTACATAATGTATCTTAAAATATTATCTTATATTATGTTAATACTAGTGATATAACACTAATGATAAAACTATTTAAGTGCTTTAATAAAAATAATAAGTTAATAAATATTAGTAAATAATTAGATTTTATTCTTACTTTCAGCCTTAGTATTATTAAGTAGCATTGTAAACTCACAGACATTACAATATTTGTTTTGTATTTAAAACAATTACTTATAACAATTAGTTATTATTATTTGTGTGTGTTATTTACCTTTATACTACTACAACATACTACTACTAAGATAATAACAACAACAACAATAATAATAATAATAATAATAAATAAATAAATAAATAAATAAATAAATAAATAAATAAATAAATAAATAGTAATAATAATGATTTCTCTGCCCTCTTGGACCCGGGTGCTTATTGTTTATTTATGTATTATTATTATTATTATTATTATTATTATTATTATTATTGTAAAAGATTCTCTCCAGCAAACAGTAGACATGGAAAGACTTCATCTCATTGAGGGACTGAATGTAAAGGCTGGGACTAAACCGGACTCGGTGTCGGTGTGAACGTGTTTGTTTTTGGGCTCAGCTGGATGTTGATTTAGGCCTATAACGCTGGACAATGAATAACTAACATATCTGTTCTCTCTAATCATACGACATGTGTATCCTTCTGTTGATGATTTATAGAATAAATTAATAACAACTCCACGTGGTTTCGCTTTGTTTTCTACAGCATTTCGCCCGCTGACTTCAGGATTTCAGAAAAGACCCCGAACTGGCCTGAACTCTAAACCCTGTATCACATAAAACACTGTCAATTAAAGTCTTTCACACACCATTCTACTCTGTTCTCTATTAAATAACATTTACTATATAATACTACAACCTCTACCTCAACCTCTACAGTTTCGCCACTTCATTTCACATGATTATCTTTAAAAGTAAAATTAAATAGAGTCTAGAATTAATTTCTAAAACCTAAAGTTTGAAACGGCGCCGCAAAACTCTCAGGTCATCATCCGCTCCAGCTTTCTCTGGCTAAATAGAGACAAAAACAGAAAAATAAAACCAGAAAAATAAAAATAAAAACAGAAAAATAAAAATAAAAACAGAAAAAAAACAAAAACAGAAAAAATAAACTAAAAACAGAAAAGTGGCTTCAGTAAGAATATAAAGACATTGAACACAACGCTGTTCAATGCCAGACTGCGTGCTGTCTTTCACAGCCCGCTCTAATCGGGACACACTGCTGTCTAATGGTAAACTTCATAAACACGGTTAAAGCCTGTCCTCGATGTACACTCACGCTAACATCCGCTCGACCCGCGCGCGCTGCTGCTCCGCCTCCTCCGTGTTCAGCGCCTGCAGCTCGCGCAGGATGGGCGGCGTGTCCCGGTCCTCTCCGTCCTCAGAGCCCTCGTCCCCGGACACTTTACTGCCCCCGCCCAGGGGCAGCAGCACCGGCTTCGAGTCGCAGTCGCTGGCTGGAGAAAGAGGCCGTTCCGTTTTAATGCCCAGGCCCGGCGGACAGGGGGGCAGGTCCTCCAGAGCCTGCAGCAGCGCGTCCTTGGTGAGGCCAGAGTCCAGCAAGGCGCTCAGCAGCTCCTGTTGAAGAGAGGTCAGCCTGGACACCATGTCAGAAAAACATCAAGCCGGCTGCGCCACAACGCGGGAGAATCAGAGAGTCGGTGTGGAAGAAGAAAAGTTTACAGGCAGCTTGATGAAGTCAAACTCACGAGGACACTTATGTGTTAAGAATTCACCTGCTGAGAGACAGGCCCCGCCTCCTCGGTGGGCGGAGTCTCCACACCGAGACCCGTTACACCGAAGGAGCGTCTGCTCATTAATATGCAAATGCAGCGACTTTGGACTTGAACATGTGGACTAAATGGAAATGGGCTCCTTTTAGCTGGTCGATATTTTGAATGAATTGAAAAAAAAATCCCAATGCCAATAAATTAATCAATGTATTTAATATATTGATCAAATATATGGGTCAATCACAGTGATAGTCACTTACACTCTAAATTAATGCAATAATTTCAATATGATTTCTGCCATAATGCAGAGAAAAATGTTGCCCCAATCTGAAATTCTACATTTTGTACATTATATTTAGCCCTGTTTTGTAGTGTATACATAAAGATTTAATACTTCAAAGTTTATTTATATTGCAGTTTTTAGAATGAAAGCATCACAAAACAGTTTTACAGAGATCTGTGTCCAAGAAAAGGTGACAGTGGCAATTCCCTCAGATTTGGATGAAGAAACATTGAGAGGAAACAAGACTCAAAATGGAAACCCATCCTCCTCTCGACACCGAATAGCACAACTAAATGACGAACAAAAAACTGGACAGAAAGAGTAAAAAAAAAAGTATATTTACAGTGAGAGCAAGCTGTGTATGGGCAGGTAATGTGAAAGGCCATGCAGGTTAAACAGTCATATGCACAGCTGTGTCTCTAGCGAGGACAGCAGGGTAATGAGGAGCCGGGGCGGGTATCATCAGAACAGATTAGACAGGACAGGGCATCTCATTACATGGGAAAGGGTTTGGAGAGTCTTGGACTGCAAGGTTTCACAGGCAAGATAGATTCCGAAAACCTCTATAAAAAAGTTGTGGATAACTGTCAGTCTGGAAAAGAATCTAAAGCCATTTCTAAAGGTTCCACTGAAGGACAATCAGAGCCATGCTGGAGAAAGTTCCAACCAAAATGAAGCAAATGCAAATGAAAATTAAAATGGTTCTTTATATCATTAAAATGGTTACATAGAACCATTTTAAATACCATTTTAAATACCAATAACCATTTTATAAAAAGTTTTATAAAACATTAATTGACATTTACATGTATAGTGTTTGTCAGACAGTAATTCAGAGTGAGATTCAGTTTTAATCAAGGTGTATATTCAGGGGGGGGGGGTCCTGTTGGAGGGGCAGGTGTATGTAGGAACATTAGAAGTGTTTCCCATGGACTCTTTCTGATGTAGTGTGTTCTTCTCCGGGCGGAGAGTTGAAACCCAGTCAACTGCATTTAAAACACAGGTAAAATAGATCATCAATAATCATTAAATATATGTGTGTGAGGAACTTCTCCATTAGATCTTCAACTGATAATAAAATTCCAGTACTGTATTTCTGACTTCATGTCTTCCTTTTCACACATTTTAGGAGCAAGGGGCTGATGTTAAATGATTAACAGCAGTTAATAACAAACTTAGTGAAATGACATTTTTTTCCAGGATGTGAAACCAGGTTCATTGCAAAAGGATCAGTAGAGCGTAACAGATTTGGATGAATAATTTGTTAAGGTTCTTTTTCCCTGAGGTACACAAGCTGGACAGGATGCCATAATTATACAGTGTGCTAGACTTGTGTCCCTGAAAGTTTCCCTGCTTCAGTTATAATATTCAGTATGTAACTCTCTCCACTGATCAATAATCTCTCAGAGTGGGCACATCTGTATGTGCAGTCATACTGTACATACTGTACTCTAAGATGTTGGGTAGCATGTGTGAGTCAGATAATTAGTGTACTGAAAGAGGGATATAGGTTAATGTATGCTATACATATAAAGTTTGGGCATCATGCCTGATCTTCACGAAAAATGTTTGTGGAAGTGTATCATGGCTTGAACAAAGGAGATTTCTGAGGAGCTCAGAAGAAGAGTTGTGGATACTCTTCAGGATAGAAAAGATGACAAAAACATCTCTAATAGTGTCAGACAGATTGTGTACAAAATGAGAAAATTCAAGACCATTATTACTCTCCCCAGATGTGGTCAACCAACAATTAGGCTAATGGCAAGGTGTATGATAGACTGCAAGCTCACAAAGGAATCCAAACTAACATCTAAGCAACTAAAGGCCTTTTTCACACATCAAAGGTTGGTGAAAGACCAACCTTAGTCCAATAGAAATGCTGTGGAAGAGACCTGAAGCAAGCAGTTCATGGGAGGAAACCCACCAACATAACAGAATTGAAGCTCTTTTGAATGGAGGAATGAAGTGAAATTCTGTGAAGATGACGTACAGGACTAATCAACAGTTACCAGAAATGTTTAGTTGCAGTTATTGCTGTCACACCAGACAATGAAAGTTCACATACTTGTGTCACTCACTGATGTTATACAATAAATTAATGAGCAAGAGTAATATTTTTGTCTCATTTGTTTAAAATAGTTCTCATGTACTTTTAGGATTTATTTCATTGATGCAGAAATATAGAAAATTAGACTAAAGGGTTAACAAACTTTCAACTATACAAGTTTGCTCTTCAGTAGAAGAGTGCACCACCACACCAGAGTCTTTTGCTGTCTAGTTGTTTTAGAAATTCTATGAGCTGTTCTCGCCAAACACTTTGGACTTCCAGATCTCAGTTTGACCACCAATGTTTCTATAAAATGACATTTTTTAAAATTAGTATTTATAAGTTTTAAAATTTGTATCCCTTGGCCCATACAAATGACAACTGTGAACAAGTCATAGCTCCAAAACGATAATTAAAATCTGAGACCTTGTTAAACATCATCTAACTGGTGAGCTTAAACATTCATTTCTGTAAAGTTAGAAACACAATTTGTTAAGAATACAAAAATTACAAACTTTAGTGCAGTCCTGAGGCTAAGCTTATCCAGGGAGTAACACTTGGTCAGTACAATGGCTTTCTTAATACAGCAGCAACTGATTCATGCTTTGCAAGATGTTAAAATTCCCAAATTTAACTGTGTCACCTGTGATTTTGCAACATATCAGGTTTTTCAACTATATTATTAACCCTTTTTAAACTATTATTAACCTAGACATACATAACTCTTTAAATTTTATTACATAATTAATTATCAGTTTCATAGCAAATCTGTTCATTTTCTAAAGGTATTATATTTAAGTTGATATACATTCAGTATTGACTGATTCAAGTCAGTGATTCTGATTTTATGCATTTGATTTAATGATAATAACTAACAAAAACATGGTATGAACTATAGAAGGGACGGTTCTGTCTATATGGTATACATATTTGCTCAAAATCAGGTTAATGAAAACTCCCAAAAGAATTTTCAACCATAGCAAAAAGAAGTAGATGCATAGGATGAGGTGACAAGATCACTCAGTGGTTATTGAAATAATAGTTAGATGTAAACACTAATTTAATCTGAAAATATAGATTTTATGTTAATTGCAATTTTAATCTGCAGTATTGTAATACTGATATCTTCAGCTTGTATCAGCTGTAGCTTAACTACGTCCTGATGGTCAGTAGTTTGGTGCTACCTGTTGTTTGTGCTAATAAAACTCAAACACTCAAATAAAACCTGAGGTTGTAGTTAGTATTAAATCTGGTTTCAACAGCAACCTAAAGGGCTTGTGTGCTATAATGCAATGATGCACCTTTGATGGTAAGTTGGACAGTAGCTGTAAGCTGCTGATACATCAAAAATAGATCTCTGTAGCTGTGCACATGACATTATATAAAGGCTCTTTTGATAATGTGTTAATTATTAACTTCAATACCAGCTTTGGGTTCATTTGCATGATGAGCAACATTTACCACACAGTTAACTTACAGTAAACAGGAACTCACTAACATATTTTACTTACTTGAAGATTCAGACAACACAATTTTTCTACTTTTGTTCTGAGGTACAAAATATATTCTGAACAAAGGTTAGAATATCATGGTCAATGTCAAGAGAACTCAAGTGATGCCTTTATGAATGTAACCACAGAGGATGCAATCCACCAGGAATACTCACAAATGGGAAGTCCAGAATGGACTTTAGAATGAGTTAGAAAATATCTAGGACCAAGACTCTGTGGACAAATAAAATTAAGGGTTTGTCTCAATTATGTACTATTTACTTGTGTATAACTATGTATAAGTAAATATGACTATGTAATATTTAACAAACATAACGATAAAAGTGTAAAACTTGCACAATGCATAGTCAGAGCTGGTGTATTTGAAGTGTGGTTACAATGGTCACAAGTCTCCCACAATGCAATTTGAATAAGAAACAGGAGCGCCTCACATCTGGGAAAATTATTGAAAATGATGAAGCATCAGGAAAATTTGCAGCAACATATATTGGCATAGAAATGCTTGTTCGTGTTTCCAAATAGTACAAAATGGGTGAGTATGTTAAAATTGTCATGTACTAATCTGCCACATATTAAAATTAGTTTATAGAGTATTCTATACTGGGACACAGGCAAAGGCAGTGTTTTGGCATTTGTATGTGTGGCTGACAGAAGACCTGGGTCAATGCTCAGCTTCAGTCAAATGCTACAAAACTGATATGTCACTTTGATACAAAATATAGAGTGAAAGCAACCCAAGACTATTTAAGCCAAGAAACGGCATTTATCCAAATGGTCAACTCAGTCACCGGACTCACAACCAAACTCCCAATAAAACAGGAGATTGCTTTTCACTTACTGAAGACAAAAATAAAGGTCTGGCCAAGCATCTCAATGGAGGAAACAAAGGATTTGGTTCCAGTGTTTCCAATTTCACTGAATGTATTTACATGCACTCAATAATCAATAAATAAATAAATCAAAATAAATAAAATCAATAAATGTTAATCTGATTTTTGCAGTTATCTGATTATTCAAGCAATCATTTAAAAGGCATTCTCCAAAAAATCTGATTAATAAAGATGGATTTTAGCTAAGTAGTCAGATTTCTCAGTGCATGTATACAGATTACTCTGATTTCTGTGCATTTTTAATCTGCATATGGGCTCTTCCTGATAATCTGCTGCTGTCCCTGAGCATAGCAAGAGCATTCAGCACAAACCAATGGCACAAAATCAGATGGAACCTCCTCCAACTGTAATCACACTGAGATTACCAGCTGACAAAGTAGAACTCAGATTACTGCCTGACTCATGTAAACCCAGAGTTTTCCCATTATAGTTCATATAACTGCATTGATCAGGTTACTGACAATAACTGAAGTTATCAGATTATTAACTAAACACACACCAAGAAATCACTAAGATTTTTAAAACATCAATTTCTAGAAACAATTAAAGGTATTTGAGGAAATGAAAATGGCTCATGGGAACCTAAAGCTATAGAACTTCAAGTTCTTCTAGTAACCAACCCTATATTGAAAAGATTTTAAGGCACTTACAATGTATTTTTAACCTTTTTAAGTACTGTTGGTCACTACCAAATATTCAATGCATCTTTTTGTATCACAATATAATGTTATATACAGCATAAGTATCTAAGTGCAATGACACTGAGCTACACTATTGTAGTGCAACATTTACATGCTTTGCTTTACGAGACAGTAAAAGCCTAAAGGACAGCTCAGCAATTATGCCAGATTTAACGGTACTTACTGGGAGTTGGAGGAGATTTCAGGCCCTATAAAAGAGCAACCATAAAAAATAGAGGCAAATTATCTTGGAAAGTGCATGTGATATTTGAGTAACCTCCCAGACACATGGTACAAACTGCCGAACTTATAAAGTAAATGTATCCATTCAGGTGATTCTACAATAGTTTTGATTTTACACAAACATAATCGAAGTGTTCCTCTTCCTCTCACTTTCTCCCTCCCTCGTCAGAAGGGTCTTAGTCATTCTCACAATCATTCAGGTAAACAGTAACTCAAGTTAATTGAGTGTTTCATGACAAATGTGCTTCAACAAAAAAGTGTCTTGACAGTGTCTGTTTGTGTTTCTTGGGGGATTTGCACAAACTGTACATAATACAAGTATTTTTCCACACAATGTTTAAAGTAAAGTTTCCTTTGTAATGGTTTTTACAAGCTTGAATCGGTACAGAACTTTTATTTTATATTTTTATACTCAAATGGTTCTTCAGAGACTTGTCCAATTGTCTGCTCATTGTGATTTAATGGTTTGTTGTGTGAAAACGGGCCGGACGAGGATGCTTGATTTGGTTGAAGCATGTTGATTACTCTATTTCTTAAGACATCTCAGTCCAGTGGGAGACAGTGTCTCTGTCCGCTCAGCCGCCCAGTCCTCCCACACACACCCACTGTGGGGATGGGAGGATGGGGATGAGTGCTTGGGGACGTGCCTGAATCAGCATTCCCTCCACCCTACCCCCGTCATTTAGAGTCGAGTGGACTCTGCCCCCCCACTGCTTGCTCTGAACCTCACGCTTGCTTGAGCTGTTCTTCAGCACTATCACACGTTTGCCCCTCATCTTCCTCCCCCCTATGTTCCTCTGTCTGCTTTTCTCTTTCACACCTCAGTGAACAGCAGCTCTCAGAGGACACAGTTCCATCAGTTTATCTTAACATGATAGATAGTTGATTAAACCCAGTTGGGTTCAAAGCTGAAACTGCCATATGGCACAACGGTAAAGAGCAGAAATTGTACTGATTTTCTAAAATGGAGAAAATCCTGGATTGCTCTTAAGACAGGAAAAAGACCACTCCAGGCCAATTCTGTAGCAAACCTAGTCTGAAATATCAACATTTCTTATAATGCGACATGAAGGGCAGGTTCAAAAAGTGAGAACAAGGAGTAACAAATAGTCTTACTAAACACTGAAGAAAAGCTTGGTAACATATTATAACCTAAATTTAAGAACATCCACACAATGTGTAGGTTCCATACCAGTTAAATGTTCTATTTAGTACCCAAGTTCTTTGACTTAACAATAGTGGAACCATTCTTAAAATATTCTTTGAAGAACCATCTACACTAAGTCCCATGTTTATGAAGAATCCATTTAGCCAGACAATAATATCTATGCATTACTGGAGTAAAACCCTTTACTGTACTCGTGTACAATCGCAAGCCTGGGACTCTTGAGTCTGAAACTCCTAAAAGACATTTTGATTAGCCAAGACTTGACTGTTGTCCAAATTTTGCTTTTTAACTTTTGCTGTTTAAAGCTTAGTTAAAAAAACTGAATAAAAACCCTTATTGGCCATTACTTAAGGCTTGATTGTTAAACAATGTAAATTTTCATAACGTTACTCCAAACATTTAAGCTTAATTAACTCATAAAAGCCCACAGTGACATATATGTCAGAGAGACAATTTAAAAGATGTGGAAAGTTCCTTACATTTGATCATTCACTTTAACTCCCAAAATGACATACAGTGCTGTGCAAAACTAACCTAAGCACATTAGGCACCTAAACACATTATTTAAAGTCCTGTCTCTGATCAATAAGAGAATTAATGTAGAAACGTCAGACCCAGTTAGAACAGATGCAGGTAAACAGAAATATAGTAAAGAAAAACAAGAAATTCTCACTCTGATGAGGCAGTTATAGTGACATATTAGTGCATCTAAAAAAAAATAATAATAAAATAAAATAAAAATAATAATAATAATAATAATAATAATAATAATAATAATAATAATCTGCCATATTTTATGTTCATTACAGTCACATCTATTTGAATCTGAATTACAATGTTCTAATATTTTGAGATCATGGATTTCTGGTTTTCATGAGCTATAAAACAAAATAAGGCTTGAAGTGTACATGTAATGAATATAAAATATGAGTTTACCTTTTTTTAATGAAATCATGTCACAAATGAGCTTTAAATGATATTAATTTTTTTTGAGATGCACTAGTAGTATGTCACATGTGAATTCTAACCTTAAAATATTTACAAATAGTTTTAAAAATAGAAAGAACTCTAATAAACTGTATAATTTGTGCTCTACGTCTTAGCTATCTGGTGTTGACTAGAGGAGGATGTGTTCCCCTTTTGAGCCTTCCTCTCAAAGTTTTGATTCTTGTTGACTGAGGCAGTTTTTCCTTACTGTTGCCTGCTGGCTTGTTCAGAACAGGCTTGGACTCAAATTTCTATCATGCTGCTTTGTGACAGCATTTGTTATGAAAAGCACTCCATAAATAAACTTTGATTGATTGATAAACATTCATAATTAAGGTAACTGATTCAGGTATTTCAAATCTACATTGAAAACTCTTGCAGTTAAGGTCTGTATTCTGCTACAAGCTCTGGGCTGATAAGAACACTTCATGGGCAATGGTATCAAAGAGTTTTAGTAAATGATCTATTTCATAAGTATCAAGAAATTAGTCTTAAAATATGTGAAATCAACAATTTCCACTTGGGTTTTTCAGTGCATTCACATACATGCACTGGTCTAAGCAGAAGTGGTCAGAAACGGCAGCTAATTGTTTGATATGGTTAAATGCATCCAAATGTAACCTGAAGCTGAAGTTCTAATATAAAATTTGATTACATTTAGCAGACAACTTACTCATATTACAGAGAAGGTAGTTTCAGGTGTCTTGTCCAAGGACTCTTATTGGTGTAGTACAGAATAGCTGCTCAGACTGAGACTTGAACCTCAGTCTCCCACATGGAGTGATGGCTCACTGGTGGCTTTACCTGTTGCACCACCCCAACCGCAACAGAGTTTTCAATATAGATTAGAAATACCTGAATCAGTTACCTTAATTATCAAAGTTTATCAATCAATACAAGTTCATTTACATAGTGCTTTTTACAACAAAGGCTGTCACAAAGCAGCTTTTCAGAAATTCGGGTCCAAGTCCCCTTTGAACAAGCCAGCAGGCATGAATTGATGGAATATAATAAGTTCACCTTCTCTACTACAACAAAACTTTACGGGTCAGTTTTCCAGATTGGGATTATACCTAGTCTTGGACTACTGAGAATCCTGAAAGTAACATTTTGTCAAGTTAAATTTAATAGAAATACTGAGTACATTTAAATGATGTTCATTCAATTGAATGAATACATTTCAACTTTGGGTTTTACAGAGAAAGAAAAACAATATTTACACTAATAAAAGTATGTTGGTATAGTTTTTATCTGTTGTTCTGCAAACTTGACAAATTCTGTGATCCTCACGACTGATCCTCACCATTTCTGTACTGTGGTTAAACAACACTTTAGTATTGGCAAGCAAGCGAGAAGAAATAACTGTCAATTATTATCTTCACTCCATTATTCTTCCACCTTGCCATCAACAACACCTAACAGTGATGCATTTCAGGCCATGTTTTCTTTTATCCAGTTCAAGTTTTAGTCATCAATTCTCAGTGTTGGGACAGAAAAGGCTAAAGAATATTTAAGGCCTGCTGATAAAGGCATATTGCTGCTGATATCTAGTACCTTGCAATGACTATTAAGCTGTATAAATGAACATTTCCACTGTGTTCAAAATGGTCCATTACGGACCACTCTGAATACATAATAATCAGGAGCACTATACACTCTTTAAAACAAAAATACCAAAGTATTTTTGATTCCATTAAGAACATTACAACTGTTGGTTCTTTAAAATGTGAAGTATGAAGAACCTTTCCAAGTTCAAAGAACCTCCCCAAATTAAAAGTTTTCCTGGAACCATACATATATGAAAAGATATATTGTTAACAAATGAATGCAATTAATCCCAATTAATCACACATTTTTTCCTTTTTCCTTAAACAAAAGCTTTCAATAATGAATATTCAATAGTAATATAAAATAATCAATGTATGATAATTAAAATGCAATTATTTATGTTACAGTGTCAATCGATTACACATTTTAATCATGTAAATCACAATGTCTGCCCCTATTTTGTGGGAAACCACTTTGTGTTAATAAATAATCTGTGGTAATCTGTTTGTTTGCCACTGGTGACACTCAAAGTTCTGTAATTACTCAGGATTAATCACAACCACAACACTGCTCATCACCTCGACAACACCATTCCTACAGTGAAGCATGGTGCTGGCAGCATCATGCTGTGGGGATGTTCTTCTGCAACAGGAACTTTTGCAGGAGACTAGTCAGGTTCGAGGGAAAGATGACTGCAGGAATGTACAGAGATATCCTTGATGATAACCTGCTCTGTATAGAGATATATGGTTCTAGTTGAATGTCCCAAATACCAGAATTATCTCCATATTCTCTTTACTATACATGTAGTCAAAACTGGAGTTTGATTGTAGTCCCATAAGATTGTAGTTCCACTGTGTTACATCACCTTTCCTTTTAACAACACACAATAAGCATTTGGGAACTAAGGACACTAATTGTTGAAGCTGTTGTAGGTTGAATTCTTTCCTGTTCTTGACTGATGTAATTGACTGTAATTACCATATTCCAGAGTTTGCTCACTGCAAGCATCCACTCAGTTCATTACTGCCCTCTGCAGGTACGCAGTGCCAGTTACAGACCTCTGTGGTTCATTTAAGGGGTAGCCAGTTTAAAGTAAAATGTGTTGTTTCTTGTAGTTGTGTGTACTGTTCCTAAAATACCAGTGCTTATCCATGTTAAGCAGAGTATGCATTGCCTTCAAAGGTTTAGACTTTTTAGACTGTGTCTTTTTAGACTTTTTTTTACTAGACTTTTTGGCCAACAGTTCAGTTTAAAAGTGAGGTCATTATTGAACAAAACTGCCCCGATTGAGGAATGAGAAAACAATCAATTAGGAAATAAATAAATGTCTAATGTTTCCCCAAATGAATTCAAGCTCAGACAGGTCCATTCAAACAAAACTGTGTACATAATAGGTGTACATAATAAATGTCTTATTGACATTGAACGTGACATTGAGTTGTGTATTACTCTATTAGAGTGTTTGCAACTGAATCCAAGGTTGACATATTAAGCAACAATATCCAATTTTATAAAGCTACTACATATTCCACAGACATTGCTGGGCATCATGTATTGCCATGTAGTTACTGTAAGATGCAACCAGCAACAAAAGTAATTTAAAAAGTCTTTCTTTCCATCCCCATGTAATGTTTACATCAGTCTCTGGAAACTTTCTGAGGTGAGTTGGTGTTCATTACTGAAGCATCCAGTCCATCTGAAGCCTTCATTATCTTGCAGCTCTTTGAGACATCCTCTAAAAACATCCTTACAGTGTCCAAATCAGTCTTACTCTCCATTCTAATCTCACCTTCCAACATCTTCAGTCTACTCATAGCCTGATCCAGTTCCTTCAATCTGTCCCTTGGCTCTGTATGATCTACTACGTCCTCAGCGCTAAGGTCTTCATGTCTGGAAACCAAAGCAACATCACTGAGGTAATGAACCAGGAAGCCCTGGAGCACTGCTTTTGATTGGCTGCTCAGCGATGCTTGCACTGTTGCCAGATCGTCCAGTCGGCACAAGGACAGCAGGTGAAGCAGAGCATGGCAGATTTCAGTGCGTAAACTAGTGCAATAACGATATTCTAGAAAATCCTCTGTTTCCTCACTATGTTCCAGTGCTTGGGCCAAGGCACACCATACTTCGGCAAACTGCTTTGTGTCTCCATAGTGATCGCGCGTTGCAGGAACAGACAGAGCAACAGCAGATTTAATGCGCACTTTAAAGTTCTTACATGATGTGACAACAGAGGAGAGAGCAGAGTAGGCCTCTCCAGACCAGCTGGCAGTACCTGGAAAGTAATGGAAAAGCAAGAGGTTTGTTTAGCCGTACATGTCCACAGAAGAAGGAATCCTTTGTGTCCTTCAACTATCTGGGAGTATTAAACCTAGAACAGTACATATATGCAGCCTACTCCTGCACATTTACAACAAATTTCAAACAACAACAAGGACAACACACTGGAACATTTGCTAATTTTTCCATCTGGGTGGTTCTCATTTGCAACAAGATGGGAGAGATCAGGGCCATTACTGCATTTCAAGGGGTAATTCTATAATCTATATTGATTAAAAACTGAGTATTCATAAGAGGTAACATAATGCAATTTCACTATTAAATATTGGCATTTGGTACTGGCAAGAACAAATATTCAAATATTGGTACTTGCAACCATTAAATTTAGTAATCTATGCACATTCCAACTGAGAAGGTGTCAATTTCTCAAGGTCTCAAATGTCATATTTAAATATGAATCTTAAATCACGTATTAATGAAATTAGGGGATTAGACTTCAAGAAGGTATCAAAATGCTTTCAATTCATTATTTAAAAAAGAAGGAATGGCACTAATGCGCTAAAGCTATGATCCAAGGAGAACAGGTTCGAACGTCAGGTCATGCTGCTTGCCACTGGCAAGTCTGAGACAGCATAACCCACTCGTGGGCACTCTCTCCCACACACTTAGTGCAGCTGTTGTATCAGAGCAGAGGACCCTGTGCTTTCCTCCGAGTGCACTGGCTGCCTAGCAATGATGCAATGGCACCAGTTCAAAACTGTTCAGACAAGTCTAATGTAGGTTTGAATCAAGGATCATAGTACTTGCCAAAAACTTCTTTGGTGTATTTTCCAGATGATTTGGAAACTCTTAACAAGCGTCACTTAACATGGCATACTCACCGAGAGGGAGGCCAGGGTTTCGGAATGCATTACCCAGGGCATAGCAGGCATTCCAGCGAACCTTCATAGTGGCATCCCCTCTGACTGTGTCTATGAGGGCCCTCATAGCTTGCTCTAGGGTTTGCTTGAATGCTGGTTTTCTCAGGTGTGCCGGCTGCAGGAAGTGGAGAAGATTCCCCAGAGCTCGCACAGCATTACTCTTTACCTACAATACAACAGTGATAATTCTTCAGCAATGGTTTACTTAAAATTCAGGTTCTTAATAGACAGATAACTCCACAATAAAATTCATGATTGCATGATACATAATTTAGGTAGTCATAAAATTTCACTGAGCAAAACAGCCTTGGATCTATATATTGGGAATATGTAATTTGGCAGTCACTCCAGGACATGCTGACAATAAACTGAAGCCGAAATCCAAGTATTTAATGTACTTGATTATTAAATTATGTAAGACATAATCCTGACATTTAGTTTAGAACTGTTTCCCAGTAAAAACACACCTCTAGTGGTTATTACAATACTCTACACATACCCTATCCTTGTCTCCAGATGCTTGAGTGGCAGATCTGAGCAACTTTAGAAGAAGCATGTCACAGACCTCCTCCTGAAACTCCAGTCCAACAGACTCCCTGAGGACAAAGAGCAAAAAGAAGTTAAGAAACAGTATATAGAACTGAAACATAGCATTCATTTACACACCCAAATATCTCCATTCCCTACATGTTGACGATGAGTGTGTCAGTGAGGTTGCCTAGCGACCAGGCAGCCTTGGCACGGACATTTGGAGAACGATCATCCAGAACGGTGAGGATAGCATTGGCCGTGTCTGCCACGAACATCACATCCTGTGAGTCAGAGAGAGCAACAGATGAAGCAACGGATCTGATTCAGCACAGGGCAGCAGAGGTTCTTCATAACTGGGTGTTAAGTTCACTTTTCTTGTATTCTATACTGGCTGAAAAGTAGTGTACAGAGTGATAGAAGTTTCCATACGCTGAGGCATATACATTACCTCTCTGAGACAAGGGAAGAGTATGTAGACACCCAGTGCTCTCACTGCAGCTGCCTTCACCAGAGAGTTCTCACTGTACGTCAGTCCAAGCAATATTGTGATACAGAGAACTTGAGTCTTGTCCTTTGCAAAAACAGTCACAGACACTTCAGAAGGTTATCCTTAACCGCATGAATGTATACTAGTACAAATATAAACACACAATCATTCACAGTGCACTAAATGGTGCACTGCCTAAATTTGCCTAAAGTGAGACATTTTTGCATTGGGGTTTGAAGATGTCTCTAGTCTAAGTTTGTACATTTGAGATGATATGTGACACTCTGTCACAGCTTGTGTTAATCCAGATTTTTATTAACTTTAGTTAATTAGAAAACCTACACCAGTTACATTTATGTGTCACACATTAGGGAAATTCATCCTACTTCACTACCTAATGTACATTTTGTAGGGTAGCATTGTCTCAAATTGAACACTAATATTTTTCCGTGAACGTAAATGACAGATTGATGCATAGTACTGCATAGTACATAGTAACCATGTCTAGATTTAATCTAATCTAATTAACATGGAATGCCCAATGATGATAATAAAATATTGAATTATTAGGTTCATAACAAATACCTTTGTGTAGAAGTATAGTTCAGGAACAGACACCTTTCAATCAAAATGTGTAACTTCAGATGGCTTGTGTCCTTCTGCAAACATTTTCTAATTTTTCTATGGTTCTAGTATATCACCTAGTATTAATGGGGTACAGTTTGTTTTTAGTTTCTGCATGAGCCAGTTATTGGTATATAAAGTCATTCGGAGTACTAGTGCAATTCGGGAAATTACAAAGTAGTTTCATTTGTGTTCATAATTTAATTCAAAACATATTAATCATATTTAATTACATTACATTTAAAGAAATTTAAATTTAAACAAAGTAAAAACTAAAAAAAAAGGCTTGAAATGTCAGTTTACATTAATATTTCAAAATATAATTTACCTTTGAAAGAAATCATGAAAATAAAAGTTGAGCATAGAGGTGAACATAAAGGTAATTATTTATTTATTTATTTTTAAATTTTTGAAGATGGATTAGAAGGTTTTTTTATACAAGATGGTGCACTGTTGTGAAATGTAATGGGGATAGAAAGCAGGGGTAAACAAAACTGGGACTACTACATGAGTAACATTCTAAAATTATCCGCTAATATTTTTTCATTTTAAGTCATCACAAGGAACCTTTTGGCTGTCAGTTGTGAATCTGTGTTTAATGTGTCAAAGTGAAAAAGAATCAGTTTAAAAAAAGTTAAATATTTAGAAGGGCTAGAACTAGGGTGAACATTCCCTTTTTAAAGTTTCAAGTAACTGGTTCCTTCACCACTGTTAAGAAAATGTTAGACTCTGCACTTTGAATGTGTTTATAATTATGCATTCAGTGGAATTCCGTGGTACACTACGTCCTATTTCTTTCCTTAGAACACACTACAAAAGAACTGTATTTGGGGGAAAGGAAATAACACACTCACAGGAAACTGGCTGAAGGCTTGAGGGAGGATGGAGGAGAGTGTGTCACATGCGCTGGTCTGTAAGGTTGGATGCTGATCATTCTGTAAGGCACCTATCAATGGACCAGTCAGAACCTCAGACCAGAACTGCACAACCTGTCCAAAGCAAAAAGATGAGAAAAAAATGACAATATTGTCTAAACCTGAGTTTAAAACTATTCATATACACCATTACAGATCTACCTGGGGCAGTGGCAGAGCACTGCAACGGTCAGGAATGTTGGCATCAGCTCTGTACTGCTGGATAATTCCAGTGCCCAGTTCTTCCAACAACTATGAGAATACCATTACAGACATAAAAAGATTGAGAGAGAAATCAGACAGACAGAAAGAAAGAGATAGATGGAAGGAGTGTCACCTTAGCACCATGTAACTGTACAGAGGGGTCCTGCTCCCTGAGGCAGCGAGCACTGAGCTGGGCCAAATCCAACAGAGATGTGTGAGTCAGAGCAAAGTAGCCCTTCACCAGATGAGCCAGTACCTAAATGACACACATACACGGGGAGAAACTGCAGTTGAGTATGTATATCATATGACTGACAAATGTAAAACGGTAAATCTATCCATCTAACCTGAGAGAGTGGCGCACTCACTTAGTATAGTCGGTCTACATTTAGTAAAAATGATCATACGCTCAACATTTGAAAGAGCATGGTCTGCAGGATGCTGAACTAGGTGGAGCCTATTTAGAGAGACAACAGGACAACCACTTTCAACATGTTCTATGGCAGTGGTTCTCAAACTGGCATGTACCACTGATGGTTTGTCTGCTGCAAATTCATTAAATATTAAGGACTGAAATCTATATTCATCTGTAATTTTCATGACTTTATATTTATTTGTATGTATTGCTCAATTCATTCGACCCTGCAGGTAAGACCACACTTCAGGTCTGGGTGATATCAATATTTATATCATTATCAAAATACAAACTAAGCGTGAAATGCGCTGAAGCAATATAATTAATATTTTTAATTTTTTCTTGTTATATTTTTAACAAAAGCAGTAATGTACTGCAGACACACACGAGATCATCATACAAAACAACTATCGTTTCTATTGAGTTTTGAAGTTTCCAAATAACGTTCAGTTTCAATCTTACAAAAACCTTTTACATATACAGACATATTTAACCCAAAATTTTGTCTTGCGTTTCTCTCACAGTCCAACTTGTCCAGTCCAAGTGATGCAATTTCACACGGGCATCAAGCCGGGCATGCACAGCGTGATTTTGAAAATCTTGGTGATGGTAACTCCCCCAGCTTGCTTGCATTGTTTGTCCTATTCAGACAATGTCTGTGAGTGCACAGTGAGATGAAGACTTGTGGAGGATGGCTTAGTGTCAAGAAGGGCTGCAAAGAAGCCACTTCCCTCCAAAAAAAACTGCAGGAAGTAAAGGGATTGTACTGCAGAGGAGTGGGTAAAAGTTATTTTCTCTGATGAAGCTCCCATCAGACTGTTTCGGACATCTGGAAAAATGAAAAGGTGACCGATGCCATGAGTACTGAGTCAGTGAAGTATCACGAGACCATTCATGTGTGGGGTTGGGGATGTTTTTTCCAGCATGACAGAGCACCATGTCATAAAGCATACTCCCGTAACTAACAGTTTTGGTTCTGCTAGGTTGGGGTCAGCAGTATGACAATATTTTATTAAAGTCAAGATACATTTTATTACGATGATATAAAATTGGAGACCGTTGTGCTTAAAAAAAAAAAAAAATAAAAATAAAAAAATAAAAAAAACACTGAACAAATTCACATTTCAGAGAGTGCAAAATTCACTGTCCTCAGAATGAGAGTATTTGAATAGCAGTTTGAATAGAGTCTGACAGTAGTCACATACATTTTGTCTCTATGTCAAAATTGTGATGAGTATTTTTTTGGGTAAAAATGTATTTAAACACTGTGATATAATATTTTTACAATACTGCTCAACCTCACTGCTTTGTTTTCTTTTGAAAGATACAACAGTTCAGGGTATGTCACTTTCATTTAGCGAAACTTCATCATTCAACTATACAAAGATAAAGATACAGTTGTTAATTTTTACACCACCTTTGAAAAGTAAAGGTTTTTCTGCTCACCTGCAGCGCCTCTAAGCGGACAGGAGAAGGCTCCAGCATGCCTCCTGTGGACCCAGCTGTATCGCTGTCAGAATATGGCTCTTGGCGGGGCAGTGTAACCAGAGCTACACACAACTGCAGCAGCCAGCACGGTGTCTCCAAAACGCCCTCCACACTTGTCCCGCTGGGCAAGGGCAGATTAGAGTGTCTCTCCCTGAGGCCAGGCTGCCTCCAGCTGAGGGATGCCTCTTGCGGTGTAGCTCCTCCGGAGGTGCCTGAGCCCATGCTCAGGCTGGGTTGCTGCAAGAGGAGCTGCACCTCAGGGAGAGGAGCCTGAGCAGAGACCAGTGCTCCAAACAGAGTGAGGCTGGACACACGCACATTCACATCTGAGAATGGAGGAAAGAGGGATGGAGAGACTCATTACTTAATGCACTCAATAGGCATTACATGAATGACCCACATGGAGCATGTACATGATAAGAATCCCAAATAGCTCCCTAGTGTCTAGTGCAAAAATAAGATTCTATATTTAAATAGTGCACTCAAGGAGCCACCTGCCCTTTTCAGGTGTGATTTAATTTACACAGACTCCTGAGGTCCTAATTCATGGGTTTTCAGGTGTGTGATCTCAAAGCGATAACATCTAATTTGCCTTGCATTACATCTGTGATATGCTTTGTGCACTCCTATTAAATGTTTAGGGTTAAACATTTATTTATTCCTACTAAATGTCTTATGGTAAACATTTAATGAATGAGTGAAGGTGGTCCACCTCTGTGCCGGACGTATGGGCGGATCTGTTTCCACAGAGGGCTGAGCAACCCTGGCCTGAGACGATTGTAAGGCACATTGGATACCAAGTGGGCAAGGCACTGAAACAAAACAAACAGATCATGATATGAAGAAATGGATGCCGATGCATTATCTTATAGAGCTAATTCCATGGAAAAATGTCCTTTCTTTTTAAAATAAAAGAATGTGATATGCAGACACCGTTGAAGGTTGAAAACATACAATTCACTGTTTAATTTAGTTTATACTTAAAAAAAAAATCAGGCTTGAGATAACTGTGAAAACATTTATTTAAGACTGCCCATTCAGCCTGCATGTTCATGCTGAAGTGACAAGTGGCGTCTTTACTGAACACATAAAGAGTTACACCTTGACTGTGTGTGTCCTTACCTTAATGACCTGCGTAAGGGTCTGCGAGGAGGACTCAGACAACAGTGCCAGCAGAAGGCAGCGGTGGAGCTCCCTCAGGCTGGCTGCTAGTGTAGCAGAGAATGGAGTGAAGGCTTGCCGGGGGACACTGGTGTCCTCAGCTGCAGACAGGAACTGACGAGAACCTTCTAAAAGGGCAGAGAGCACCTGCAGTGATCCTGCCCGCACCTAGGGGGCATACAGGTCACATTCAGAAAAAAATATATACATGAGCAGTCAATTACTAATTTGACCAACCTAAATGTGGTACCTTAGGAGACGGATCTTTCAGAGCGATGGTGAGGAGCGTCAGCGAAGGAGGACTTCCGATGCCAGGAGCGTCAGGAATGAAGGATGACCAGTAGCCATACAGGATCCTCTTCTCCACACTCTTCACCACTGCCAGGAAACACTGCAGAGCACTCTGCCTCACACGAGCTTGGTAAAGCCTAAACAGGAAAGACCAGCCAATTAAACAACTGTACATTACAAGTACACTATTTGAAAACTTATGAGCGGTGAAAATGTTGACACGTTCAGAAACCATATGCTGCAGGTAATCCCTGAGCCAATTTAGTAGCTAATCATCATGCCCTTCATGAACTGGATGTTCAGTGATTTGTGGAAGGACATACTGAGATTGAGCTGTGAGAACTGCTGTGAGGGAGTAAGAAAAATGCTCCAAAACCAATGCTGAGAAGTAATGCTGTTAGAGAGTGAAGACTGCATGGATGCTATCAAACCTAAGTTTGGACTGCATTCCTCCTTCAGGGTCAGAGAACTCAGAGTCAGAGCTGCCTTTCTTCCAGGTGGGGTAGAACTGCGGAACTGCTCCTGACTGCAGAGGAACAATGGGGGGGATAGAAGTTTGAGACCACCCGATCCGGCCCTCTCCTCGTCCTGCTCCTCCACCTCCTCCACTCCTGACAGGCACAAAGCTTGGCTCCTCATCATCTTCTTCCTCTGGCCCACCATCTGTTTTCCCCTCTGCTCTGGCCTTCTTCCCTTTCCCCCGTGACTTTCGCTTCTTATTCTGTTGGGACTGGAGGTGCAAGGATGAGCTGATTACTCGTCTGAGTGATAGCACTTTCTCTTCATTTCCTGTCTTAGCCATTCTATCAACATTATACAGTAATAAACCCCTTTAATATTCAGAGCCCTGCTGGAGAACACTGTTTGACATGTAGATACTGAATACTAATCTTAGCATAAGGACATTAGCAGTTTCAAGGGGGGGGGGGGGTCATTGTAAGTGTTATTATTTAGTAACAACTATTTAATTCTCAGTAAATATTGTGAAACAAATAAGCTAGTATGTAGTCTGGACCTGGCAATGGGTCCTAAGTCATACAAGGTTAGTTTATCAGGCTTTAAATAAATATGTTACCGAAAAACAATCTAATTTAAATAACTCTTGAATATAGTCAACTGCTTAACCAATCTGGCATTCAAAATCTGGCTTTGGTTTTTTCGCTTTAATTTTATTCATTTTAGTAGAGATGCAATTTTCTTGGCCGATTCAGATTTCCAATTTTTTAAACATATGATTGGCTGATTCAGATTTGAGCTGATTCTGATTTTTTTCCTTCTAAGAATTATAAATGAAAGCATACAAAATCATTTTTCTTCAACCTTCTTCATGCGTGTATTGCAAACAGCCTCCTCTTCACTCACTTTGAAAAAGGTCCAAGTCATGGCTGTGACTGAAATGGAGCCCTACTTTTTCATTAGCATTAGAGGTTGTGACTATCTGCACTCCCTGCCCAATTTCGCATGATCAGCATGAATCAGGCAGTAGTTGCACATGTGGCTGCTTTTATTTAGGCTGATCACGCTGAAAACTGGCCAATTCCAGTCACTGTTCGATCACTTGAAACACCTCTATTTTATTAGCCTTTTACCTTCAGTGCAAAACCAAAAAAGACAAACTTTGAACAGCAATCATACTAAAAGAGTAAGATACAAAATTTTGTGAGCCACTCCTTTAAAATGGAACACAAATCCCTCTTAATTTACCGCTGGTATTTTTCTCTGGGCTGGTGCATCCTTTGCAGGTTCAGCTTTGGCTGCAGGAACTGTCTCATACTGGGGGAGAGGCGCTGGGTACAGAACCTGAGGCATCTCCACATTTATACCTGGCAACCCATAGAACATATATTTCTACCAGAAAAACAGAAAAACACACAGTCACAAATCAAAGCATGTCAAATGAAACTAAACACATACTGGAAAGGCAAGAATTCCTAATGTACTAGCTGGTTAACATTAATGAGCAGAGAAACAGAAATCAAGTGATTAGCGACTAGTGATGTCCAGCAACTGTAAGAAAGATATCATTGATGTACTTGTTACCTTGAGTAGAGCCAATAGGGAGCCTAAGTCCTGATCGGGGGTAGCCTTCCATTTTGCTCCATTCAGAAAATACTGCATGCCCTTTAGAGCACTTTGTAACAGCTGAGAAAATATAAAGATACAAAAATCATATCAAAGATATGGAAATGTGGGAAAGAGACAAAGAGAACAGTGGATTAGCAAGACACAAAAATGAGTTGAGCAGTGTCAACAAAACTGACTGAATTTGTAAGGAAAGTACTGACTGTGCAGTAGACCACGTCTTCTACATTAGATGGCTTTGGAGGTTGAAGAGCCTGCAGGAAAGTTCTGTAACAAACTCCTTTATATGGTTCCTCTAAATAAGGATGGCCAGGAATACTAACACAAACACAGACACACGCAGCACATGAATATACAGCATTATGCTTTTAACCTAATGTTAAAAGCATAATGCACATGTTCATCTTATTCCTAACACATTGTTGTAATAAGTCAGTAATAAATGTATAATTTCACTAACCTAAGACAAAGATTGGCCATGCAGTGTACAGCAGAGCGCTGCAGTTCTATGTCAGTTTGACTGGAGTCCCCATAGTTCAAAAGAACACCATTTGGTCCAAGTAGCTCTGCAAGATGCTGGAGGAATATGAGAGTCGTAAGGATAAGTGTTCACCACAAAATCAGACGACAAACAGAGCACTTGTATGAGTAACTCTCACCTGCTGGCATCTCGGCCCATTGCCATACACTAGTGATGAGAGAGCCAGCAAGATCTCTGAGTGTGTCCATGAGCTGCATGTCTTTAGGGCCCGTGTACAGTACAACACAAGTGTGCATAGTGTCTGCTCATCTACAATAACCTGAAAAGTAGCAACAACAGAACTCAGGTCATTAGTGGAACTGAACAAATTTCACATTATGATATCAGTTATTACACAATGAAACAATGTTTAACGAGCACTAATATACTGGAATCATTTCTGCAAACACATTACATCCATCCCTACTTTTCTTTTGGAACTACTTTAAAATATCAAATAGTCAACAATATAACTATATAAAGTGATGCACTAGGGCTGCTTTGCTTCCTCTGGCACAGAAAACCTGCAGCATATGGAGGGCAAGATGGATTCAATCAAGCATCAGAAAATCATAGGAGAAAACATCCTGCCTTCTGCGTGGAAGCTAAAGCCTGGTTGTCACTGGAGCTTCCAACAGGACAATCATACCTCAAAGTCCAACACGTATTGGTTTCAGAAGAAGTGAGATCATTGGGATTTGAAAAAGGTGGTTGCAGCAAGCTGAATACCAATAACCATTATGAATGGGTTAAGATTCATCAGGAATGTCTGGCTATGTGTCGCATTTACAGCAGGTCATAAGAGCAAAAGGATGCCAATAGCTCATTTTGGGAAGGCCATCAGATGTGCATGCATTGTGGTGACAGAACATTGGCAGAAATAAGAGGAGGCAAATGAGGCAAATGGATGAAATGAAAAAAAACAACAACAAAAACAAACAATTAATAAATATCATGTTGCACTGTTGAATGTCAAAATTGGAATTTAACTGAGTTCTGAGACTGCATACATCCTTAGGTGGAATTTGGAGAAACCACTTATTAGTTGTGTTTAGCTATTCAACTTGTTGATTGGTTTAATAAAATTTGCTAACAAACCTAGTTTTAATGGAGGTTATATACTTTTAACTATCATTTAAACAAACTATCGTAGCACATGCAGGGAAACAGTAGGGTCTTTACCTCATTTACACACATATTATATTCTCAAGACTGGCAAAATTATTAATCATGTTTCATAACACAACAACCATTACATCCCTTCACCAGGCACCCAAACAGCTTTATAAGTGCAGGAAATGCAGGAAAGACTATCAAACTGGAAGAAACTGAGAAGAACCAAAAAGGCATCAAAGTATCATACCAATAAAGACAAGCAGGAAATGCAGGGAAATGTTTATTTGTAACTCTGATGCCAGTTCAAAACCACTGTCCCTACTGTAACTGTGACTAACAAGCATTACATACCTGCAGCTGATTTAGTAGCTGGTGAATCAGTTGGCACAGTTTGATGACAAGGTGCTCTTGGCTGTGAGAAATCAGTCGGCTGGCGTGCACAAGCACCACACACACATCCTAAAAGAGATGATAAAGAGGACAAATGCTAGAGTGGGATGGCGAGCTGTGATAGACTGGGTATGTTACCTGTGTTTGAGTGGAATGGTTACCTGTGCCAGAAGAGGTAGGTTACCTGTTCTGGACAGCTAGCTGGAGTGGGGTGGTTACCTGTGTTAGGCTGGGAGTGAGGTGGTTAGCTGTGCTGGAGTGGGATGACTAGCTGTGTTGGAGTGCGGTGGTGAGTTGTTCTGGATTGGGATGGGATGGTTACCTGTGTTAGACAGGGTATGTTACATTTGCTGGCATGCAGTGGCATGGTTGGCTGTGCTGGACTTGACTGGGTGGAGTGGATTGGGTTGTTTATCTGCGTTAGACTGGGCTGGGTGTTTACCTGCGTTAGACTGGGCTGGGTGTTTACCTGCGTCAGACTGGGTGGGTGTTTTTACCTGTGTAAAACTGGGTGGGTGTTTTTACCTTGTAAGACTGGGTGGGTGTTTTTACCTTGTAAGACTGGGTGGGTGTTTACCTGCGTTAGACTGGGTGGGTGTTTTTACCTGTGTAAGACTGGGTGGGAGTTTTAACCTGTGTAAGACTGGGTGGGGTGTTTACCTGCGTCAGACTGGGTGGGGTGTTTACCTGCGTCAGACTGGGTGGGGTGTTTACCTGCGTTAGACTGGCTGGGTGTTTACCTGTGTTGTTATGCTGTGACTGCTGTTGTGAAGGCTGTAGTTGTGTGAGAGCAGCTCGTCCAGCAGCAGGTTCAGCTCGGTCTTCACAGTCGCTCCCGTAGAGCCGCTCAGTGCCCTCAGCTTGGCGCTGCAGCGGCGGAACGGCTCTGCTGCAGTCTGCTCACCCCCCGCTCTGAAGAGAAGACCCTCAGACTGAAACGGAGCCAATTCTTCATCACAAACTACAAACGAGCTCGACTCAACGTAGCTCACTCTAGCGGCCATCTTAAAGGAAGTCAGAAAAGCCGCTTTGCCATGGCAACCACCATCCACATCCGATGGCAAGCGGAAAAAACCCCATATTCAAATTAAAAGTCCGTGAACTATGACGTTTTATAGTTTACGTTTTAATTGCATTCTTTTTCATATCTGGGACCCCTTATTATTATTATTTAATCGTTTGTTTTCCTGAGGTCCATTTTTTATGTGTGTTTCTTTTTGTGTGTGAACATAAACTGTTGTAATTCATTTTAACATGGGCATTTTCCAACCTGTTACTGGTTATTGGCGCTGTGCGTTTAAGCATAACAGTCTGTGTCTTTATGACCTCTGATCTGGGTTGGGTCATTCGAAAGGTGAAACTAGGGATGGATGATGTCACTGTTTCTATTCAATCAGAGCCACCAGTTTGGACTCTTAATCTGTAATGATGACGAGGAGCAAAATACTCAGAAATGATTAAATAATCAAAAATTAACTACATAGCCTTTACACAACCATTACAGCTTTTAAGATGCTAAATATTTTTACCCACATTCGTTCATTTCAGTTTCTCCCACTGAACAAGATTCAGATTTCTTTGATATAAATAAAACTCAAACATTTTTACATGTATATTATAGTTTCTTTCATGCAAAACCTTGCATCTCAATTCTTCATTCATTACTTTGACATAATATGAATTGGCATTTTAGTATCCAAACATCATAATGAATTGAGCAATAGAAAACAGCAAAATGGTTTGAAATAAAATCATAAATAGCGACATCTGCCAACAGTTAAGGTTCTTACATTTTGCCATAAAGGTTTTTGCAGGATAAGTTGTGTAGAAGGAAATTTGGAAACTTCAAGATATTGGCTCAATTATTTATTCAAATGAAATTAGACATTGCTCCTTGGGGTCAGAGATGAACATTCAGTATGAAATCACACTCAAACAAACAAACAAACAAACAAACAAACAAACAAACAAAACAAACAAGTACAGCTTTCAAAATTGAAGTTCACTCCAGGAGCAAAAACTTTAAATGCCCCCCACCAAAGACAAAAAAGGACACAAACATATGATGTTATTGTTTAATAATACTTAAAGGCAGCAGTCGAAGCATTTTGTACATCTTCAGTGCAAAAAAAATCCTGAATTTGGGAAAAAAAAAAAACCTTAGCAAAAGAAAAAGGAAGAAGTTGCTTTAACACATGTGCAACTACCAAGGAGCAATAGTTGTATTGCAACATATACAAATTAAATATTGTACACGGTCCATGCACTTATGCACAGCCTCTATAGCCATTATGATAAGTGTGTGTGTGTAAGTGTGGCCTCAGTCATCAGTGCATCACAGTCCAGGTTTGGAGCCTAAGCTCAAATTTTGTGGGATGAAAAGCAGGCCCTCAGCCTGACTTGAAGAGCAGAATGGCCACTTGACCCAGATAGAAGTAGATGAAATGCTTCGTTTCATGCGTCACATAGCTGCCAAAGTTTCGCCCCACAATGCAATGCCATGTGGGGTTGTACTTCTTGTCAAACTCCTGTTAATGAGAAAGCTCATTAGATTGTATCTGCCAAACTATATTCACATAAATCAGTTCCCCAAACCTTAACTGTTCAAGATTTACTACATAAAACTTGTTTAAGGCATTTGTTATAGTTGTTATAGTCGTTTTTTTGGCTGGATTTTGCAATATCTCTGAGGAAAAAAAGATTTTTCAGAAAATAGCATACAACATATTGCACCCTGTGCTAAACAAAAAGACACTAAACCAGGCCAGTTTTGTCTTGCAGTAGATTGAGATTTAAACAGGAATACACACAAAATGCAAGCTAAAATCTTGTGCTTTGAAAGATCACAAGAAAGTAGTCCAGTACTAAACTTTATATAATAAAATTTAGGCCATTGACATTCCATGGAAAATGCACACAGAACAAAAACACTGGGATTGAGCAACTTATTTACCACAGGGAGTGGTGGCACCAATTTTCCTATTAATTTTCTCATTTATTCTTTAAATGGGCGTGACAGCAAAATACAGTACAGTACTCAACTTCAGCATGAATGGGTGGGTTAAACTGCTTTGGGCTCAAGAGATTGATATGTAAATTCAAAACAGGCTGTTTTAGCAACTCCGTTACCATATTTTGTGTGAAGAACTCAAAATTTACATACATCAAACTCTAATCTGAATACGAGCTGTTATTGGGGGGGAACATACCTTTTTAATGTATGCGGCAATGTCTTTCTCAATATTGTACTTCTCCATTGCCTGTGTAGCACAATCCACAGCATCTTGCTGCATGTCCTCAGACATGTCAGCATTCTTGATCACTGCCTTCCTGTCAGTCATGATGTCTAAAACAAAACACAAAAGATCCAAAGTTAGGATTGCAAAAGCAGAGACAGCATCTGCATAGATCAATCAAATTAATGGAGGTCAGCAGCATTTTAACACAACAGCATATTGGGAAATGACAAAATATGAGCAAAGAGGTTTCTTCATTCAGACATGTTTAAAGACAGATTAAAACAATTCACAATGCCAAGTATTATAGTATATACACTTGTCAAAAAACAGCAGTTTCACACGCAGTTGCACCCAGAAGGAAGTGTTGGAAAATAAAGGAAAGATATGACCAATATTTATTGAACTACAGAAGTAGTGTCTCAGTATGACAACATGAGAGGGGTCTTGGAATGGAGGTTGCTAATGGTGTCCTTTACACCTGGGTTTCTAGATGTGTGACATGGAACAACAAACTGCTTGGCACATTAAAAACACTTAAATGTGATCAACCAAATAAACAGTGGGTGAAGTATTTACACTTTAAATAACCCCAGCCAGAAGATTTTCCCATTTACTTTCTTCTAATTCATCCACAGCCACACAGAATCTTTAAACTATGGCTAAATGTTCTTACTCTATTGTGTACGAATCCACTGTGTCCTTTTCCCTAGGTGGCATGTCACTTAGTGACTGGGTAAAGTGGGACCCCAGTCTGTTTTTCCTCCAAATGAAAGCTGCAACTGATGGCACCCTCATGGGTCCCTACTGACAGGCCCTACTTGACAAGCCTGTGAGTCAAACACTAATCCCAGTTCTATGGCTGACCTCTGCTGTGCCCTGCAGTGGCAAACAAAAGACGTTTTCATAAAAACATCATGCCCAGCACAAAACAAGTTGTCAACGGCTCAGTACACATTATCAGAGGCTCAAACATATGGAAAAATAACTGTGACAGAACATTAATGAGAGAAAACCTGGTCTGAAGAATAAAAAAAACTCTAATCAGGCCAAGACATTGCTCTAAGATGATACATGCAGCATAACCTTCACACCAGCAATTACCCAAATAATACAGTTCTGAAAATGAGATGCACATCTAGGAATCTATTCAAAAACAGTCTCAAATAAAGGCAACCAGGCAAGTATGGATGTGTTATAAATTAGGAGTTGGCAGCCACTGCCAAACACAGTCTGTATTTGATCACACATCGAACATTGGCTGCCATTAAATTGCAGAAACACATTTTTTCTCATGTTTCACAAGTCTTTTTGCTCCATTAATCAAACACGTAGCTAATTATTGCATAACTAACTTAATGTGCCCTTCTCCCTCAACAATGGAAAGTGATTTGGCACCTTCAGTTGGCCTATCTAAAGGTAGAAGTTAAATCGCACACATAACATGCTCTTAACATTTGGACCACTGGAAGTGCATAACACTAAGGCACATCAAGGTCCCGTTTACCCAGATTAAAGGCTAATCCTGAACTAAAAAAGAATATCCAACAGTGGCTCCCCATCAGCACTGCAGTTGGGTCTAAGACTAGGCTTAATCTGTGTCTAGAAAAATCAATCTTAAGATGGTGCATCAAAACAATGTTACTACTATTAATAATACAAATGACTTTCAGTATTAAGATAATTATTCCATAATTATTCCAATAATTGGCCCATGTAAATCACTGCTCTTATAACAAAAACAAATATGTTGTCATATTTCACAAGAATCAGATGTCTGAATTTTGTTTCCCCTTCCATTAGATGCAACATGAACTTGAGCAAAACAATCATTTCAGCATTTTCAGCAGGCCTTTAATTCCTACAGCTGAGTTTCTGTTAGAGCTGCACAATGTATTGGTTTATCATCACAATGTGTGCATGCACAATAGGTCACAGGATTTAAAAGGTGATGCAAGTTTATCATGTAAGTCATGCGACAACTTGTTTGATACCAAAGGAACATTCACACTGTCCATGCAGAACAAAATATTGAAATGTAAGTTGTTTCCAATATGGTGCAACCATAGATTCCACTAGAACAGGGGACAAAATGTAGGGCCACTGGTTGCAGGACCTCATTAATGTAAAATTGGTGATCAAAGATGATCTGGCATCATTATACGAAATTGCACCCCACACCTTGACACCAAGCATTCTGGATGTGTGATGCAAACCGCTTGGCACATTAAACAAACTTTAAAATGTTAATTTAGAAGCATCAGCCAAATAAAATAGTGGGTCATGTGTATTTACACTTCTAATAATTCCAGCCAGATTTTCCCATATACTTTCTTCTAATTCATCTACAGTCCAATCCCAAAGCTCTGGCTAAATGTTCTTACACTATTGTGCATAAATCCACTGCATATTTTTCCTGTAGCTGGCAAAAAAATGCTACCCAAGAGCAAGATTTTAAACTAGACTCACCTAATTAACCTAAAATAATTCCAGATAAACTGTGTGCATTTCAAAAAAAGGTCTGTTTGAAGTCATCTACCTTTCCAGTCATCCATTTAGGGAACTAGTGCAGCTACCAAAAAAGAAAGAGCACTTATGATTTGACAGAAAGGAGGCCACCTCAATCAGCTTCCTCTTCTCACACTCTGAGGCTCTCCTGTGTTCGGACCAGGACAGGGAGAAGATGGAAACTGATGAAAACTGGTGTGTGAAAATGGACCGTCTGAGATCTCCAATATAAAATGGACTCTCGAAGAAATCCAAGATCAAATGGTTGTTAAAAATACACACAGACCAGCTTTCAGAGCATTTACGTGGGCAGTTTTAAGTTTCTCTGTGCAGCATCAGGCCTTTTTGAGCTTTGCGCCATTTAGCAGCTACTTACCACTCTGGGCTCTCAGGAATGAAGTACAACTTTTAATACACGACTAGGGCTGGGTGATCTATTGACATTTATATCACTATTGGGATATAAACAGAGTGGGATATGGGCTGAGGCAAGATCATTTACATTGAGTTAAGTTTATAAATAACATTGTTTCAACCTTGCAGAAAGAACATGCAGTCAACACATGCACCAGTAGTGATAGGCACCTTGCTCAAGGGTCAGTCATGCCCTGCCAGTTCAGGGGATTGAAATACCACTAAATACCAGCTGCCCCCATAAGTGTCACAGTTGACATTTAGACAAAGTTAAAATGGGTAAAAAGTATTGTTCTCAGCAAAGATGACAAATCAGGTGTGACCAGGTGTTGTGCATCAGTGAGCATTAGCTATTTCAGCCAGCTTCGCCTCTCAACTTCAGGCAGACTGCATTCGGGCAGATTCATATTTGAGAGACAATGCACCGTCCATCTTTTATATATAATCATTGACCGAAACACAAACACACACACACTAGTAGTGGTGGTGGGCAGCCTGTGGGGGCAGAACTGGGTGCCTTGCTCAAAATCATGTCCTGCCAGTTCAGGGGATTGAACCAGCAACCTTCCAGTCACAAGGCTGCTTCCTCTCCAGTGTGGCCCTTCATATTTAACATTTCGACAGGCGGTTCATGGGGTTCAAAGCATTGTTCTCACATAAACCAGATGTGACCAGGTGTGGCCAGGCGTTGTGCATCTGGGCAACGGTTTGACGTCACCACACTTACGTAAGATCCATAGCTACTTCAGCCAGCTCGCAACTTTGTGCAGCTTGCTGCAGGGCGCCTCGCAGCAGGAACGTGAAGCACTTTTGTCTGGACATGTTCGTTAAGCGAAGCCGTTATAACCCGCTCGAACGGTCCGGCGGCTGCGGCTGGCTGCGATGTCGTGGCGTATTTGCACGTCCTGCCTGGTTTTCACGCTGGAATCACTTCAGGGATGAACTTGTGAGCGAGAATAAACACTCCACACGCATGCAGTGACGAAAACACCCACCGTTTATCCCGTAGTGATGTGTCTCCACTCGCACACCGCGCTGCTCAGGCTCGTCGCTCGCTGACCTGCTCCACGTTTGACCTGCAGACGACCGTTCAACTCTCCACAGCGTCCATGCGGCGTCTGCGCCTCCGACTCATACTCACTCTACGGCCCCGCCCACCATACTGCACCCGCCCTCTCATTGGTCAAGGCGGCACCGCTCCCAGCATGTTACAAGCGTTTTTCTCCAGCCTCCCACTGTCTGCGTTTTATTTCATCCCACAATGCAACCGGGCCAGATGAGGAGCGGAACACCTTCATTCACGAGAGTCTGAGTCTGGGGGGTGTTCTGAGGAGGTTCTGGCCTCCCTCAGCTTCTCATTCCAGCATCATTATAATCGATGATGTCATGCTTTTTCACTTCTAACATAAGGGCTTTAGACACTGAATTCTGCTTCTCTCCTCTTACTAACCTACTATTTTAAGACATTATCATAAGAATGCTGGTTATAATAAAATATAAAATTATGATTGTTATGAATCAATTAAGGATGATCCCATACTTCAACTTCTAAGAGAGCCAAGAGGCTGCCACACTTGGATAATATGGCAGGTTTTGACCGGCAGGGGGCGATGTGTGCGAATGAAGCCTCAATAAATGAAGCTTTTTCAACCAATTGGATGGCCAGATGAAGCCTTGGGAAGCCTGGCCAACTAATTGGTTGAATAAGCTTCATTTTTTGAGGCTCCATGTGCACACACGCCCCCTGCTGGTCAAAACCTGCCATGTGTAATGCCCTCTTGGCTATTTTGGAAGTATGGGGATCATCACCAACAATAGAAATAAACACACCTTCATTTGATTTTCTGATCCCTTCTTTCATCTGTGTTTTTGATATGTGGGTCATGAAATGATAATAAATAAATAAATAAATAAAATGATTTTGATTAAATAAATCCAATACATGAGATGTTTACATGAGAACTGTGGCAGTGTTTTCCAAAAATGAGATAGTGACTGTTCATGAGTACTGGACTGATGTTGATGTCAATCATTTTTATTAAGTAAAAAATGTCAATTTTGCTTTGTGTATCCTTATAAATGATGCCAACACTCTTAACCACTTCCTAAACTGGTGAGGCTTAAGACATAACCAAGGACATCGCTTGCTCTTATTGAAGCAAGCCATAAAAGATTTGCTGGATTTATCAACTCACGCACAGTGCAACCCGTTGCTCATTAAAAGTAGTCAGTATAATAATGAAGTAGTTGTATTAATGTTCCTCACCTAAAGATGTTTTACTGTTATCTTAAAACTTTTATTTGTTCTATTTTTTTGGATCAGAATAGTTCAGTGAAATTTTCTGTGGATTGTGAATGAAATTTGCTTCTTTAATTTTCCACTGGAGCTAAAATGCCAGTATGATACACAATTATGAATAGTCCCATATGACAATATAATGCAATATATAGATTTAAACACATACTGCACATTAAAATTTGTATAACTGACGTATATCCACCATGCTTGTCATATCTGGAAATATATTCGATAGCCATTTTCAAATATGGCACATATACTTCAGTCATTTATCTACATATACAAATTTACATAAAACATATTTAACAATATATGGTAAAAAGCATCATTACATACTATATTGATATTTACTTATGTACATATGTACTAACCTACCAATAAAAGTCACATCCAATATGAACAAAAGTATTATGACACCTGCCCAATGGTATTCAGAAAGAGTATCCTGCTTTTCTGGTGTAACTGTCTCACTCAGGGAAGGTTTTGAACTAGATTTTGGAGCACTGATGTTGGGATTTAATTGCATTCAATGGCAAGGCCCTAGTGAGGTCAGGATGTTCGATGATCATCACTCCACCTTATCTCAACATACTGGATGGAGTACCATCACTCCAGAGAACATGGTTCCTCTGCTCCACAGTTGAATGTTTTTTTTTATTATGCATGACATCAGGCACCAATAGATTCATGTTTATCTGCTCCAAAAACATATTCTTCTCTATATGGACTAAACAAACTGTGTGCGCATTTACACATCTGTGTCAGCAATATGTGCAATTTAAAATATCTGAATGCATTCATTAGGTGTCTACAAACATTTGGACACAAGATATATGGTCATGTATTTTGGTCAGACTGTACATAACCCTACACAACACAGCTAGAAACACTGAATATGTGAGACTCTCTCTTACAATTAAAGTGCAAAAATACCACCTGTGATTTATTGGTATTAAATCTGTTGTGTGTGACAGAGAGGACTGTTCTAATTTGCAAAAGTGGAACGCTGGACCACGTTCACTCATACATCTCTCAAATGCTTTACTCAGTGGGGCCTGTTGTTACAGCAAGCCTGCATCACAGCACCCTTCTCTAATGTATTCATCTATCATTCATGACAAAGAGGATCATTTTACAAGGAGTGCTGCAACAAATCTGATACCTTTATCCCATGTTTTGTCAGACAAGTCAGTGCCTAAATATGGACATTTGCTCACAGTGATTAAAATGAATGAATAACCAAAGAAGGAAAATGACCCTAATGTAGAGCTGGGCAATATGACCACAAATAAATATCACAATAACCCACAGTAATGATAAACGAACATATATTATAATGAATGGTATATTTTTTGGTACAAGCAGTTCAAGTTCCTTAGTAGGTTCCATGACTAAATGACATGAACATACACAGCGAGGGAAGTATAAAGAGTAGAGCTGAGGAGTGCAACCAAACATTTAAACTACAGTATATTTTAAGATTGAGGCAGTTTCACACACAGTATTTTTATTTCTTTATTTAGCATAACTGGGGGTTTATATAGGTGTATACCTACATTTTCAACACAACAAAGAATATTATTGGTTTTTATCACAGTGTATATAGTGGTTTTAAATATTATAGGATTGTCTGCCCCACTATTTCACAGTGCATGAAACAGCTGCAGGATAGAAAACATTTTTATTTTAAATTCAAGAAGCAGAATGGGCCAAATTTCACATTATTCAAATTTAACAAAATTTTTGTATTAAAATAGAATCTAGCCAGAAACACCAAGGCTGTTTTTACTTATTTTAATACTAAATCCCCTGAAATGTGCCAAGAGACATCCTGGGTGAGTGCAAAGCATCATTTTAAATGCAGAATTTAGTTCAGATTGTTTTTTTAATGCCACAGCACTATGGGCAAGTTTAGTAAGTTCTTTAGGCTGGTTTCAGTTAACTTCCCAGCTCTACCCCGTCTATTTTTAAAATGTAACATAGAATGGTCTGACAGAAACCAAAATAGATTTTAATATTTAGAAAATTATTTTAAAAATATTCACAGCTACTTTGAATAAATTTGTGTTGTAAAGGCTTGGTGCCTTATTTTTCCCATTTTGTCTTTCCTAAGATTCAGTGCTTTTTTGAAGAGGTAGGAAACTCAAGTCCAGGAGTTCTACGCTTATGCAGTTTTGTGGTCCACCTGCTAAAACACAACTGATTCAACTCACTTGATTGCCAAGTTTACAATGTCTGTATGAGCAGAGAAATAAGCAAACTCTGCAGAAACCTGGCACTCCAGGACCAGTGTTGCTTATTCAGTTTAGGGTGTTAGGATTCACAACTCCTCTTTGTTCCTTAAAACTAAAACTAGTTCTGTACATAACTGCATTACATTTTATAAATAAAATAATGTTTGAAGGTAACTTTCAAAAGTAATTTTTACTTGCAGACTGACCAACTACTATAATTATTTCCATGCATGTGACCCAATAATATGACCCCATCATCTACCAAAAAAAAAAAAAAACAAAAAAAAAAAAAAAAAAAAAAAAAAAAACCACACAAATGTTGGACTTCCAAACTTTATTCAAAGGGAGAAGGGAAAACACTACAAACTAGGAATCAGAAATAGCCAATTGAGAATATAACCCACCAAATTCAACATGGCAAAGGCTTAAAAAATGCAAACGCACACTGTGTATTTGAATCCCTAAATGAACTACAAAATTCCCTTCAAAAGCATCCCAGCCCACCCCCAAAACCCTAAATCCCCCCTATTTACCAAGCTCCTCATGTGGATTCCATCCAAAGCAACTGATCCGGCCTCCTGGTTCCTGGCTTTGCTCCATCTTACCAAAAGCTCATCTCATAAAACAAAAACAGCAGGATCCCTTCAGTGTGAACATCTTTGGTTTGGCTCCACAAAAAAGAAGAGGAAAAAAAATACAAAAACAAAAAAGTTTTAATTTTGTTCTACAAAAGCCAATTGAAAAGCCAAGTTTTCCGCTTTTTGTTAACTCCATTAAATGCGGTTTGGCGAGGGAGTGCGGGGCTGGGTTTGGGATCCTCTCCTATGGTTCCCGCTCCCGGTAATTTGATCCCGCTCCATGTATGTATGTATCCATCTTTATCCTAATCCTAAGCCTGCTCCTGATCCTGAACTGATCCAATGATCCGGCTCCAAGGATCGGGAAACAGTGAGCCCCTCCTCCAATCCAAACCTTTGAATACCAGCAAAATCAAAAAGAGGGAGGCAACAAGTTAGAATCACAGCTAAATCAAAACACTTCTGTGTGCATCTATCAATGCTTCTAAAAGATGATCGTAGGAGCGGTACTGGTTCTTTTTCAAAGCATAAATGATATATAAAGGGTACCAAAATATATGCTCCAACAAAGTCTTAAAGCACCACACTTAACAAAATTACATTGTGCTAAGATCACTGACAAAAGAAAACGTGTCCTTAGTGGATTAGCAATTTTACACTGGTACAAATGAATGGGGCAAACCACCTTCCTTCAGTATGTATTGAATGTCTGCTCTGTCTGGATACACAGTCCCAGTCCAGTTCAAATGATGAGCAAAATGCTTTGTATTTTGGATAAGCAAAAAATCACAATAACTTTAGTAATAAAAAAAATGCTGTCCTGATGAATGCACGAGCATGGCAACATTCAGACAAAACACATGCATGCTTGGCAGCAACGACCATGAGAAAAGGTAAAAAGAAAAAGGGAAGGGAAACTGTAAAGAGAGGGTAAATGGCAAAGCAAAAATATGTTACTTTAAGAAATTTTAAGTCTAAAGGGGGGAAAAGAAAAACAAATCCTGCCATTTTTAAGGTGACTAAAGCCACTTGTTGTCATACCATTGCCAAAATTGAAATGCCTGCTCCTCCTCCTCCAAAAACGCTTTATCCTAATATGAATGAACTGTGCTTGACAATCCTTTATTCCAAAGCATTCTTTAATCCTGCTCCTCTGTTGTCTATAGAAAGACACACGAAAAGGTAAAAATAGAACAGTTTTGCAACAAAAAAATCCTAGCCAACAAAATAAAAACCCAAATTCCCCCACCCCCAAAAGCCCATTACTAACAAGCATACAGTGGCAAATTCCTCAAACATGACATTTTAAGTATCTGAACATCTCTCGTCTAACTTATGTATCAATGATGGGTATGAAAATCCAGTTAAAATGTGGATGCAGAACAGAAGACACAAAAGGGAAAAGTTAGGGTGAGACACAATAGGATAGAACACTAGGGTGGGGCATTAAGAGGAGGGAAGAGAAACACAAGGGAACATCCACTTGCTAAACTTTGCTGTTAGCGCAGTGATTAAAAAGGAAATTGTTTTTTTTTTGAAAATTCTGCTGCAAACCAAACTGGGCCATGGGGAGACAAAACAAGTCAAGAGGGCGATGAAGAATAACAATGGGTCCAGCAGAGGGCGATACAGGATGTATGGTTGTGGCTGTAAAGTGGGTGCTTAGGTGCGGGATCGAGAACGGCTGTGACGTGGCGAATAACGCGGAGATCCTCTGCTGCGACGTGGTGAGTAGCTGCGGCTGCGACTGTTGCTCCTGCTGCGACTCCTGCTGCGGCTGCGAGAGCGAGAGCGCCCGTAACTTGGGCTGCGAGGACCATCCACCTTTACACGGATGTAAGCTGTCTCACCCTGGGGAACACATAACAGACCACTTTCTAACAAGGAACAAGAAAAGGTAATTCAGGAGACCACTTGAAAACTTACCCCTTGCAGACCTAAAACAGAATATTTTAGTCTGTGTGAAGATTTCCCCCAATACTAAGGCAAACGAAAGGTAAAGCAAGGAAATTCCAAAAATGATAACTATAGTTTTGGGAAAACACCACAGGAGTGGAACAGCACTGGTAGTTTAAATAACGGTTATAAATCTCTGTGTGGCAAGTGCATGGCCCAATGGCAAAATAAATCACTTACATCGAAGTGAGCATCCTAAGCCATTCCTTGGATCCTCCTAGTCCATGTGGCGCCATCATGGGTTCCTGACACCAATCTTACCTTGATAAATCCCAATCCTTAAGCTATGCCCTGTCCTGTCCTGTCCTTCCCAATGGCGGTTCCTATTGAGAAACTCAAACCTACCTCATGTGATCGGAACTTAGTGTTATCCAGCTTTCGAACAGCGTAGGTCATGTCTTCTTTGCGCACAAACTCCACAACACCGGTGCCATCTCGGAAAACATCAGCGTAACATACATCACCTGCTTCACGCATGTGATCCTTCAGGTCCTGCCAGCTTCCGCTAGGAGGGAGTCCTGCAAATGTATATATTAAAAAACATAATAATCAACCACTAAGCTTCACATCTATTAACCCAAAGAGTAAAGTGCATTAAACACATTATGTGATGGGCACAGTCCCAGCAGTAGGGCAAACCATCTTTACAGAAATATAAACATAAAAATGGAATAGAAACTCACACCACTCTAAACTGACCTGAAACTATGACCCTGTACTCAGAACGCCTGGAAGGAGGGCCATATCTGCCTCTGGGGGCTCCAACTCCACCTCCTACTCCACCTCTTCCACCACCTCTGCCACTCCTGGGGAACTCCACCCGCAAACGGTAGCCATCATAGTCATAACCATCTCGTCCATACACAGCATCCTCAGCATCTCTGGAGAGACAAGAGAAAAAAAAAGTGAGAAACGTTTCACTAATCACTTGTAAAAATGTTAGTGCCTCACTGACTCTAAAGTTGAGAAACAATAAAAAAAATGATAAACAAGGATTCTATTTGCAGATGTTTACTGTACTGTGTGCACCTCCACTGGTGTATGCCTGTGCTGACAGAGTTAAACAAACATCAACTAGATGTAGTTTATCAAAGCCCTTGAAGACTGGTCATAATGTAATGGTCGTTGTTTATCTCTGGCTAATTTAATCAGCTTCGAGGTGATCTGGCAGTCCTGGCACTGAGAGCTGATAGACTTTTGATCACTCTTTGCTAAATGAAAAAGTGAAAAAAGATGTGCTCAAATAGTGAGATGTGTTTAATGTGTCTGCACTAAACTTCCCACTGACCGCATAAAAGCTGTCCACCTTCCAAAAAGCTTAGCAGTGCGTCTTCTGAACAGTTATCATTACTATGGATATAAAATACTTTTAAACCCGAGAGAAATAGTAGAAGAAGAGTTTGTCGTGACATCTATTTTCTTTAAAGGGCTGCGTAGAAAATCCAGTGTTTCCCTCACAGTGACTCTTTAAGCGTTAGTTCAGGGGCTACACTCCTGGGCCACATGACGGAGGATTTGTTTAGGCCAAACACAACGAAAGCAGGAAAGGAATAAACCTGCGCTGTTGCAGTGGCGGAAGGGGACCGCGGCCTGCGGCTCCAAGCAGCAGCTTTGTTTACCTGGGGTCCTCGAACTCCACGAAAGCGAAGGGTGGGCCTCCTCTCCGATTTTTCAGGTCGATATCACGAATCGCCCCGTACTTGTAAAAAACGTCCTCAACGTCCTTGGTGCGAATATCAGGAGGTAAATTTCCCACGTAAATCCGACAGTCGTTGTTTCCTGCAGGACCTCGTATCACACCACCGCCAGACATCTTCTAACAGAAATAAACAAAAAGACTTTAAGCTTCAAACCGCAGCTTGATATACCTTCACTGTACCGCCTGACACCCACTGTCAATTATTCAGCAGTTATATAATGAAGCGGTCGAAGCGAATCTACCGAAAAAAAAAACCCTTCCGAGCGGAGTGGAGGAAAACACGGCCCGTAAAATGGCGCCTTCTCTTCTGTTTGGCGGAAAACGGCGTCTGAGTGCGCGTTAGATACGCCGCGGGGGGACTTTTCATTTGTAGAATCCACCGGAAGCAGATCGGTGTGAGACAGGTGAACATCCAGGTCCATAAAATAAAACTCCTCTCCAGAATTTTGTCCCAGCTATCTGGGCAACTGTCGGAATGAAATCCTGGGACGGATTTTTTATTTCCTGGACCTGGATTTTCCACATCTGTGTAATTTATGAAATAAAGGTTTCTGCGCCCAAACGGTGCAATTTGTGCATGTATAACAGCCCATAAAAAACATGTAGGTCGCTAGTGAGCAGCTAGAATCCAACAACAGCTTCCTGACTTAGTAGTGCACTATGAAAGATGTAGTGTGCATTTCAGATTTAGCAGTAGGTTGTCCTAAACTTTGCACCTCTCTAAATATCTTTAGTGAGGCCAATGGCTACAGATCAGCCAAAATAAAGGACTAAACAGACGTGGGCCTGTTTGAGTTGGATAACTGGGAACCATGTTGGCATATGGATTCCCAGCAGGGTCCTTGTTCGGACCAGGAGGTTTTATACATGAACCTCATCTGGGTTGTACACTGCTGAAGGACCCATATATGATAACGTAACATAAAAAACCCCACTCCATGCCCACTCGGAGCCCACCTAGCACATGTTCCACCCATTGAGGCCTGCATGTGCATGGGGGCATTTTCCCCACAAGCCCTCATAATTTCAAGAGTCAAAATAAATAAATTCTCACAATAATAGAATATTTAGGAGTCATTCTAGTTTTAAATATTATTCTACTGAAAGGCCACGGGATGTATGCATTCCAAGTAATAGTGTTAAAGAAATATTCATATGCCGGGGTCCTTACACATTTAAAAACATGGATATCATGGATATCGGCTAATCTAAATTGTTCTGGTGTGTGAATGAGTGTGTGAGTGCATGACTGTAGCCCAGATACCGATTGGCACTCTGTCCTGGGTGAACCACTCTAGTGCTCAATCCATCTTCCAGCTGATGTTCATTTCTGGTTGGCTGCAGCTTCTTGCTGGTATGTGTTGGTTGTGCTGAGTATAAGTTCTATTCTATTCTATAATTAGGAAAAGTGCTGATTGTAAAGCTTCCTTGAATGTTTAAAAATGTGTTATATAACATAATATGTAGTAGTATCTACACTGTAAAAATAAATGATTATAAAATGTCTACTGAATATGTATAACTACACAATTATTTTTATTTCTATTGATATATACAGCATGCTGAGCAGTCTTGTATCTAGCTATTAATTTAGATATCTCAGTGTAGAAAGACCAGCATTTTATCATGAATCAAACATTTATTTTACAACTTAAATTTTTACTTCTTGTTCATTTATAACATTAAAATAATAAATATTTTACAAACGCCTGCACAAAATTGTGTGAAAAAAATCAGTAGTTACAAAAAAAGTGGCTTCAAATTGTACCAACTCAAAATGTGCTCAGCTGTACAATATAAAATCCCTCCCAGTCACTTGAACCGTGTAATTAAACATAAATACATAAGTGATAAACAATGGTGGTACACAATTTTGTTCTAATATGTAACAAGACAGGTTTCCAGAGAGTGTTAACAGGTGTGAAGTTAACAGGTCTAATAAACATGATCATCTCTGAAGGAATTGCATTATCTTCTGGTTACCTTATTGAATTTCCACATAGAGTATATTCTCAGATATGAATCAGTTTAAGTGTAAAATCTGCCCACAAACATTCCTCAATGTTCTTCAACCATAATCACCTAGAATGTAGAAGTTATAATTCAAATGAGAAATTCAACACTAAAAGGAGACATGCAGCCCTGTGTGAATTAATCATGTACTGCTGAACTTCACTCTGCCCAAGCTGTTCATGTCAATACATAATGCAGCAACTGCAGGCAAAATTTAATTCAAATCAATACAGTTGTGATAGAACTCATATAAATGATGCCAAGTACAATTTACTCTACTATGCTCACTGTGCACAGGGCATTTTATTAAAATTAACACTTTTATCCAATCTTTCTGCTTTGATGGAGGAGGGAATTGGAAAATCAAGACATTATAAAATTTAGAATGAAAATGGGCTTCAATGAACACTAATTTGACTTAAGCATGGGAAGAATTTGAAAGCTCAGATTTATGGGAGTAATGTCTGCTGTGTTGGTGTAATGAACAAAAAAAAAAAAAAAAAAAAAAAAAAAAAAAAAAAAAAAAAAAAAAAACATAGAACAGTCTTGGGCCACACCATCTGTTTATCAGTCTTCAGTCTTTTTTGGCAAGTTTGTCAGCACGTCTTTGCCTGATCTCACTGGCGATCTTCAGCAGTGAGAGCATGATGGGCACACACATCGGCAAGAACAGAGGAATGTAGATGGCAAACTTCTGGTCATCAGGAAAGTATAACAGATGCAGAAGAGAAGGATCAAAAAATGCCTTCTCAGAAGCCAAAATGGCCTCCCTACTGTACTGCAGGGCAAAGGCCAAGTTCCCAGCCTCCAGCTCAGCCACAGCTGCCTGCAGCGACGTCACAGCATTGAAAACCTGCAAAAATAACAGCTGCTTAGATTCTGAAAAATTATCACAAAATGGTACTTGCTTAAAATACACCATAAATCATCGCTTTCAGGTCAAAAAATACATTTCAGAAGTTCATGATCAAAAGACCAATGGAAATGTGTGTACAACTGTACAAAATGTGATTGGGTTGTTTGTGTGGAAGTGCTTTCTGAAGGGATGACATTCAAGAGTACATTCTGGTGTAAATTTTACCAAAGGAACATCGCAATTAAATGTTACTCTTTAAATATGTGGCCTGCATAAACAATTATATTAGAAGTGATGACCTTCTATCATCAGTTTAAACTGACATGCACTTAATGTAGTATCTATTCCTACTATGTATCTACATTCACTGTACAAAAAATAGCGATAAAATTTCTATACAGAATATTTATCACAAGATACAAAAAACTTGTGCTTGAGCAGAAAGACTCATACAGTGTCCAAACATTAACATACGGATTTCTAATAAAAACTATCACTAAAATATTATTGGTAGTAAGCTGTATCTAGCTTCTGATTTATATATTTTGCTGTACTCAGTGTAGAAAGATCTGAACATTTCCAGCATTTTATCATAGCATGAGTTCAGTTCTTACATTTAATTTGCAACTTTACTGTGCAGTGTTTTTGGTGTTACAATTAAATACTGGTTCATTATACTTTGTACTTATTTATCTTAAGCACATCAAAATAGTTTTTTTTTTGAGTCATATCGATCAGCCCTAGTTCCACAGAAGAGCTTGCCTAATGGTTACGCCAGTTTATGCGGGTACGATTTAAAATAAGTTCAATATATAAAGTACATATATAAAATGTAATTACAATTACAATTACAATGAGCAGATTTATATTATTAAAATATTACATAACACCATTGTGTTATTCAATTGCTAGGCACTTTAAATTACAGATTTAAACGAATAGGGTGCTGTAGCTAAAAAGCCTAACAAAATCGCTGGTCCTTTACCTGCTGGGCAATGTTGTCATTTATGACGATGTTGCTGATCTGGTCAAGCAGCTGGGCAAGCGAGGTAATAGTTGTGCTTGCTGTGGCCACATTCTCCACACTGCGACTCCACATCAATCGGTCCAGCTCCCAATCAGCCAGGCCTGCATTGCCAGGACTCTGCAGTACAAAACCAGGGGGAGGCTGAGTTTTCTGCACTCCCAACATCAGCCTGGGAGAGAGAGAGCGAGAGCGAGAGCGAGAGAGAGAGAGAGAAAAATATGTATGGTAAGACTGCATGTATGCAAGTGAACACTACAATAAATAAGCATGAGAATAGACGTTAATATGCAGAACACACCGTAACTGTGCAAGGAAGACACCCATTACTTTGGCCATGTTGATGTTGATATCCACAGGAAATTCAGCCTCGGGCTCATACATGTCATTCACGTTGTACACCTAGAAAAAGACCAAGAGAGAAATATAAATGAAGTATAATAGATGGCTTTGTAGGATTTTTTTTTTTATATTAATTTCAATGTATTTACTCTTTAAGACGGGGTTACAGATACTCAACCTAGAGGGCCACAACACTATAGAGTCAAGTAAACCCTACTAGAGTGATTTAAAACCTGTGGCTTATAGTGGGGCTGCCACTTGGTATGTTATAATCTCACTATATTAAACATAACATTGTGAAATGACAGTGATAAAGTAATGACAAGTGTAAAGCCCCTACAGTGTCTCTGGAAGCATCATTATTAGGAGAAACCTTTAGTAACAACAACAGGAACATTATGGTCCATTCTGACTAAAATACAATGAATATGACAATCAACTTCAACAAGAAACTTTTCTTTACACATTACCATGGTGTTATCTTAGCTCTGACTGACCAATAAAAATGAAATAATCTATGGAATGAAAGGCAGAGTTCTGCAGCAGACACCCCCCTTCCCAACACTATCAACTTACCAAATGTACCTAATTCATGTGCACACACCATTTATCATTCAAAACAGCAATTTCTGCAGAAAGGTATGTTTGATGAAATGCATGTATGAAGACTAGTTTTGGTTATTATTTGTGAAACCTAGTCAAGCTTGAGGAATGGTCTGGAAAACCATCACGACTACTTAGTTAGCTTTATATTTTAGGTACACAAATATTATAAAGGTTCTCTTTATGATTCATAATGAGTAACTGGATACAAAAAGGTATTTAGATATTTCCTGGAAATGCGAATACCATAATGCCCCCCCAGCGTGGGCTGTGAAAGGCATTGGAGGGAACCTCCTTCTTGCTGTGGTCTCTGATGAAAAGAGGAGAGTGATGGGCGTCAGGCACGTACAGCAGGAAGTTCAGCACAGGGTTTGAAGACGCAGCATTGGAGCCTATACAGAAGACAACATACAAAATCCAGCTTTTACTGCATTTGTCCTCCAGATAGTGTCAGGTTTGAGTAAAACACATCTCCAATGAATGTCACTGAGCCAGAAGGGCATTTTTACACAACACAGGTGAACTGTGGCAGAAATTCAAAACCAACCCGAACAAGGTCAATTCTTTAAACTTGCAGAAACAAAAAGCCTTTAGTCCAGGGGTAGGCAACTCAGTCCTGGAGTGCCAGCTTCATGCACTTTTTAGTGGCTTCCCTACTCTAACAGAGCTACTAAACATGGCAATTAACAGGACAGCTGTATCAGTTGTGCTTAAGTAGGAGGTACAGGAGTCTGACCCAGGACCAGGAATGCCTTTTTCTGCTTTAGCCCATAGCTTTCAGAGACATCAATATGAATCTGGATTCATAAATGTTCATGTACTGTTCAAATCAATATGTTCAAAGACAAAACTTCAATCTCACCTAGCCTTGCTTCCACAGGATTGATAACATGTGCCAAGCTGTCTGCATTGAGTATGTAGGCTGACACACTGTTGTCAAAACGAGGGTTGACCCCCAACATTGCATAGTACAGGATCTGATGAGAGAATATGGCAGAACAGGGACGATAAGTCATGCAGCAGCATCCTTGGTATTTGACATCTTAAAAGAAATGTATTCTTAAGAACCTGAGAGTCCACTGAGAAATTAGCCAATGGAGAAAGTTTGTCCAGGAGAGGCTGGATGTAGCTATGAACGGCCCCCTCTATGTCCCAGTGCAGACTGTGTGACTTTGGGTCAGGATTCAAGAGACTGAAGGTGATTTCATAGCCTAAGGAACAGGAATTCCATTTTATTTTTACCTACTAAAGATCTTCATGAACTGAATTAATTATGATAGATGGTGACAGATCACCAGGCACCCTTGTTTTAACAATGAAAAAAATAATAGACAGGTTTCTGACCTGGGCTGGATTTTATGGCCCTCATGCTGTCGGCTAGGCTCTCCTTGCTGACTTGACTAACACGAATGCGATCGCTCAGGGCAGCCAGAATGTCCTGGTGGCTGAAGGACATGGTATTTGCAACTTGCGCCACCTGAGGCTCCAGGACAGACAGCACCTCCTTCAGACCAGCAGCCCCTTCGAATGACGAGACACGCAACAAGGCAGTGCGCCGTTTCCCAACATATACCTTCACGCCCTGTTTGCAGAGAGACAGTGAGAGCAATTTCAACACTGGTGGCTCTACATCTGAATGCCTCATTTCCTACATCCCACCTTAACCCCTAGGTGACTGTATTTACGTATCTTACCGCTGGCAGCAGGGTGGAGCTTTCTGGGATGATATACACAACCACAGACCCACAGGCACTCTCACTAAGAATGTGCAGGGACAGATCAGCCTCTGTGTAAAAGAAAAATTCAAGTTAAGGCAGGCATTTATATCATTATAGAACCACAAATATTGTCCTCAACTCTACATAACACTTCCTAACCTTCAGCACTGGGCTGGTTTAAAGCATCTTCTTCCATGATGGTAGCAGTGCGATACTTGGTTTCATATCTGTACCGCAGCATGGTCTTTCCTAAAGCAGAGAAGACAGGAGTGGCTAAATGTGATGTCCTCTTGTTTACAGACACCTCATGTAAAAAGCAGAAAACAAAAAACCTTCTCACCATCTACTTGATGCTCCTGTTCTCTGGTCTGACTGAGTGGAACCTTCTTCTGCTGATCTGGGCTCAGCGTTCCTCGAGAGAAGACCACCTCTACCTCAACACTTAACTGGAGCTACATACACAAACAGCGACAAACCACTCATTATTTCACACCCAATGAATGATGAATCAATAAACTACACTGCCAGATTATCAGGCATACCTACTTTGGATTTATATATATACTAAACATTTTAGGTACCTAACATAGGAACATGCACTTTTTAGGTTTACAAGTACTGGTTATAGTGCACCAACCCATTCTCAACATAGCAGTGGCACATTTACTTTTATGGCATTTAGCTCTAGCTCTTATCTAGAGTGACTTACAGGGTTACTCACATTACAAAGTCTCTTACTGGTGTAGCATAGCATAGTTGCCCAGACTGGGAATTGAATCCTAATCTCCCACATGGTGTGGTGGCTCGTTGGTGGTGTTATCTGTTGCACCACACCAAACACGCAACAGATGTACTGTACTGATGATATGCCAGATACACTGGTACCAGTAATGCACAATGTTGAAGTGCTGAGCATGGCCCACCACCCAAAATAAAATCAGGCCTAAACTGGTTCCTTTCCCTTATACATGGTATGCACCTGAAAAAGCTGTCAATGAGTATAGATTCAGCGAACACTATATGTCCAAAAGACCTGCTCATCCAACATGTCTTGTGAAATAAAGGGCAATAATTGGGATGTTGTCATCCTATTGCTAGAGTAACACCATCTTCTTGTCTGAGAAAGCTTTACACCAGATTTAGGATATGAGCATTAGAGAGATAAGGTGATGTTCCACCATTCCATTCATGAACAATGCTTGGTAATTGCAGGATTGTGTGTAGCTACTCCAGAGTGTTTCATTCTATTAGCATTGTTTTACATCAATGCTGTCCAATGAAAAACATCTAGTATTTCCATTTTGTCTGTTTTGGTTTGAACCCTGTAGCTGTTCTGTACATTGTGTAAACAATTCTGGATGGCAGCAGACAGACCAATATAAATGCTCTAAAATTACTGTTAATTACTTGTGTACTACATTGACTTCCATTCAAAGTTATGAGCAATTTTGCCCTCTCCTCTAAAACTGCCATTTTGGAGATACATTTTTATCATTGGACAGCAACAATATGGAGGTTAAAAAACTGTGTGCCACTGGAAGCCATGCATGGAACCATGGAAAATCAGCAAGCCTTGGTACTTTTGCACACATAATGTGTGTAAAGCTGGTAATCTAGTTTATCATCACTGTCCAATGAAAGTGAAAATTTTACAGATGGGAAAAGGGATCTTAACTTTGATCCCTTAACAGTAATTTTAGAGCATTTCTATTGGTCTATTCATCCAGAACTATATACCAAGCACAGAGAGGATCTGCAGGATCCTAATCATGGAGAAAACGAAAAATGGAGATGGCTTTCATTGGACAGTAGTGAAACAGAAGAAGTGGGTGTGAGAGGAATGACCTGTAAGGAGTCGAGCTCACTGATTTGTGAAAAGGGAAGCCAGGCTCGGTACGTTTCAGTGGTCTTCCACCACAGAGGGATGCCCAACAAGATGACCACAGCGGCGATGGCCAGGGCAGCAGATCTGCCTCGCTGCTTTTCTGTATGTTGGGGTATAAATAGCGCCACAGTTAACACGGGGGTGTGCAGATCAACCTGCGGTCATTTACACATTTACACACACACACACACACACACACACACACACACACACACACACCAGTAACGGATATACATGACTGAAGCTCAGAGGTTGACCTGCTGGACACGCTCTAATGTTTGTTTACACTGTATGTTTGCTGATTACAGCTTCCGTTTCTACATACACTTGCAAAAACAGACTCATATACGAAACCAAGGCAAGACAAATGGAATACATTAACTGAAATACAGTGAAGAGCTCATGTTCAGAAGTGACTCGCCTATCTCAATCGCCGCCATCGCTGCCGGAAACTACGACCGTTGTGGCGATCCACACAGCGCTCTGACCAATCAGAGCAGAGGAGGGGCGGGGTTATTGCAGTACAGGAACCCCAATGGGCCAAATTGCGTCGAAAAAAAGATACATAAATATGCTGATAATACAGTAACACAATATGATCGTAAAGGCAGTGCAGATATGTGTATTTATTCATAGACTGAATAAACTGAAAACTTATGGGACTAACACACTTTTGTTTGTTTTTAATCTGTAGAACTAATGTTGTAGTTTGATGTACTTTAATTAGGAAAGTATAGGAGACAGCAGATATTATAGGCTACTCGAAATTTTCTTCATTCAAAATGTAGAAAATAAGATCATTTAAATATTTGTATGAATTTGACCATGTTTTGATAAAAAAAAGTTGCCTGGTGTTTTTTTCTTATAAGGAATAAAAATCTTACATCCTGTAGGAAATGGACCATTCAGAGTGTTCATGTGTGAATTAGAATATGTTTAATAATGAGTTCTTCAAAATACATGACGGTGTTTTTGTTATTTGTGTATGTTTTGGTATTATCCCTTCACATGACTTTTATTCTGCTAAAATGTGAGAGCAAATTTCCTCTCATTTTCCTCTATAATCCAATATAAAGGTGAGTGTCTTCATCAGCCCTGCTGATGCATACACTGATAAGTTGGAGTCTGTATGCAGGTTGAGCATGTACACATGGACAGAGCAGTAAACATGCACTGTCTCATTTGGCATTTAAACTGGAATGTAATTCAGTTGGAAAAGAGAGAGCTGATTTCCAAGCTTGATTATTCACTCATCATACATCACAGCATCCTTCACATCTTAAATGTACTCCTTTTGCACTTCCAGGAAAGTGGACTTTCACTTGTCATGTTGTAATACATTCATCATCATTCATAATAATTTGTGCTAATCAGAAGGAATATAAAGGAAAAGTAAAAGTAAATGTAAACTGATATGGGCTATATTTATTGAGTTGCACATACAAAAGTAGTGTCTCTTAGTACAGCATCGGTTATAACACAGATGTTTGGCTTGGAGAGGCTCCTACTCATGTCCTGTGATAATCCATCCTATGCATCTTGAATATACTCACTCAGTTCCTGCAGATTTTGTAGTAGGGCAGAAGCATTGATAGCATGTCCCATAGAATCTCACATGCCCTGTTATAGTATCTATGTCTTCAATACAAGCATTTGAGAGGGCAGCAGTATGTGGAAAAGGGTCACTGGTTGCAGGACCTCATTAACGTAAAATTGGGCTGTGAATGTGCTTGCACCCCTGGCCTTCCTGATGTGACAACATTTACATTTTGACATTTATGTCATTTAGCAGACATCCTTATCCAGAGCAACTAGAAAATCCTTAGCTAGTAGAGAAGGCTAGAATCCAGAGATTCCTCATGCTTAGATGCTGTCGAAAAACAAATGTCAGATCGGGGAGTAACATACTGTTGATCTAAATAAATAAATAAATAAGCCAATATTAGCACAAGGAAAACTAACTACTGGAATTAGAGAGTGGGGATGAAAATACAGTATAGGCAGTTTTGCCATTCAAATGTATGAGGGAATGAGCGGTGCTGTGCTAACCACCATAATGAATACACAAATAAACATTGTTTCTTAAAAGTACGCATATATCCACTTTTTTTCTTTTCATCCACAGTGAAACACACATGAATTAATGTACTAGAAGGCAGTAAACACACGTCTGGAGCGGTGGGCAGCCATGGCCACAACGTACAGGCAGTAGCTGGGGAGTTAAATGTCTTGATCAAGATCATTTCAGTCATGTCCTGCCAGCTCAGGGAATTGACCGGTTCCCTAACCATTGCTGCCCTAACCACAGGATACAAATTTCAGCTGCAGTAAGCAAAAACAGTAAAATATATATACATAGTATATAGTACTATATATTATATACAGGGGTACATTAGTATGGTGTACAATACAGCATCAATTCTTCTTGGGAATTACATTTTTTGGATACAATCCGGGTAAGCACCTGAACATCCACAGTTAATCCTGTTGGATGTGGTTGGTCCTTCTTGGTGGTATGCTGACATTACCCTGGATAACGTGGCTCTTGATACATCACAAAGACTTGCTGTCTTGGTCACAGATGCGCCAGCAAGACGTGCACCAACAATTTGTCCTCTTTTGAACTCTGGTATGTCACCCATTATGTTGTGTGCATTGGAATATTTTGAGCAAAACTGTGCTCTTACCTGGTAATTGAACCTTCACACTCTGCTCTTACTGGTGCAATGTGCAATTAATGAAGATTGGCCACCAGGCTGGTCCAATTTAGCCATGTCACAGTTGGGTGTGTGTTAAAGTAGGGAATCCTCCAAAATATGCAATAAAGCGGGATGGCAGGACAAGATCTGAGAAACTACTTGTGTGGTGATGATAACCAGGACAGGAAGTTTGGCTGGATATTGGTGGCAATAAAACCAGGGTAGGAAGCATAGCCTAATAAGTGGATATGTAATATGCTCCAAGGTTTGCCCAAAAACTCCAACATATACATTATTCATGGAAATGAAAGAAGCTTCTTGTATTTTTAAATTATTTTATTTTTATAGTTCTTTCTAATCTGACACACCAAGTGCTTAAAGAGGACAACAACACATTGACATCACAGTTTATCCGAATCAGCAGTGACTATGCCATCCCCCCACCAAACAAAACCTCAGAAGTTTGGTCCAAGCTGCAGAGTTAAGCCATGGAATTACATTTTACATTACATTGTCTACGTTACATGGTAATCTTCATAGTCTTCTATACCACCGTGCCACCACGATGAGGAGGGAGAGCATAGCACACTCAAGCGGAATACACAGAATAATACAACACGTTAAATTGCAAGTGTCCATGTCTTTCAAACCAATATAGTTAGTATTCTGTATTTAAATCAAACAGACGCACAATTCAAAAAACACTCATCACTACAATAGATGAGATTTGAACACTAAAGAAATGCTGCTCAGTGTCTGGTGTTAAGTCGATCATTTGTGTGCGTTGTGTGAGTGTACTGACCTACTCCCCACCCTCTCCACTGGTCTGCCTTTCTCAATTTCTCTCTCTCTCCCTCTCCATAGGATTAGACTCATTGTTTTGCTTTTGGTTAGCATTCACTGTTCTCTCATCAGTTAACAATGCTAATGAGACACAAGACGTCTGTATAGCATAAACAGATGAGACCACACAACACTACTGGAGAGGCTGTGACTGCACTTTATGGGAATGGAATGTAACAGACTGTGATAAACTACACAAGCTGAGGAAGGGGTGCCAAAACTGAACACATACCAAAATGAAAAAATGTTTTCAAATATATGACTTTAATCAGTTGTTAATATCTAGCCAAAAGGCAATACCATTTACTTATTAAACACTATGACCATTTCTGGTACCAGTGTTCATAACAGTTTTATTCAGCATCTCTCAATATTCACAAGCCTTTTCAGGCTCTTGTAAATGCCCTTTAAGCTCCCCAATCTCTGCCTTCCAATCTTCCCCATCTCATTTAAAACACATTTTAAATAGACAAACTAGAAGGACATTGCAATGACAACCCTAAAAGTACAGACAACAGCGCAGGCCTGTGATTGGTGACATGAAGGGTAGCAGCGGTGGAAGATAATATTGGTCGGCGGTAGCTGGAGAAGATGGGCGACTGGAATGCTTTTAGTAGGCATGGTTTGCCACATACAGAGACTGTCCTGCAGCTCCACCAGTTCCGCTGGACACATACTTGCCCTTGGAAGCCAAGCCGTTAGCCTGTGGGAGAGAAATTTATTATACCTTTTATGTAAACAAATCACAATCAAAATCAAAATTGACAATGAAAACACAAGCAATACTATATTGTTTGGCTGTTATTAGAATTGTGCCTCTTTATTCAGCTTCTTTCTTTAGCAGGCTAGCTACATTCCCAAAGCCGGTCCTGGAGCCCCTCTGTCCTGCATATTTAGTGGATTATGTGGATTATGTGATCGGCACACCTGATTCAGCTAATAAGATCATTAACAAGCCTTTTCAGGGGGTGTGTTAAAGCAGGAACATCTTTAAAATGTGCAGAGCAGTGGGGGTCCAGGATCAGGTTTTTACATTATGATTGACAGATGGTAGTCTAATGAGAGTTAAAAAATTTACACATCTAATATGAATGGGCTTCTGTGTAGTAATGGGTTTTGGAGAAAAAAAAAAAAAAGGTTAGTAGAATAACTGACCTCAGCACGCTTGATGAATTCCTCTGTAGCAGCCTTCTCATTGTCCCTGGCTCCACGCCAAGCACTGAGAGCAGAAGCCTGCAGAGCACGTCCATAGGAGAAGGTGAGGGCCCAGGGCTTGGGCAGGGGGCAGGTGTTGATTGCGTTCAGGTTGATGGATGCTTCCTCTTCACTCTGTCCTCCAGACAAGAAGGTCACTCCTAGATTATATATAAAAAAAGAAAAACTCAATTCAGGACCAGATACTCTCACCCTGCTTTAGCTAAAGAACTGACAAGTGTCAGTGTCCACAGAGCTTTCCTGACACTTACTACACAGTGGGCTATTACTAACGCAAATGCAGCTAGCAATTTGTGAAAGCGCAGTCCTGTTTTAAATATCATTACCTTACCTCATCTTGTATAACATTATTGAACAATTTTACAGTGTGCAAGAAGCATGAATTGGACCCCAGTGTACTTGACAACACTTCTGCCATAAGCAGTGTGATCCATTACCTGGGACTGCAGGAGGAACGGTACGACGAAGAGCAGTGACTGTTGCCATGGCAATTTCCTCATTGGAGAATTTGGTTGGACAGGAGTGTCCTGCTGTCACCATGTTAGGTTTCAGCAGTGTTCCCTCCAGGTAGACATGGTGATCAGACAGAGCCTTGTAGCAGGCAGCAAGCACCTAAGAAAGAGAAAGTGGATGGATATTAAAAGAATGATCTACTCATTCAGGCAGACTGCAGGTATAAAAGTGTTAATGAAATATTTACCTTCTCTGTGACATACTGGCAGCGTTTAAGGTCATGTTCACCATCAGGCAGGATCTCTGGCTCCACGATGGGGACAATGCCATTCTTGAAAAATAAGGGGACAATGAAAAACATTCATTTGTGTTGCATAATCAGACATGGGGATTTCCATCACTGGACTAGTTTTACCAGAAGAGGTACCATGTTCATAATCAAACGTTCTTAACTTCCATCCTGGAGTATCCCCTGCCCTGCACATTTTATTGTTTTCCCTGCACTCATCAAACCTGGACAAACCTTTGCTGGACAGAAAGTACACCAGGACCAAGGCTGATAAGATTTTTTTTTTTACAAGTAATTGTGCTCAACCGGGATTCCCTTACATACAATATTACAGAACCTGTTCTGGTATAGCTAATCCTGCTTGAATGGAGTTATTGGAACTGGCTGGGTGGATGTTATAGCTCACCTGCTGGCAGATGCTGGCATAGCGGGCCAGAACATTGGCGTTCTCTTTGATGGCCAATTCTGAAGGTGTGGTGTCACTAATCTTCAGCACAGAGCGCCACTTGGCAAAGTCAGCACCATCCTTCTTATACTGGGCACAGCGTTCAGAGAGACCATCCAGTCCTGCGTGAACACATCCACATAAAAAAAAAAAAGGGGAAGAACATTGACTAAATCTGGCACATTTTTTGTAAATTAACAAAGGGTGTATTTATACTATGCATAATGCACTCACCCTGTGTTGTTGTCTCGCCATTAGTTCCTGCCAGAGGAACAACACCTTTGTCAACCTAATGGAATGAGAAAAAATTCAATTGTCAAGATAAAGTTCACTATGACATCACAAACTCAAAATATCCAGTTCGCCATCTGTAGGCAAATACATGAAAGGACACCTGCCATTTACACAGCTCACTTAACTGACCTCCTAATTCTAATCCTAAGGTATTTATATATTCAAACACGCTGACAGCTATAGGACTTACAGGAGGGTACAAGGGTGGATTTACAAATCACTGACAGCCTCAGAAAGCACACACACAGCCAATAACACCACAGGGCCTAAGGAGATGGTGCTATTACTAGCTATGTGGAGAATTTAATGAGTGTAGTGATCAACAATCTTTAACCAGAATGATCCTTTTACCTTGATGCCCACAACAATGCCCCGGTCCTTGATCATCTTGACAAAGGGTGTGCCATCATCAGCGTTCTGGTACAATGTCTCATGGAAGAAAATAACTCCACCAATACAGCTGTCGATGCGCTGGTCAGCTGAGAAGAGGAGCTGGCGGTACAGACGACGGTTCTCCTCAGTGTTCTCAACACCAATGGGGTTAAGACGCTTGGCCATGCTGCCTGGTTACACACACACACACACACACATTTATTTATTGTTTTTTTTTGGGGTTTTTTTACTGCAAGATACAGGTGTGGTCATAGTTGGTCATAAATGAAAGCACATGTAAAATATTTTCTTATTGTCTACACTGAAAGAACACAAATGATTCATGAATCCCTTTGATTATATTATATTGAAAAAAAGTGCAATTTGGAACAAATTTTGGCTTTAATCCTATATTCTGAAATGGCTTTACAGCATAGCAACTCATCCCAGAAGTATTGGATGGAGCACCATCATTTCAGAGAACACAGTTCCACTGCACCACAGCTCAATGCTGGGGGCTTTACACCCCTCTAACTCATGAATGGCATTAGAAATGGTGTCAGTAGGTTTGTATCTACAGGGACTAGATACACATTGTGTGCATTTGCATTGATTCACAAACATTTGAATACATAGAGCACAAAATTACATTTTTTTAATTTTGCTCCCTGAAGCTAATAAAGATTTTGGGGCATTTTGTACAGGGTATAAAAATGCATCAGTGGATCTCAGGATGGTGGTGGTAATTCAGTTGCATGGATTTTGTACCATCACAGGCTAGCTTTCATATTCTCATCCTCACCTGTGGACTCATCTGCAGCGAGGATACCCTTCCCAGGTGCGACGATGCGCTGTGCGATATCAGACAGCTCCTTCTTCTGCTCAGGAGACAGAGCGGGGTACTGGTGTGTCATGATTCCGGCTGCTCAAACACACAAGGCAGGCTACAGTCAACACACTGATATACAAGACATTTGTAGTAGGGCTGGGGGCTCATATTGTATTTTACACACACACACATATATACATTATACATTATATATATATATATATATATATATATATATATAAAATCTCACATACACATCATATTGTCATTCAGCTAAAATATATCAGGATATGTTTTTTTTTTTGGTCCACATTGCACAGCCATAATTACGTCACCAAACTAGGAAAGAGGGAGACAGGCAGTTTTACTGGTTTAGCAGCTATGAGGTCTGTAATGAAAATGAATGCTTCCTAGATTTCCTGATTACAGGATCATGTACAGTGATCAACTTGCAGAAGTTAGTCTCTGTGGTATAGACAGGACAACAGACAGGGCCGTGAACAACCAAACATTCTGCACGTTGAAAATGCTGACATCGGCTATCCAAAAAGTGTCAGGGTATCAATAGAGCACTGGTTAAAATTCCACTACTGGTCCTGCACAGTGCACAGTAAGCGGCTGGATTACATAACCAACGCAGAAGTGTAGCCATCAAGCCATTTTCAGTCTGCTGCTTTATGCTTGGTCACCAAGGAGACAAACGCAGCGTGAAAGCGAGCGCGATAGAGATTATGTAATTATGCTTGTCTAAACTTTGCTGTCAGTGCTCGTTAAATCTGCTCACTGGTCAGTGTGCCATAACAAAAAGCTTTAAGCCAAAAATAAGATAACAGTTTCTCAGTTACTCTTTCACTGTATATTTATTAAGCTTTTAAATTTTGGCTGAACATCAGACAATTTTTTAGTGTAATGTAGGCTATTTCTATGGAATGCCAACTATAAACCTCATTTTCCTCGCCTTTAGACTATACTGATCTTCCCTCACACTTGTTCACTGTCATTTGCTCTCGTCCACTCATCATGCATCCTCTCAAACAAGCTAAAACTGGCACAGACTGGCTAACTCATTGTGTGAATAACATTAGGATGCAATGTTCAGCTCTGCCAAAAAAAAAAAAAAAAGCCCTCCATCCTAACCAAGACCAAAATGCCATTAACTAATCATATCAGCAGACACTTTGCAGATATGGCAAAACACCACCTTCACACATACAGAGGTGAATGTTCTAGACAAGTGCTGATAGTGGTTCTTATATCAGTGTAAAAGCAAGCTTAGCTGTTCTGCTGCCTAGGCTTTATAAAAGAGGCTACACCTCATTGATTCAGCTCAGCAATGGAAGTTTCCACTGACAAACAAGCCAGGAGCCTAGGCAACATCTCACCTCATTCATCACCACCACTATACACTGGAGGCATATGGGATCACCCATAGTTCTCTTCTCTACCAGCGCTGTTCAGCACTCGGGATAAACAGGCTTTTAAACTGGGAGAGCAAATCTGCGCCAAATGTTTCCAACAACCTTTTAAAAGATGTTGGTCTTTCTGTTTCCAGCCCACTGGTCCTGCTAAGGGCCTTTCATGCCATGCATAAGAAAGTGTACTTTATTTTTAACCCTTTCTGTTCCAGACATTTCAGGATAATGGTCAGTTACTCATAAGGCAAGGCATTATATAGTAATATTGATAAAGATATTTTGTACATGATTATTTATATATAACAAAGTAATCACACGATACAGTTTACCATCTGTGTACAATTTAAGTCCAAAAAAGGAGTGAGAGTGGGTTGTATTAGTCTTGTTCAAATCATGCCATAGAAACATTGCAAGTATAACTATTTAAATATGCAGCATGCTGTGTTTTTGATGTTATATGTAAACACTGACAATGTATAGAGGCAAGGTTAATCATATCATGTATATCATTTCTCTTAAGAATACCGAGATGGGTTTTCTGGTCACCTCACCTGCCCTCGAGTCGAATTTCAACTAAACCTATGAATACAGCATAATTTATTCAAATTGATCACCTTCATTATTATCTTGATTTTTTAAAAAGATTATTATTTAGAATATTTGCAAGAACATTTAGGGAAAAAAAATAAATGCATTCATAAACTGTAATATTTAGTTGGACAGGCTGGGGGTATTTTACACCTCTAACAAAGCACTTGTGTAAGTCGCTCTGGATAAGGGCGTCTACTAAATGCTGTAAATGTAAATAGTTTGTTTGCTTTGGTCCGAATCAGTTAATTTTGTGAACTTGGAGCATTTTCATTCATTATTTAGATGGATGCAACAAACCCTTATAGTATAATGAACCTCAACATAAAAGGTTCTAGAAGGAAATCAAAATAGTAAAGAGGTTTTGTTATGCATCACAGATCTCTTTTTTACGTTTATCTTTTTCAATAGTACGTTTAGGTGATGCTGGTCTGCTTTCCTTTAACATTTCTTTTCTTTGGGCCAATTTACTCCATTTGTAGCTCAGAGAAAATGTTATACATCTCTGCAATATTGGTCCAAGTATACTCAGTCAGTACACAAGTGTTTATATCAATATAAACGTGCTTATGTATTTTTTATATTATATATATATATATATATATATATATATATATATATTATTTTTAATAATAATAATAAAAAAAGGAGTACTCATTGTGGCACATGCCTGTAAAACCATCTGATGATTTGCAGCCTTAAAAGAAGTCACAACACAGTCATCGTGAGAGCACAGTGAATCACTGTGAATAAACCCTAAAAAAAATCATGCTGTAGCACAGTTATGAGTCTATCGGAAAATCTTGCCCATGTTGAAGGCCATGAGGTAGCTGTGCTGTAATGTTAAACAGGTTTCAAGTTTAGACAGCAAAAAAAGAATACGGCTAAAATGGATTCAAACATTCAGTAAGCCTTCAATGATCATTACTGAACTTTGAAAATGAGTTTAGGTGACAAAAAATAAAAATATAAATAAATTAACAAGAAGCTTAAAATGTTAAACCAAATAATTTAATTTTAAAATCATAGCAGTCCTAGTTGCATCAAATCATCTACATCTCTGAAACGTATAATTCACAGCAGTATTTCATGAGTCAATAATATCAATAAAATGAGTATAGCTGTACAAAAGAAAGTCAGTCATTAACCCTAAGGAGCAATTTAGATGGCTGGAAACCAAATATGTAAGGAGTGTCAGGACAAAAGAGAATGACTAGACCTGCCATGCTCACAATAGAGGCACTGAACGGCAGCACATCAGGGCAAATTACACTGTGTGCTCAGGTTAATCCAAGGCTTAGTTGTAAGATCAATGCGCTCCACTCACAGTTCTCTACAGCCTTAAGCATGTAAGCAATCAGAGGTCTGTAGGGCATATAGGCTAAACTATACAAATAGACATTAGGTTGCATTAAAGATGAGCTGTTTAATAAAAAGGTGTGGTAAGTGAGACTGAGTTTCATAAAAAAAAATTCACGACTGGCATCCAACGGTATCTTGCTGGGTCACGCGAGTCACCGATGTCATGGCCACAGAGGTCAACTGTCCAGCCTCATGATGTGCCTGAGCTTAAAATAGCAAGATGCGGCTACCTACTGACTGCAGGCTTGTGAAACAACTCCTTACGCACGTAGCCCCTGAGAAGGACATCAGGAGGTCAAACGCACCACCTCCATGACAGTGTGCTCCATTGTTCAGATGGGGATATGGAGAGATATCTATCTATCTATCTATCTATCTATCTATCTATCTATCTATCTATCTCTCTCTCTCTCTCTCTCTCATCATGAAGGGAGCATAAGATTTAATGTTTAAAGAAGAAATTAAGTTAAAATTCCAGTGTGTTTAAATATAAAAGAAAGGATTTCAAGGGATGTCCTGACTCTCACAATATACATTGTATCATATAATTGCCATTCAGCTAAAACATCTGTCCATATCAGCCAGTCCTAATGATTCCCAACAGTAGTATAACCATATAAAAATAAAAATTATTCAACAATAAATAAACATAACACCCTGCTTCATGAACATGTATTCAACATTCACATCATGACACACTGCCCACCCTCAGTGTAAATTAGGAACAGCAGCCCAGTATAATCAGCAGATCTGCTTCCTCCCTCTCTGATGGGGTGGTGTTCTGCACTGCGTCATGCCAGGAGGCAGACACCCTCCCACTCGTGGATCTGTCACAGCCATCAAAGCCAGGCCAGAATGGCTCGGTGTGCCAGTCAAAGACCACAGCTGCCGCTGCTGCTGGGCTCCAGGTGTCTCCAGATGGAAAGCTGAAGGTTACAGCTATGATGTGCTGTTTCATGGAACAGCAAAGTATCAGGTGATAAGAGGCTGAAAGGATGACACAAATGTTTAATGTCATCACAGTGAAGTCAGCAGAGAGGAGGGGATCAGGCTGCTGGGCTGGAACTGAAGCAGAGGCTTAGCGCCCTTTACCCATCGCAGCGCACAGCAAGGGCGTAAGAACCGTCAGGCGCATTCTGACCAATGGGAGAGCGCGTTCAGCACGTAAACATTCCATTATGTCACCGCGTTAAGCGGCCCAGAGATGCGTTACACGCGCGCAGGTCGCTGTTCGCGTTTATCCAGCACATAACGGCGCGACACGGCCGCGCTGCTGATGCTCACCTCGCACCACCTTTGCTATTATTAACCAATTAAAATGCGGTTTATTTAAACTACATTTGATTGAACTATATTTCAGCAGCTTCCTGGAAGTGCTCGTGCTCTGTATTTGTCTAATATTGTAGGTTTTATTCATTTATACACATAAAAATGCTTTAAATGATCCTCATTGTCATAATGACGGTGACTGGTCGTTTAAAAGAGCAGAGTTGAAGAGCTGGTCCTCATGTCGGTTTGATGGCCTCGGTAAAGGCGTGGGGCGATGACTCAACACAGCCGCAGCTCTTCCGGTGAAGCGCAGCTGGTGTGATGGAGATGCCTACGTGCGGACGGACACACGGCCTGCGCGAGCCCCGCTTACATTAACGGCGACCATCCGCACGCTCCAAAACACGCCACTGCTCACAAACTCGGTTAGAAGGCAGGTTTTGGGCGACGAGTTTCTCTTTCCTGTCCTCCAGCCCTCAATGCGGAAGAGGAGGAGGGGGAGGAGGAGATGAATGTCCTAACTCGTGTTCAAGGTTGCTGCTGATGGGAACGCCGACATTTTCCCCCCCCAAAGATGCTGCCCAGCCGCTCACTGCCTGCGTTCCCGCGAACTAATCAAACGCTCGTGTTTCTGAATTGTGAAACCTATACCATGTTTAACAGCTGTTTCGACGATTCACTTGCGAATATTCTGAACGGAAACGTCCCCGCTGGCGGGCTCGTCGACGTGAGCTGGCGAGGCGCACAGTGTAAGTAATGGAGCTAAAATACAAATAATAAAATAAAAGGGGAAACATCCCGCGTCAGGAAGTAAAAATCTACGGCGTGTGATGGAACGGCAGCGGAGCCGCACCGGCGCTCGGGACAGTTCTATTTCTAGGTTCCGGACCTGGATTTTCCACTTCTAGGTAATATAATTACATCCGAACATAATCTGAGAAACGTACCTGGTCGGAGTGGAAGTGGAGGAAGCGGATGCTCAACAGCTGCGAGTCTGGCGTTCTGGTACTGCAGCGCAACGTGACGGCTAACAAAAGCACGACCTGCTAGTTAATATTCATGAGGTCATGAATATTCAAAGCACGCCTTCCTAACGGCCCTACGTCGGCTCTACGTCACCCACTGCTGCCTGAAGCATGTCGCTCTAGCACGTAGGCTAGACGGGTGTTTCCCCTTTATGAGATTCGGTACCCCCCAATTATTAATTAGTCTTAATGATGATAATTATAGTTTGGTTTTCAAGCTGAAAGGTTCGTAATGAGTTTGTGACGTGGTTTATAGGACCATTCACTAGAACAGGGGTTTTTAAGGTCACCCTCACAGCCCACCAGATTATAACCAGCCCACAATAATAATAAAATAATAATAATAATAATAATATAATAATTTAAAAAATGTATGTAAAATTGTTTTTCTCTTCGATAACATTAAACTGATAATTACCTCACGTGACCTTTGCCATATCTGCTCATTTCTGTTCATACTTATGTTTATTGCTTGAATATGATTGATTTCTCAATATTTATTTATATATGTTTTTAATGTACTTTTATTATTTATTGTGGCATTACAGGCCCATTATAGACTACTGCCTCCCCTTGAAGACTGCAGAGCACTAAAGAGTGCTTCATGGCCCACAGGTTTAGAAATCCTGCACTAGTATACATGCTGTTGCGTACTACATACATGCAAATCAGCTCTGGATTTGTTCATAATATTCAGTACAGTTCATGTGTTTGTGGTGCATGAGAGTTAACAAGATGGATGGAAAAAGAAAATGCTGAGTCACGAAGAGTCATTGAGTACAGAATAAGTGAGATAATTTGGTACAATGTTTTATTTAAGCCACATTTTGTAGGTCTAAGCAATGCAAGTTGTACATCAAATATAACTGGAATTATGTATATTATGTAATAAAAATACTCAAATTCACAAAAAACAAAACACACACACACGCACACAAAAATACACATGAAACAACCTGACACAATGTCAAATATTTTTGTATAGTATGAATAATACTTGTTTGGTTTAAAAGGTACAAGAACAAATATAAGGTAAGAGGCATTCAGGGCAAAGAATAAGGATTGTCATCTCCGACAAAGACAAAAAATATATTAAGGGAAGTTTGTGCATAGATATCAGGTTCTGTGCCCTGAAACAACAAAAAAGCATAAAATTAAATATATACTAGAGAACTTTTATTTTATTTTACAACCTATAAAAGTCCCTTGGCTTCATTTCAACTGAAAACATCATGATGCTCCATTATGACCTTGAGCAAGGTGACCTGACTCCAGATTGTCCCATACATCACATCCCTGCAATTGGACAGCTGTGTTGGACAGAAGCATAAATAAGAATTTAATATAAATATTTTGGTACACTTACTGTGCTCAGTGTTTAGCTCCTCCACATTTCCATGCTTTCCATTACATTTGTAAACACGTTAAAAGACAAAAGTGCATTAGGCAATTAGACCTGTGATGATACAGTTTTAAATATAACATCATGCATAGCAGGTGTCTTAAAATATCAGGTCTTCTAGTGTAGGCTATTAATATCAAGGTTAATCATTCAATGTGTTATTTAAAGTAGCCCTGAGAATTGTGATAAGCTTATGGCTGGGGAACAAAAAAATATTGCTTCAATCTGTTTGTTCAGGAAACAAGAGCAAACATAAAACAAAACTGGCATATGAGCTTAAAAGCACAGGTTATGCACCATGTAGAACATCTCTTCAATTCATAAACATACATTTAAGAAAAGATCCTGCAAAAAATGGGTGTTGCTGTGTACCTGACAGGATTATATTCCATTCAATTTGCTAAGTGTTCAGAACTGTGCAGTGAGCAGTTATATGAGGACTTTTCTCCACCTATTAAAATTGGTGTCTCGAAAGTGTGTTGAGAGAAAATGACAAAGTCAGCAGTCACATTGTGGCTAGACAAAGGAACAGGCCTCAAACACATGCTTAAAGAATTTGCCCGTAAAATATCAAGTCTCAGGGCCAAATGTACACACAGAACTAAAGGTGGCTTGATGCACCCAAAATATGCTACACCATACTCCATCCATCCTACAGGCTTCTTTATGGTTTGCCTGCAATGATTGGGCACAAACCATGTACACCCTCCTGCACTGAAAAGGGAAATGTATTTAGATTATTTAGACCGCGTTAAATACATTTTAATTAATTAACTTTTGAAAATGAATTCTAATATAATTTATTCAGGTGGAATTTCAAACAAAATGTTGAATCAATAGATATAATGCATTGCTTTTTCAGTGAAGTTCACAATCTGATTCTCAGCTATTCCCACATTTTTAACAGAATTATATCTTTGTAGAATATGTTTGTAAGGACGTCCTTCATTTTAAACTAATTGTGAGAGCATATTGAGGCAACAACAAGGCATATTTTGCAATTGTGCTTTTACACATATGCATGTCTGGCCCCTGTGCATCTTGAGCAGTTCCAATAAAGAGAATCCTACTCAAAATTCAAAAACAAAGACAATAAAAAATTCATCCTTCAAATCAGGTAGCAGGCCTCAGCATCTGTGAAAGTAAGACATAATATATGATACATGAATATGATCAAGTCCACAGCTCATTGCAGTCAGTCAGATTCCTGCTACACAAACACTTCATGCTGTTGAACAATGCCCTGAGGTATGTGGTTTTGGATGATGGCCTCCACTAGTTCCATGTTAGCCAGTGTAGGGGACAGCTCGGGGGCCGTGGTAGAGGTGGAATCAGTGAGCAGGTCACAGTCGAAGTCAGGGAAGGGCTCCAAGGTGAGGCCTCGGCGGGCTTTGGCAGGGCGGTCAGGCCGCTTCTTCAGCTCCAGGATTAGCTCCATCGGGGTCTTCTGCAGCAGCTGCGAGTCAAAGGGCATGCCACGGAAGAAGGTCTGCCGCTTGAAGCGCTCTAGTGTTCGAAGACGACGCACTGGTGTCTTACATAGAAGCTGAGGGAGTCCAAGATCATAATAGGGTATTAAAATGATTAGTTTTGGAAAGCTTAGGTCTGAGTGCAATCAACATGTAATAAGGTATACTGCAAAATAACATTCTCAAGTGTTCATATCTCACCTCAGTGAGAAGTAGAGCAAAAGGAGGAGAGAAGCTTTTGGGCATCTCGTAGGGAAAGCAGCGCACCTTCCTCAGCATGCTGCAGTGATCTGGCTCAGGAGGCACAGGGAACTGAGACAGGAAAGGCCAAAGGAGTGAAATATTTAATTGCATACAAGAGGTCAAGAGACTGACACATGCAGTTGAAAGTAATGGTTCAATATATATATGAATTAAAATCCCTTGTCCCAACTCAAACTTAGTCAATCAAACAAGACATATAGTGCCTATAACATTCACGCCCTGGACTTTCTCCTCTTTTATTACTTTCAAAAATTGACTCATGTTCAAAATAATCTATTTTTTTAGTTCTGAAAAATAATTTCAAAGTAAAATGATTTCAAAGAGATTTCTACAAATATACTATGTAACTGACAAAAAAGGTAATGAAAAGGATAAGAGGGATTTAACTAAACAGAAAGGAATTTTCAGTGACTTGGAAGTTATTTTATGTCCATCATTAACAATCAGAAGTAATATGGCACATGTAAATCTGCTAAAAGCAGGCCATCCTCAGGAGATCCGTCAGTCACGACACCAAGATACCCAAGACATCACTGAAGGAGTAAGCAGCTGAAATGGAAGTGACACATATGACATCTGTTGCACATGTCTTTTTACCATGGCAAAGAGAAAAACACAGTAAAAGAAAGTTCTACAGTTCGACTACATTTCACCAAAAGTCATGCGGGAGATTCCAAAGTCAACTGGAAGGTTTTTGGTCAGCCCCTGGCTGAAGGTAGAGGGTAAAATGAATGCACCAAAGTAAAAGAAGCAACATAAAAGGAAATCCTGAAATTTGATTTAGTCTGCAATGATTTTGATATTAGGGAGAATATTATATATGTCATATATAGCAAGATAATGACACAAAGCATACAATGCAAATTACACAAACAAGATGAATGTTTTGGGGTGCCTGAGATAAAGCTTAGACCTCAAGCCAACATTAAAATTATTGTGAAAAAGACAAATTAAATTGATGGAGGTATGAATAATTCTTATAGTCATTTATTTAGTGTACAAAGCTAGAGCTACAAGGCTAATGTAGCTAGGAAGGTATGGACGCTTTAATCTGTCTGTTAGCATTGTACAAAATGCAAACCAAAATAATCACACAAGATTTAATATAATCTCTAATAGGTTTATTTATGTGATTTCTGACACAAAGTACATAATGTATAATGCTAACTGGTGGGCTTCCATTTGCTTGTAAGCTGCATAAGCATCATAATTCTAGTGTACCACTAAAGACTCAAACATGTCTTGACTAATGACTGTCATCTGAAACAAATGCAAGGAGAGAGAGAAATACATGCAGAAAAACATAAGCACAGCTATTCTGCTACACTCAAGAGCATCAATGATGCAGTCACGTGGCATAGACATGTTTTACGACCTCACCTTGCCAGTGGCCAAAGCAAAGAGCAGAATGCCTAGAGACCACCAATCAGCAGCGTGGCTATATGGACCGCCGCTCAGTACTTCTGGAGCTATGGGGGGAGGATACTTTCATTAGTCTGAAGAAAATGCCATGGTTCTTAACATCACATGATCATACAGTTTACTAACTGTATTGCTGTCCTGCAAAAACATGTCCATTTTTTACATTTTTCAATTTTTGACGATTGGAATCAGAGCTTTATATTCTCACAATGTCACAATAAATAGACCAATAGAAATGTTCCCAAATCACCTGGAATGAAATCCATTTACATTGACTTCCACTGAAAGCTAAGAAGGTTTTCCCTCCTCCTGGAAATTTGCTATTTTGGGCACATTTTTGCATGACGTCGACATATCAGCACTGTCAGTATTGCGATATTCAATTGAAACCAATAAATGCCTACGTTTACAATTTATGATGTAACACACATACTATGCATGCATCCATGTAAACATTCTCAAGTATATGAATGGTCCTATTGTCAGTATTTCATCTTAATTAAATTACCCATATACTGAATAGTGCCACAGATGGTGAATGCCCTCCCTCCTCGCTCGAGCCGTCGCGACAAACCAAAATCAGCCAGCCGTAAATGTCCTGTGACACATTCCCATAAACACATTTAATCACTGCAACAGTCTTACCCATTAACACATCTCACTACTGCAGCATTTTGTCCACTGGACTGGTCTACAGACCATGCACTTTACTGTATCATTTGGCTAGAACTGAGTAAATGGTTTCAAGGTCATTTCACATCCTTTAAAATCGCTGACTGTACTGTATGTACCATGACCATTAGCATATTTTACTGGCCCATTATGAATAAAAACTATGTAAAATAATTATATTATCTTTTAATATATATAGAGTATAATCTTAGTAATAAAATGTTTTCACAAGCATCATCTTATTACTTTGCATATTTAACAGTGTTTTTGTCTATTGTACCATCTATTAGAAATAAATAATAATAAGTATATATATATGTAGTAAACATTCAGTGTAGATTCTGGAATGTTCCACACTCACACTAAAGAAAATCTAGTCTATATCACCCTCTAGTGGATTCTGGGGAGAGTACAGCAAGCTCTTACCTTGATCCGTTAAGAGGATATTCTCCATCTAGAGAAGAGATACAAAATGAAAAACTTGATGAAAAGCTTGATTTACAGACATCTGATCCCATGTCTCTTAAATGATTCCACATTTTATCAACCCAGTAGGACACACACAAAATGATTACCTTCACATCACGGTGGATGATACCAAAGTCATGAAGAAACCCTGCAATGTTAAGTTTGCATATTATTGCACAATTTTCTTTTTGAAACGCAAACAATTATATACAGTGTCAATATGCACAGATGTACAACTTAGACATGCAGTTATTCCAATACCTTCATACTTCTAACAAATTTGAAAAGTCTACATTATTTTAAATGCTAAACACAAGTAAGCTAAACACTGCTGTGAAACAGTCCAACTCTGAAACCCCAAAACTCTTATGTAACAGACTTAACTCATTTTATTAATGCCACCTGTATTTATATACACCCAACCCACTAGCCAAAGCCTTTTGAGGCTCCATGCAATGTCTACTGTAGGAGAATATAGAAAAATAAAAAGGCCAAAAGCTAATATTAGATTTTACTACAGTTTTATTTTTGTTTTGTATTCTTCTTAAAGTTCTAAGTTCTATGCTGTGTAGCTGTGGGCTTCTCCGAGATGTAACACATAAAAGTGGCACATAAAAGTGGAGCTTTTTTTTTGCAAGTCCTCTGTTAAAGAGAAAGCAGTAGTGGAGTACATTGCAGAGCCCCTTTTGTGTCAATTATAGCTGCAAGTCAATTTGGAAAAGTCTCGATGAGCTTGCCACATCTTGCCACTGCGGGTTTTGCCCATTCCTCAAGGAAAAACTGCTCCAGCTCCTTCAAATTAGATGGTTTCCACTGAACAGCAATCTTCACTTTTCTGGCCACTCTTCCATAAAGCCCAGCTCTATGGAGTCTACAGCTTATTGTGTTCATATGCACAGATACTCCCGTCTCTTCTTGGAAACTCTGCAGCTCCTTCAAGGGCTACCTTTGTTCTTTGTGCTGCCTCTCGGATTAATGCCCTTCTTGCCCAGTCTGAGAGTTTTGGTGGGTGGCCCTCTCTTGGCAGATTTGTTATGGTATCATGTTCTTTCCATTTGATGACAATGGATTTGATATTGCTCCAAGGGATCAGATATTTGTATATTTTTTTATAATCAAACCCTATTTTGTACTTCTCAATAACTTTGTCCCTGACTTGCTTGGAGATCTTGGTTTTATGTTTGGTTAGTGGTGCCTCTTAATAGTGTTGCAGCCACTGGTGCCTTTCAGAAAAGATGTGTATATACCAACAGATCATATGACACTTGTGCTGCACACAGGTGGACTTCATTTCATTAAACATGTGATTTGGTAATTGGTAGCACCAGAAGTATTTCGGGGTTTCATAGCAAAGGGGGTGAATATATATGCACATGATAATTTTATAACAGACTTGACTTAGGCTAATGCAGCGAACAGTGCATAAATCTAGCCAACTACGGACAAAATTACATAAAATACACTTGAGCTGGTTTGTAATGTGCAAACAAATGCAAATGTATTCATTAGCTGAGTGTGACTCATCGTCACTTGCCACAGTTCTGGACTTGCACTCATTCGTGTAGGTTCAGTGCAATGACTGTATATACACACTGTGTATATAACAGTAGACAGGATATGTTTAACTGAGAGAGTAAGAGCATTTCCACACACAATGCAAAGGGAACTTGAGGTTTAGGTTCAGTAATGTTATGTGCCCAAAAAATGAGGTCAGCTGACAACCTGAATATACTGAATGACCAGGTTATTCCATCAAAGGGTTTTTCTTCCCTGTTGGCACAGGCATATTCCAAGATGACAATGCCAGGTTCATGGGGCTCAAACTGTGAAAGAGTGGTTCAGGGAACACGAGACATCATTTTCACCCATTGATTGGCCACCACACAACCACTGAGAATCTTTTGGATGTATGTGGTCCAAATCTCCCATCATCAATCCAAGATCTTGGGGAAAAAATAATGGACAGAAATAAATGTTGAAGCAATGCCACAGCGAATTTGTTCCGTAATCAAATCTAAAGGCGGTCCAATGAAATCTTAGTGTGACCTGCTTCTTCACAACATTTCCCCTCAGAATTCTACACACAATACCCCACACTGACAAAGTGAGAAAAATGGTTTGAAAATTTTGCAAATTTATAAAAATTTTTGAATTTGATGCTACAAGCTTGGCACACCTGTTTATGGGACATTTATCCCATTCTTCTTTGCAGAACCTCTCAAGCTTCATCAATTGGATTGGTGCACAACCATTTGTAAATATCTTCAGAGATTTTCCAATTGGGTTTAAATCTGGGCTCTGGCTGGGCCACTTAAGGACATTCACAGAGTTGTCCCGAAGCCACTCCTTTATTATCTTGGCTGTGTGCATAGGGTTGTTGTCCTGTTGGAAGATAAACCTTCATCCCAGTCCGAGGTCCAGAGCGCTCTGGAGCAGGTGATCACACAGGATGTCTCAGTACATCGCTGCAGTTATCTTTCCCTCTACCCTGAATAATATCCCAGTTTCTGCTGCAGAAAAACATCCCCACAGCATGATGCTGCTTCACCGTAGGAGTAGTATTGGCTATGTGATAAACAGTGTTTGGTGTTCTCCAAACATGATGCTTGGCATTCAGTCCAAAAGTTCAATCCTTTTGTTTCTCATGGTCTGAGAGTCTTCTAGGTTGCCATATACCCTCTTACTGAGGACTGGCTTCTGTCTGGCCACTCTACCATAAATGCCTTATTGATGGAGTACTGCAGAAATGGTTGTCCTCCCACAAAGTTCTCTTCTCTCCACAGAGCAATGTTGAAGCTCTGTCAGAGTGACCATTAAAGAATGCTTTTTGTCTGGAAAATGCTTTTTTACTGTGAATTTAGAACCACGACTCACCTAGAGCAGAGCCAAGCTCAGCTGCAAACACCTTCACAGCATTCTCCGCAAACTGACCAATCATCACCCAGTAGGTGTATAAATCTCCTGTGCTGCAGTAGTCACACACTAGAAAGGGAATGAGCAGAGTGTCAACAAATATGTACATTCAAACCAACACAACGAGCCATAGAAAGGGAGTCGAAAGGACACACAGATACAAAACACACAGCAATACTGAAGGCTAGCTAGACAGATGCACATGCACACATATACACGGTCAAATTCTAACTCAATCGCTCACACAGACACAAGCACAGAGATCATGTCTGTTACACTGGCACAGGACCAGACTCAAACCAACACATCTGTCAACGCCATCTGTCCCAATCAAAGATAATCACGCACATACATATAGATGAATTTACACACACAGACAAAAAAGTAAAAACCTGTTCCAGATAAACCCTTCAGTTTAGATGAAGTCAATCATAACGCACACTAGCAAGCACTCAAATCAACAGCTGACCCACAATAGAGAGTCACTTCTTCACACAAGTACAGGTGATCTTTTATGGCTGCCCCCTCCAAGTGGAGTAGTCTACTAATCTACAGGTTTGAATTAACAGCATTTATTTGTTCATTGTTTATGTTTATTTATTATTTTTACATTTACATTATTACAGTGTAAACTGATAGCTTTTGATTTTGCTGGTTAAGGCTATGCTTGTTGATTTAGCTTGAGCTTAGTAAGTTTTGATAAGTTCATTACTCTGTCTGGAACGGAGTGTGACGTTTCTGAACTGACAGCTATTTTGGTAGAACCATATATACATATCAGCCTTATGACACAAGTGGTACCCAACATTAGCACATCCAGTTTATATAGTTTATATTAAAACCTAAATGTATATTGAGCTCCCATTAAAAAAGATTGACCTAATTCAAATGAAAACACATATTTGGAGTTTTAGCTTTATAGAGAACATAGAGCATTTAAGGATGACTCCAATAAACTAGAATATACACTTTACAAACTGAATTTAAAACTTTGAATATGACATTCCAGTGTGTAAGGTCTTGCACTTCAAATTGGTGATAAACAACTATGGCTTATAGTGGCTTTTTAGTAGACTAAAATGCTTAGAGAGGACAGCCCTCTATACAGATGTGCAAGTCAGAAGTCAGGTGACAACACTAGAAGAGTCATGACAGGTCAGTCACAACACTGGAGCAGAAGAACAAACACCACGGTTGAAGGAAGGGGAAAAAAACATGTTTGCTAAATCTGCGAAGAAAAAGAAACATCAGGTTCGAACAGGGGTGTGATTGTGGTGTGGTGTGCTGCAGAGCAGGATTGGGATCATCTTGAAATTCCTTACATTCTGTAGTGCTCCCTTTTTCATCTTTACAATAGTCCAGTGGTTCTCAATCATGGTCCTGGAGTACCACTGTCCTGCAGATTTAAGTGTTTTCCAATACATCCAGGTGTGGAATGGCTTATTTAGTAGACGATGACTTCCTTACAGCCTCGTTGATTAAAATCTGTATTGTTTTTCTGGTTGTTTGTTATTTTTGCTCGGAGAATTGATTACATATCTGACTTTATGTGGGAATTGGTATTTCTTGCTCCTGGGCTCCCCTACGGTCAGGAACTGGATTTTGCATTTTGAGCTATCCTTCAAGAACACCACACTTACATTGCTGGACTACTAAACAATCAGCATAAGTGAACAAAGCACATGGACTGATATTGTAGAGTAATATTACATGATTCAACACAAATATGAAGATGCAATTTTACACAGTTCTCAAAAGCATAGTCCCGTCCACAGTAGATGAAAATTATTAATTTGAGGGCATTATTTGCAATTTGTGCTCAATGTTTCTTTAATTCAAGGGCAGGATTTCAGATTTGTGTTCACATTTTTTCGAAATCATGAACATGACAGAACTAATTCATTCTCTAAATTTATTGCACTTGTATTGCAGGTTTCAGCTCATGCAGATACAAGATGATGATCTTTGTCAATCTAACTGAACTTTGCTTTATATTATATATATATATAAAAGAAAAGTTCAGCTAGGATGGAAGAGTGAAATTCTGTATCTCTCACGAATATCAAATATTAACTTTACAGCAGTTGTTAAATTATGTATTTATATGGCTTATTTTTAAAGGTTCTTAATAATTATTATTAATAAGCATTATTCAATGCTAATTGTATTACTTCAATATGTGTATTAAGTTTGAAAATCATTACAATTTTTGGTCTCAATCAACTACATAATATATTTCTTTCAAAAAAAAAGAAGCTTGTTTTCAAGATTAGTGAAGTCAATTATATTTGGAATCATTTTAATAAATTAAAATCTACACACATGTTATTTTTTCACTTTAACATATATCTAGGTCCAGAACTTTGAGACAGTACCCTTCCCTTGAACAAATCACAGGTGTGGCATTCACAGTAATATCAAATTGTATAACTAATCTGTGCCTTTTGTGTCAGAACAACTGTGATACCCTTAATTCCCATCATAATACAAGTACAAAGAGACACAGTCAGTGTGGCCTCGTTTCTACTGAGCCAGCCTGCCATCACTTAGTGTAAGAGACAGCAAAGTCTAACCCCTGAGAATACAGCAACATGGACTGTCACTATATACTGATAATCTACTTAACTGCCTTTTAGCCTCTTGGCTGGTGTAGACTCTGCAGTCCTGTTATCTTTTGGCTTTCCTTTAAGAGTGTCTAGTAAAACACATCCTGTCTTCCTAGTCTTGAGTGCAGCAGAGATTTTATTCTGCACAGATGTGATGACCTGTCTGAAAGGCGGACTAGTGCAATGGACACTACTGCAAGAAAATGGAGGCTTGTTTCTTGATCCTGTAGTCCATCATTAGTGATCTGCTTTTGAATCAGTTCCCCCAGCTCATTCTCTCTTCCGAAAGTCCGGTGAAAGGTGCTTCAACCACCATTAAAAATAAAAGGTGCTACAAATGGTTCTTTAGTGATGCCATAGAACAGGGCTAGGGAACCCTGGTCCTGGATTGCCAGGTGACTACAGAGTTTTGTTCTTTTTCCTGCTCAAGCACACCCAATTCAACTCACATAAGTCTGATAGAGCAGAGATGTGCACAAAACTCTGCAGTTACCCAGCACTCTTGTTCTATGGCATTACAGAAAAAAAATTGTATTTAAGCCAAATTTAGTGTCTTGAGTTAAGTTTTCTTCTTTAGCTTTGTGCCAGATCTAAAAAGCTTGATTGCTAATGTGATTTCAAATAAACAACAATATAAACCATAATCTGAACAAAGATGTAAATATTGATTACTACTTTTAATCACATTATTTAGTCAGTTTTACAGGTAAAGGTGTATCACACAGCATCAGAAACCACACAATCATAGTCTATTGAGTGTTTAGCCATGGAGTTCACACAATGCATAATTGGTTTATACAAGCCTCCATTACTTATTTACATTACCTTCAGACCTCCCGTGCAAAAACACAAAACACTGCATACCATACAGTGCGTCTAAGTAAGAGATAAACTGTGTACATTATCTTAAAGGAGCACATTTTGGAAGGATATGGGAGGAACCTAAAAATGTGGAAAAGTGGGTTTGTGCCAGCTAGGGGAACAGTGATCAGGTGTGAGGAAAAGGTGGACATTCTGGTTGGAAAAGCAGGAGGAAAGCTGGGCTGCGGTGGGGGGGATCTGAGTCACTCACTAATGTAGAGATGATGCTGGGTCTGCCAGCAGTCCTGCAGGTCATGGACGAAAGGGTGGCGGACCTGACGCTGCAAGGCAACAGTCAATCAACAATAACAGCACAAGCTCACTAAGGGAATGAACCACTGTAATTCTGCCTTTCTTCAGAGGTTTGAAGGGGTGGAGGTTTACATTCACTCTTCAATATTATACAGTATTATTATCCCTAAGAACAAATACTATCTGATTTACTATAACAAAAATGGAACTGAATGGTCCTTCAACTGTCAGGCCGGTCCCTTACAGTAATGGATTACAAATCACTTTGTCACTTAAACCATTGGGCAATAAACAGACATTTGTTGTTGGAACCAAAGTTTCAAGAGAAGAATAATGAAAAAATGAATGTGTGAAATCTGACCTGCACTATCACTTCTTCTTTGGACTGGTCCAACACACCGAGTCGAAGAATCTCAGACTTTGGGATAACCTTAATAACCGCAAACAGGTACATAATGTATGAGGACATACAACATGTGAAGCTCACTGTGCTCAACTAAGTTTGGTCCACAGAAAACACAGAGTTACAGAGCTGCCAGTAGACCTTTGGTAAAGGTAAAGGTTAATTAAGCTAATGCAGTAAAACCTAAATTACTATTAGTTTAAAAACATTTTAGAGTGAAGCTGAAGCACCTGAATTGGATTTAAAACAATGACTATAAAGTATGGACATTGTGGTTCTATTCCTTTCCATTCTACAAAATTATGCCAAAATGATCTGCCATGTTGTCAAATTTCTTAATAGAATCTGCACAATAGAAACAAGAGGCAGAGCCAGACACATCTCACAGAGCAAGATGCCATCATACAGACACAGCCAAGAAGGTCAGAAGCAAAGTGGATTTGTCCAGTAAGTGTAATGTTTCAACAGAAAAGTGCAGTTCATGTGTTTTATTAGGAAACATTACATTTACAAATTTACATTTTCATAAAATTACAGTACTGCAAATCAGCTCTGATTTCTCAGCTGCTGAGATGATCCAAAGCAACTCTGCTCCAGTTTAACCTCCAAGCTGCTGCTGCCATGGTCAGAATGCATTGATGATTAAATGGAAAAAAAACCTCTAAAAACAGACTGTCTAAAACTTATCAGAATAAACCCTAAGCTGTGATTACACTCTCACAAGCCTCAGTGATTTACTTTAAATGGAGCAAATGGACTTTATTCATCAACCATTCTTTTCAACATTCTTTTCAAAACCAACTTGCATAGTTTTCTCAAAGACTGTGATTTTCACCAGTGTCTTCTTATTTGAGATCTATCATTATTAGACCAGAGCTCTGAATTCTGTGGTTTGAAAACACATCATGAATCTGAAATAGACTTTAGGAAGATAAAATTCTTAGGATAATATTGATGAAAGAGACCCAGTGTTAAATAAAACTTCAAGAGGTTACTTGAATAAACCATAGACCAACTTGCTTGTGTTGGTGTCACATGGGCAAAAACCTGGGATAGAAGGGTTTGAGTTAATACTGGGATCCAGTTGCGCTTCCCATTTGGGCTCCATTGTTGCACAGTCCAACTTTATATCAAATGGGTCCCATCTACGACCCAGTGTGCAGTTGACGACCCAGACGGGTCCCATGTTTAATCCCCTCCTGGTCCCACCACTGATCCTGATTCCCAGTTGGGCTATCCATATGAGCCAAATATGCACAGGTGAACTGGGTTAATATTGTGATATTCCAAAGTAGGTAGGAGTAATATCTTTACCTTAACTGCATACGTCTTTTGTTTGGTCTTGTCCTTCACCTTTAAAATGGGACCAAATGATCCTTTTGCAATGTAACCCAGAACCTAGAGGAACAGCAGGAACACAGAAGTGGAATACAGATCAGTTTACTACTGTACCATATGTGACCAGGGGTAATCCATTGTTTTCTTAATCGTGTCCAAATACAGTAATCAGGGACCCTGCCTCAAAGATCACTTTGTTCCTACTGTTATCAAACATTCCATGGTGAAAAGTGTCCTACCTGAAAGTGTTCATATCCAGGGACAGTGCGGTGGGGGAACTCAGGCAGAAACATGGTGATGAACCCAGGGAGACTCCATTCCATATGCAGTTTCTCTGGGCCAGACATGGAGGACAGCAGGTGCTCTGGGATACGCTCCACTTTGTCCTGAATCATCCGGCGGGATGGGGCAAGACGGCATAATGCAGATGGGAGAGAGATTCCTATACTTGAGAGAAAGCCGCGCCATCCAGACAGATAGCGGCTCTCCTGCTGCAAAACATGGCCACCATGAAATATGGAGAGTGATTAAATTAATTAAGCATCTCTGAACATGAGTAAACGCATCACTAATTATGCTAGAAAAGTTCACACTGATCTAAATTAAGCCTCATACATAGATGACTAACTGCGTTTGACCTTAAAATATCCTTTGGCATTTCTTGGCATTGCCTGCAGCAACACTGCAGAAATTTATCATGATGAAACCAGCTGGTGCATCACTATGGCACATCACATACATTGAGGGTGGGCTTAGAAGGCAAGTCAGATCTGATTTGTTCAGCTTACAAGGACAGTGAGATCCACTGTTATAAGAATAGAACTGTGAACTATTCTGAAATATTTAAGAAAGGAAAATACTTAGGAAGATACTGATGAAACAAAACTTAAAGCAGGCCTCCAATGGCTTACTCAGATAAGAGCATTCTGTTAAAGGTACTACATACATACATGATCTTACATTTCACAGATGGGTAAAACCTTGCCTGGGGGAGTGGGTTTATTCAAGATGTAATACTGAGACCCAGCTTTGCTTCCTAAATGGATCTATTGTTGCACAGCCCAACTTAATCTGACATGAGTCCCATCTAGGACCCAGTGTGCAGATGACAACCCAGATGTGGCCCATGGCCGGTCATATACACTGAGGTTGGGTTTTTTTTTCTCATGCACTATTGTCTATATTGTTTACTGTAATATAGTCTGTATATTATATATTATATATATATTTATATAGTGCTGCTTCTACTAAATATTTTTTTTCTCTGCCTATCTTTCTGCTTACTGTACTATACTGATGCTGCTACTGGAACCTTAATTTCCCTGAAGGAAACCTCCCAAGGGATCAATAAAGTTCTTTTCTATTCTATTCTATTCTATTCTATTCTATTCTATTCTAAGACAACAACCAGCCTTCTCTCATTCTGTAAAACATCAAGGGATAAAGTAAAGATTTTACACTTCGATACACAATATATTAGAAAATATAGAAAATATATTATTTTTAAGTACATAAATATATTTTTGTAGTTTTTGTTGTTTTATTAGTATTTATAGGGTTAATTCAGTTGTGGATTATTTTTTAAAAGTTAAATATTCCCAATTTCAACAAACCCCGTAATCAAAATAGCAATAATTGATTAAATTAAATAAAATTAAATAATAAATTGAATTACTGAATGAATTAAATGCACACATACATACAGCGCTACCTTCGGGAAACCACACAGTCACACACAGCATTTTCCATAATTCTAGGGATATTTTCCCGATAATTCCCAGGAATCTTCACTAAAATCCCCCAAAACAAAATCAGACCACCTGTACACGCGCCCTCCTCCTGTGTATACGCACCTTGGTGGTCTTGCTTTCCTCCGCGCCCATCACACCCGCTCACACTCACTTCATCCTCTCTTAGGTTCGTCCATGTTGTGCTACAGCGTTAGCCCGCAGTTTTCCACACTCTTCATGAATATACCTTTCCTCACCGAGCTAAACGAGAACACTGTCCCCCGAACTGTGTTTAACACAAGCACAACACGGTTACATCCCGATCCCCACGATAAAACCAGTTCCGGCCAAATAAACAAGATAATCCATGATAGCCTCGTTTCCCGGTCCACTCCTATTCGGACAAGCCCCGCCCCTGCCCTGCGATTGGCTGCTCGTTCATTCAGCTAGGCCGTCTGTGTATCAGTAGCCTATCCTGCGTAGTGATAGACATCTGACTGACCAATCGCCATGCGGAAGGCGGGCTTTATTGAAAATACGTGGGAAACAAAATAACGGTCCCCGATGCTGATCGCCTGTCCAATCACATTTCTCGTTCGGCTATGAACCACGCCCACATCCTTAGGCGCGGAGCCTTCCTCTAGGTCTGAATAATTTACCAATAACTTCCAAATGTGTGTGTGTTGTTTAGAAGGTGTCTTTCCAGCTGAATAAGCAGAAAATATTAATGAAGAGAAATCTGTCGTAGAGAGGAGTCTCCTTTTACACGAGGCTCTTTTTATCGGTGAATTTCCTTGTTATGTACTTTTCATGCAATTTGTCTGATTATGAACAGCTGTCAAAGGGCATAACAGACATCCTGCAAACGAATAAGACAGGGAGCATGCAGAAATCCAATGCATTACTGAAATGCAAAGGATAATCCAGAAATATATTAAACCCAGAATTAACACTGTATGAAGGTCCAGCATCTGTGATGATGCTGATGAAGTGTGTGGTTGCATAAGGCGTAGCATAAGTGATTGGATTATCTCAGTGGTATGGGGGATTTGACAGATGATATCTTGCAATCTGGAACAACCTGTTCATGGTGCAACATGTATGCAACTGAGCTCTGCTTAGTTGGTTAATAATACATGCATCACCTAAATAATAAATATAAATTATAATAAATATTTGCACCCAGAAATATTGCAATGCTATTCAGAAGTACCAAAATGTTTACTAGGAATGTAATGGATGAATGTAAATGAATGAGAGTCTAACTTGTTTTTAAAGCTGCATGTTGAGCATAGCCTTCAGACACTTCATCTGACACAAGTAAACAAACAGGACCCAGTCATGTCAGAATTTAACAATTGCCTAAAAAGCCACCAACCAAGGTCTCTCCATCTAGGGTTTTTTTTTTTTTTTAATGGCTATATTGACCCTAAACCTACTGTTTCTGCAGCTAATGTTATAAAGTTAATAGTCAACTAAAAGTCAGTTGTTGGTATCTTGGAAGCATCGTGGCTTATTGCTGCTTAAAAGATCATCTCAGACTTTATGCTATTACACATACCATCATATATCAATGCCGACACATATGGGAAGCAAGCCTTCCATTAGACCCAGCCATTAGTTCACCTTCATAGAATAGAATGCATACCTCTCTCTCTCTCTCTCTCTCTCTCTCTCTCTCTCTCTCTCTCTCTCTCTCTTTCTCACTCACTCACTGCACAATTGCCCATCACAACCTAATAAGCAAATGTAATTTCAGACTGAAATAATTCATTAACCATATATGACCTCTCAGAAAATTCAGACACCCTGCAAGAGAATCATTAGAAAATGAGCGGTTTACATATCAGTTTCTCACACTTATACAGCATATAGTGCAAATGTCCGGCTGTATTAGTATTGGTGTACTATATTGGTGAGAAAATTATACGTCAACCGAATACATTGAAAATTAATCAGCACAATAAGTAAATAAAAATAAAATAAGCAAATAAAGAGTACATTTTTATATCTTTGCTATCCAATGAAAACCACATGTGTCTTAGTTCTCTCCATGATTTGAACCCTGTAGCTGCTTGATACACTGTGTTAATATGTCTTATACCAATAAAAATGCTCAATTTTAATTGTTTTACATTAACTTCCATTCAAAGTTAAGAATATTTTTTGCCTTCTCCTGTAAAGTCACCATTTTGGAGATGTTTTTCATTGTTTTTCACCCTCAAGTTTTTCATTGGACAGCAATGTTATGCATGTTTCTCCAACTACACACACACACACACACACACACACACACACACAAAGGGAACGCAAGGGAACATGAGCCACAGTTTCTGTACTCTGATCAGTACTCTGTGTCCTGTGCCTCCCACTGAGCCAGTGAGGGCTGAGTTTATAGATGCGCTGTGAGAGTCCTCTAAGTGCAGCTGGCGGACCAACGAGAAACTGGCATATCCATCTCAATCCATATCCATCCGTCTTCAAACTTTTTTTTTTTTAAATAATTTTATTTATAAAATTTTTCCAACTTATACAACGACATGTCTTCAAACTTTTAGTTACTAAAGAGTTTTCGGCCATTTTTGGCTTAGCAGCACTCCGGCAGAGAAAAGTGGCGTTATAGTGAAATAACGGTTCAATCTCAACCAATCAGTGTGCGTGGCAGAAACTGCTTCATGAAATTATTTATATGGATTATTTTTAACATTATAGCTAAGATTTGCAATGAAATGACTACTATAAAAGATGAATTCATTGGGCTGTTGTATATTTTCCAGATGCTGGCGGCCTGCAGACTCAGCAGTGGCGATGGCACGGCGTCACCGTGGCGGTGTTCCGATTGGCATCTGTGTTCTAACCCACTACAAAGTGCGCTCCGAGAACACTTACAAACACTTGCCGCTAGTGTCAGGACCTATATGTGTACAATTACCATTGTGTCTCTTTACCCAGTACTCTCGAGACTACTGCATTCAGGAGATATCATTTTTATTTTCTTAACAATCGAAAACATGGCCAATGATTTAGCTTTTGGGACTTTACCCAGCCCAACAAGCTGCAACGTGAATATAAAGATTACACAGGACCTGTGTCGCTGACGTTTGCTGACGTTCAAGCACCAGTGGGGTTAGAAACGCCTGAATTGTTCGCGCTGACTCGTAGCAGTCTAGTTAGAACACAGCAGTGGATATTGGAACACAGCTCATTTGTCAATATGGCGGCGCTCGTGCGGCACGCTGCGGGCGTGTGTACAGTACTGGAACCGACATGGACAGTCAGAATCAGTAGATATGTGAGACGCAGGCCGCCGAGCCTCCGGACCGAGCCTGAGTGTTCAGAAGTGCAGTTTAAAGGAGCAAAGGCAGCTCCAGTGAAGGAGGCTGAAAGCAGTATAGGTCACAAACATGGAGACGAGGTTAGGGCTGCACTGCAGCATCCAGACTCGCGCTCTCAGAGAACGGCGAGGAAGGAAGCTGTGTTTACCTCCAGGCTTTTAGGATTAGACCCAGTCAGTGGCTTGCGGTATGAAAAGGCCCACTCTGGTGACAAGAGCCTGTCGTGAGTATTTGGAGCAGACTTGGTGAGCTGTAAACAAGCTGTGTCCATTACTTCTCTGAAAGGGACAGGCCAGGTTTCCCTCGTGTGTTTTAAATGCCAGAAAGAATGTAAACACCTCCTCCTAGATTTCTTCTGAAACCACAGGGTTTAATGGGGAGTTTCTTCCTCACTTTGCTGTAGTATGAGCTTCTGCTCTTCTGAGAAGCCTTTACTTATCACATTATAACATTGCAGTGTGGATTTGATTGCATTCAGCCACACAAACATTACATCAGGCACTGATTGTATTTCTTTTTTTTTTCTTAAAAATATTGTCCAATTCCCCCCATTAGGATTTATTAGGACCTTTGATAGAAAGCCAACCACCACTTTTCAGATGGCCACCACTGGCAGCCAACACGCTTGGAAAGTGCCAGGTTCTCAACTCTGATAACAGATGCCTGTGCCAACCTGGGTGCACTGGATTTTATGTGGGGACACTTGTTTTAACTCTGGGAAAAAAATAATGTGCACGTTTCCCACCTGGACTGGATTTTATGGCTTGCATGATGAAGGACTTGGTATTGGCCGTTTGCTCCAGGAGAGAGAGCTCCTGCTTCAGACCAGCAGCCCCATCAAATGAAGCGGCAAGCAGCAAGGCTCAATACCCATTTCTGATTTCGCTCCAGTGACTAATCAATGGCTGTGCCAACCTGGGTACACTAGGTGTGATGTGGGAGTGCCATCTACCCACCCAGAGAGTGTGGCCATTTTTCTCTGCTGATGGCAAGCAGCAGGACCCTGGAATTGAATTTGCAATCTTTGGATCATAGAGCTAGTGCATTAGTCTGTTGAGCCACTTGGAGCCCAGACACTGATTTTTAATGATCAGTTTTGAAACACAAGTGCCTCTCCAATGTATCCCAAAGATATTGGCTGGAGCTCTAGAGAACACAGTCCCACTGCGCTGTCCCATTGGGCATGGTCATGTCTTTTGTTTTATTTTTATTTAACCCATGTCTGAAAAATGAGTGCACCTTAAAATATTCATTGACAAATTAAAAAGGATGACTATTTTACACAGAAGTGAGTGTCTTAAAGTCTTGTTTTTTAAAGTTTCTTATCTCTGTTCACAGACGTTTGGCTAGCTTGGCTTGCTCAAAGAAGCTCCGCGAGCAACAAGGGAAGATTGTCTTGGAAGGAAGGCGTCTAATTAGTGATGCTTTGCATGCTGGAATTTCACCACAGACAGTTTTCTTCAGTACCATGGAGAGACTTCAGGAGCTTCCCCTGGACAAACTCGCACAAGCTAGCTTAATTAAAGTCAAGCTGGATGACATCAGAATCTGGTCTGATGTCGACACACCTCAAGAACTAATAGGTAAGGAGCAAGACCCTCTTTACAAATGCAATAAAGTGGGTATACATTTATTCCTGTCACATTAACACATTAGTGCTGGGTGATATCATATCCACATATATTTTATCTGAATTAATATGATGTGAAATATACAATGTGAAAAACATGAAATCCTTTGTTGCTTTGGCTATACAGTATTTAAACCCACTGATCTTCATTTCCTTAAAGAGCTCCTTCTAATATCCCTCCATGGTGTGTATGTGAGAACACAAGTGTGGGTGGAGGGGAGCAGGGTAGGAGAGGACCTAATAGCACAGGGGTGAACCTAAGTGTGGAAACAGAGAAAGGGTTTTCTGCAAGATTGAATGAGAACATTATTTAAAAATGTTAAAACTGTATAAACAATATTACCTCAGACCATACATTGTTCTGTTTATATGCCCATATTGATCAATATAATCACCCAACCCATTGTCTTTACTCAAGAACCCTTAAAGAACCCATACCGTGAATACAATCTGGTTGTAATGTATTCTGTATATAAAATTACATCTGATTTGAATGAGAATGGTAGAATAAAAACAAGAGTACATACAAGAGTTGTATTGCAAAGTCAGTGGAATGAACATGTTCACATTTCCAAATCTAGTTTGGCCAATGGAAATAGATTGTTTCTAATTGGCCTATTCATCCTGAGAGTTTGGCGTCCTGAGTGCCAGATATATCTAGTTATGCCAAAAAAGGCAAAAATTAAATAATTATACTAAATTTATGCATAAAAGCAGCAGTATGCATTATGCAGTATGCATGGAGTCTGCAGTAATTCCATACAGAATGTTTAAATTTTTTCATTTGATGTTTTTGCCTCTTTGAATGTGTGGTAAAATGCTATAGTGTGACATGAAATGAAATGTACGCATTAACCTGTAATTAATGTCCTGCACACTCTGGGTCATTTAACTAAATATTTATGTTAAAATAACAGTATGAAGCTGCTTTGGTGCACAGATATTTCCTGCAAATATTTAGACTAGACACTCGTTTGTTTTACCGCTTATGTTCCCCAAAGCAGTGGAGGTAGGAGATATGTCTTGCTCTAATATAAAAATCTAGGGTTAACTTAAACAGTGCATGGTTACTAGTGCTAAAGCCCCCTAATTACCCCTACTTTAAAAAATCATATCTTATTTATACTAACAGTTTTGGATTAATGTTGAAGAATTTCTTGGCATGTAAACGCAGTTATTTTGAGATACTGCCAAGACAAATAACTTAAGTTACTCACTCTCAAAACAAAAAATCAGTTCTTCATTTGAAGCTTGACACTTGTCTCTGTTACGAAAGAGGGTGGGAAGTGCCAGATGGCGCTTCTTTGGTCCAGACTATATATATATTAAGGGGCTATGCTTGATATGTCAAAGTTGTTTTGTCTGGATTCAGTAAAGTTTGGCTGAAGAATGGAGGAATGTCTGTGCATTGGAAAACGTGTGGTCTGACAATATTATGAATCCCTACAGATGCTGAAAATAAGTCTGAAGAAATGTCTCACCATTTCTATTCAATCTCTTTGCCTTTAATTTATATTTGCAGCTGTGTTCAAACGTCCTGAAGTGTCCCAAATGCAGTTTTCTGAGGAGAAGTCTGGGAAGGCATTACCACTGTCTCTTATCTGCGATAATGTGCGGGACCCTGGAAACCTGGGAACAACTTTACGGTGTGCAGCTGCTGCTGGATGCCACAGCGTTTTACTCACTAAAGGTAACATAATTGTGGATAAATAATCAGTTTACTGAAATCATGCCCTCTTCTCTGCCTTCCATTTTAAGGGGGTGTGAATTTTGGCCTATGAACAGTTGAAATTTAAATTAAAACATTTAATCACATTGCTACTAGTGCTTCATTAAAATTACAATACTGTGATTTTTGGATGGCGTTACTGCTCACTGAATGTTCACAGTCATAGTTGATGGGTCACTCCACACTTTGAACAATCCGTTAGTTCGTATAGATCTCCCAATCCTTCCTGCCATTTGTATGTGCCTTCATCTATTCACTGCTGCTAGCAGTGTGCTATGGTAATATCCACACAACCAGTATGGTGCTTCTGGGAGCCCCATGATGCAACCCCTCTCAAACTCTTTTAACTGCTCAAATTTTTTTCAAAACCTCTCTTCAAAACCTCAAAGGCATACTTCGCCTTGAACAGGATACCACAGTCAGAATGAACAGCGTGTGCAACAGAATGACTTTATATAGTCAGTCAGGTACACCTATAATGCTTCACTTTTGTCACTTTATGTGCAGATGAGTGTGAAACTTCATAAATTAAGTTTCATTTACATTTCTCATGATATCAAATCTACCCACAAAGTTTCATTCTTTCATCCTGTTGATTCCTTATGGGTTGAAATATTTTTTGAAGGTGAGTGTATATTTTATATTCATTACATCTTAAGTGACATATTTCAATACATTTTTATTTTAATGTTAATTTGGCCTCATTTATTTAAACTTGAAAATAAATATTCTGACAATTGGAGAAACTGGATATCTGATTTTCAGGATTAAAGCAAAAAAGGCTTGAAATATAGGTGATGAACATCATGTCAGTGTTCCTTTAAATGAAAGCATGAACATGGGTGAACTGTTTCACTATATTTTTTCAAGATGCATTAGTAATTATGGTTAAACAGAAAATGAAACATTTGTTGAGGCTTGCCATCATCATACATTTTTCTGCTTCTTATATTTTCACTCACTTTCAGTTTTGAGCTCCAACTTCCATTTAGGTCTACAAGTCGCATGCAATAGCTTTTTTGTTACTGTGATAAGATGAGGGACATTTTGCATGTCATTAAGTTATGGTTGTGGCCAAACTGATCTCTATTTTTTCCTAAAGTCAGCTATCAATGCTTTTTGTCAGGTTGTGTTGATATCTGGGAACCTAAAGTTCTTCGAGCTGCAATGGGTGCCCACTTTCGCCTACCCATAATCTCCAACCTCACCTGGACCAGTCTACACAGGCATCTTCCTGCCACCACAACTGTCCATGTGGCTGACAACTGTAGAGGCACCACAAGGGAGGCTGATTTCCCAGCGGCATCTCAGCCACAGAAAAAAGCAAGAGACTACGGATGGGTCAGTAGCCGCCATAACTCTAGGAAAGTGAGTTATGGGGAAGATGATGATTTTAGTGATGAAGAGTACGCAGAGGGTAGATATATGCAGAAAAGGCCAGATTTACAGACTGTACCTTATAATGAAAGTTGGACAGGTAACCACACAGCCATTGTGATTGGTGGAGAGACTCATGGTCTGAGTCTGGAAGCCTTGCAATTGGCTGATCAAACAAGGGGATGGAGATTATTGATACCCATGGTGCATGGAGTGGATAGTCTGAATTCTGCAATGGCTGCTAGTGTATTACTCTTTGAAGGCAGAAGGCAACTAATGACAAGATCGAAGAAGATGGAGTAATACAGGGTTGTTCAGCCTCATCTTCATCTGCTACATTTGTATCAGTTTCTATGTTCACCTGTTTTAAAATGATTACGTTTTCTGTTAACAGAATTTGAAAAGGTTATGAATGGTTTGATGTACAATAAAAATACATTTTGCATATCAAATTACCTTTATATCAGCATTAATTAATTGTGAAGCCAAATCAAATACTGAAATTTAAAACGTTAAGCAAGATATTAAACTTAACACTGAAGTAAAATCACTAGACAATCATTAAACAATTTATTTAATAAAACATTCTGAACTGATATATATAAATTATATATATATATAATTTTTTTTTTTTTTTTTTTTTAAACCTACATTTACATATGCATTACAAAACCTCTCCTTATGAAGTTTGCTGACTTGCCTAATCATTTGACTACAGGTTCACTGTGTATGATGATGTACTAGTCCACTTGTCACATGCTCATGTCTGGAGGAAATGAAGCTTTCTCAAACACCGTCAGATCAGTACAGCCACAGATGTTTTCATGTCCTTTGACAGTGATTTGACTCCATTTTTAACTGTCCTGTAATCTCCTAAGAATGTGCCTCAGTGCTTTATGCTCAGAAAAGTGTTTACTATACCTCTAACACAACAACACTACGATAAACGCACTTTTCCACTGTGGTATCTATATTTATTTTCTTGACAAATTTAATACCTGGTCTGTGGAACTGGGTATTTTTTAGTATTTGATTACTTGTGGGTCCATTCGTACCAAACAGTTATAAAATGTGATGTGTAAACTTTACTGAGCACTGGTTGGCCAGATAGATTAATCACTGTACGTGACACAACCTAGACATCCAGCACTATAGTTGTGCTAGTGTGTATATGCTATTTAGATTGCTGTATCATATTGTGAAACCACCAGTTGAACATCACTAATTGTTCCTAACAGACTCATAACAAGCTCCTAACAGATTTGTATTAATGCAGTAATGTTATATTTTCAGGCTGGACATGTAGGGGAAAACTAAGCTGTCTAATTGGGAATGGGTATCAAGACCGATTTCACTAATGAAGTGATACAAATTTACAGGGTGCCAATTCGATATGATTTAACTTAAATCAATATTGATTCAATTATATTTTACTACCATCCTACTTTGGATTGTATGTGGAGCAGCCTTATTAGCTGCAGTTGAGGATCGTTTCCATGTATCACAGAACTCCAAACTTTTTTACAAATATTTTGCCTCATAATCCCCGAGGAAAAGCTGCTGGATTACCATGTTGTTACAGTATGAATTGCTAATGGCAAAAGGGTTGGCCACCAAGGCTTGGACTGTCTCACAGGCAGTATCTCTTGTTACTTTTGCTTTTCTCACAACAACCTAAAAACATAATTTGACAACATTTGTTTCTATGAAAAAACAAGCATAGTTATTGAAGTGTTATGGCTAAAATTCAGCATTGAGCACTTATTCTAGAGGGTTAAAAGTCAATCTCAACTTTATATGAACTGATATTGTATCTTTAAAAAAAATTATTTGAATCAAAAAATAGATTTAATTTATATTCCACCCACCCATCAGCTAACTGCCTAATGCTGCAGTAATTAAAAAAAGCTTCAAAGGCTTTAAAATAAAGCCTCATCTAAACTTTGAGGCATAGAAGGGAATTTACATTATTTGTATTAAACAAAATAACCATTTAAAATCAGGGAACCTTTTCAGATTACGCCATTTAAAAACTATTATCCTACTTGTTTAATTTTTATGTGTTTTGTGTTTTATGACATCACTAGCTGCATTTTGTGCAGAGCTGTGCAATGTACCAGGTACCAAAAAGCAAGCAGCGTTCAATAGCATTGGTGCCATGCTTTGGGATGGCACCAAAAAATGTGCTGTCCTTGGTGTTAAACACTGAAAGCTATTTGAGTACTAGCCCCTTGTGGAAAATTGTGAAAAATGTGAAAAAGTGCTAAATGTGAGAGAATGAGGGTACAAGACACACTCATGCCAAAAAAAATACTCAGTACTGTTAATGATTTGTTGTTCATTAGATAATGGTGAGATGATCAGAATATTACACCAATTGTGAAGGAAGGAGTTGTCTTGTATTTGCTGATTTAAAAATAGATTGATCAGAAAGGGAAAAATAAGATCTGCATTCAGTTTTCTTTAACTTACATTTCCTTTAGTGTCACCTCCTCTTAACTGGGCTACATTTGAATGATGCTGACATATTGATACCCTTTCTGTGCAAGCTGTTGGTCTCTGTTTAGACTTTTCATCTCTGCTTAGTCTAAAGAAAGCAACATCCATGTCATCCTTTGTGTTCCAGTTAGCCCTGACATTTCAGAATCAATGTTATTTTCAACACGTGCATACAAAAGTAATTATTGCTCAACTTGTATTAACATCTATGTTAATATCTGTGTAAACCTTGCACTTCCATTTGTCCATATGTGGTTGGATTTTGCAACCGATTTAGATGGTGCTCCAATTATGGTGATCATTCTTCTTTTAGCTGGCTAGCTGGCTAGCTGAACTTTAGACCACTTCAATCCAAACTAGGCAAGTTCTGTTTTAGATTAATCCCTGCCCTACTGCAGTAGTGCCCCTCTATTGTAAAAACCCACACTGAGCAATGTGTGTAACCAAGCAGCAGGAATGCCTTCACATGCATGACTTCCAAACTGGAGCGCCATGTGAGGTAAGCTCAGTGGGCTGAGACCCTTCTCTGTACACTCAATACACATTGAAGGTAAGAGCTCATGTTTCCGCACATAAACAGTCAGCTAATGGGGAGGTCTGGATGAGTAATCATAAGCTATTTTAAAGTCAGACATGCTGGAATCAGCAGATACACACACTTAATATTCAGTGACATACCCTGAAACATTGATGTCTTTAACTGAAAATCAAGCAACATCAGAGAAGCAAAATGATTACATAGCAGTCTTAATAGAGATGCAAAAAATGTATAGTTTAAGGCAAATTAAACTACATATGTCATATTAAAATGATACAAACAGAATATCCAAAAAGTTCTCATTTTCCATAACATACCTGAAATCATTTGTTTTACTCCAATCTTTGATACACTGAATGCATTATTTGTCACGACATGTTGGATCACTGGATTTCAGGAGAACTCTGAGGTGTTCCCGTGAAAACTCCTATATCTTTTATATTGCAATATATATTGCAGCTCAACTTGCCCTAGTGTTTGTGAATGTGTGTGTGTGAGTGAATATATGGGGGGCATTTAGGGGACACGAGAGTATAGGAATTACAGGGAGTTTACAGAAACATGATCTAAATATTATCTAAAAAAGACTCTGTCCTGGCTACACAATTCTAGTCATCAGCTGTTTTTCTGGTACATATCATTTTATCCACAATGACCTGATCTCTGCACTTGCAGCCACTGTTTCTGAGGAGATCAGAGATTAAATTCAGACTGCTCCCTTTTTTTGGGTGGCAAACAACTGATAGTTCTGGTCATGCCCAACTTTCTGTCATTGTTCGCTATGTTGATAGTGCAGGTAACGTTCAGAAAGTTTCTGAGGGGCAAGATGCTCAGTTTGCTTTTTAAGTATTAAATAAACACACAGGGCTACAATTTTTTGGGAAAACTTGTGGCACAGACATATGATGGGACTGGTGTCATCGCTTCAGCCTCAATGGTCTGCAGGCCAAGTTGCCCCCAGTGCAATGTATATTTCCAGAAGAGGCATTTCAGAGTGTTCTGAAAAGTTGAAAAGTTATGGACAATACTAGGGAGACTGATGTCTGAACTTAGTCATGTATTATAAGTAAATTATAAATAAATGAATTGACAAATGTTATGATGTAAGCCAACAGTGAGCTACCCCTCTTTGAAAGACCAGCAGCCGCCCCTGCTCTGGTAATTATATAATTTAATGTACGTTTGATTTGCTCCTCTAACTGGAAGACATACATGTGTATGTGAATTCATAGTGGTATGCAAAAAAGCTTTATTTAAAAATATGGGTATTTTTGTACAAATAAACTAGCTACTATTTTTTTGTGAAAGGAAAGGAACACCATGCAAGTGTCAAAAGTTAGATTTTCTGACTATAAATAAAAGAAAAATAAAAGAATCTTAAAGAAAAAAACAGGCCACAGGAAAATCCAGTAACTGTACCAACTAGAAAATGTGTGAAAATACAGCATTTTGATAAACAATTTAAATGTGTTACAAACAAAATTCTTTTGTTTTGACCCATTGATAAGTCACTGTACCATAAAAAATTACTGATATCGTTATTATTCAGTAATTTGAGTTCAGAAATCTACAAAATCAATAGAATGTATTCTATTTGGAAAAGTACCTTCATTGTATTGTAACCTTTCATGTTATTGTAAGGTTAATAAATACACAATCAACAAAATATTCTAAACATATATACAATAACTATTATCAATTTTGGTTTTTCCAGATACAGATGTACTGGGTTTTTTACACTGTAGTGATGCTGCTGGACAGACCTTCCAATTGTATGCATTAACTAAGGGATGTAGTACCTGGGGACGTATAAATAGTACATACAGCGAAATATGCTTCCTAATGTGTAAATGTTCCAGTGTGTTTTTCAATGATCTAGCCCAGGGATCATAAATATTATCCACACCAAGCAGAAGTTTTCCTATAACTGTATGAAAACAGAGGCCAATCAGTAGAGTTTGCTTGACTGCAATGAAAATCTGAATTATCTCTTTGTGCATAAAACTGGTGACCTCTGATTTGGGCTATTCCAAACAGATGCATTATATAATGTGTAAGACATTCCACTAGAGGGCCCTACTAGACAAGCCTGTGTAGTTAGTGAATCAAATTTTTGGAACATACAGCTTTCAAGCTTTAAAGTGGGCATATTTTCATCTTTGTATTTATAATTTCTTTTGTCCCTTTGAATGAAACAAATTCTTCAACTTCCAGTAGTTAATGGATTTGCATAATGCATGTTGGAAATTGCTGGGAAGAAAACACAGTTTCCAACAAGGCTGAGAGATGCAGCGCTGTTCTGCAGAACATTGCACTGTATTTCTGCCAGAAAATTCTGGGGAGGCAAATTTATTCATAGGGTTTAAGTTTTTCAATTTGAACAGCAGGGAAAATTGTTACTGAACACTTCTCAATAAATATATTTTTGATGGGTTATTAATATGACATTTTCACCAGTAGCTGGAAACTGGTTATTTGTGTTGTTACCAACAATATTTCTTGTCAGTTGCCCCGGGGTAATTTTGAGTTTTAAATACATACATACATAAATTATCTTAAAATTGCCTATTAACCCCATCCTACCAGATAATCAATATCAGTAATCATGGGCACTACTGGTCAAAAACTAGTGATTTAAGTACTCTTCTGGTGGCTTTGCATGACCCAAGCAAGTCAGCATTTCTTATTTTGCCATTGTAGCAATAACTTACTGTGGTTTCATCTGCCAAACCTGCATCTCCACGTCTTCTCTTTGCAGTGGTCCAGTGAGACTTGGTCCAGTGTTAAGCTAAGAACGAGTCATCATGTGTGCCAGCTTTCACAAAACTTGTCTTCTGATTCTTTTGTGTATTGAGTCAGATCTCTTCCTGTATCAGATCTCATTGGTTATCAAGAGTATTTTGATGGTCTCACCACTACTTGGCATTATTTGTAGTTTTTATACTCCAGCTGTAATTTGTTAACCAAATAATAAGGTTTATAAGGTTATTCTCTGGACTTGTAAAAAGTGCAAAAATGTCCATAAGAACTGGAAAAATTGGAGGTGTTCTAAAACTTAGTAGTGTATGTACAAGTGTAGGTATAATCATATCTATATAATCGCTTCCATTTTAAAAAAAGAAGATCCTAAAGAAACAGTGAATATCTTAATCCAGCACAAACTGGATGCCAGAGATTACTTGTTGTCCTCTTCTACACGTCAAAGAGTTGACCCTGAAAATCCACCTTTAAGTCTCTGTAGTCTTTTAAATATTCCTCCCACACTAAAGATAATGTATTAAAATCTGCTTACAACAGATTTTGTGATTAATGCATTTTCCTCTTTGGCTGTAGTGTAATAACATTGACTATATTAATACCAATTGAAATGTAAACTGATATACTAAATACTGAGATGTTGAATCAGCTATGGAGGATGGGGACAGCTGGGATCAGCTGTGAGACTTGGGGAATGTGATGTGTTGCCGGAAGATGCTTCAGAGGCACCAGATGTTTCACCTGGGTCATGAGTCTGCTTCGTGTTTTGAAGAATGATGTCCTTTTCAATTGTGCAGTATGATGAATAAAAGGCATTGAATGTTGGATAAGGTTTTCCACTATAAACTGGACTCTATGGGACAGGACATGTTACTTCCACCATGTGTTACTTCTACAGACCTCAAACGATTAGTAGTAGATCTGATCTGGCAAAAAGAACATTCGTTATGTTACAAGTGTTAGTTATCAAACTTTTGGACATTCTGATCTTGACTGTTGCAGGTGCTTGGACTGCTTGCTCTTTAGCTTCTCCAAGAATTTTCTTTTTCTTTGATGATCTATATTTATTTCATGTAAACCCCTAAGTGTCACTGCTGGACTGAGGGTCCTGTGGGCAGCATCCTGTGTGCACTGATGAAGGACTAGAGGATGACCAGCACAAACTGTGCAGAAACAGATAAGCTTCTGTCTCTGACTTTATACCTACAATGTGGTGTGCTGTGGTGGTCCTTGTATATGGTCAGTATGAAACAGTATGAAAGTATGCAGATAAACAGATGGACTACAGTTTGTAGTTATAGATCTACAAAGTATATGGGATTGGAGCTGATGAAATGGACAGGGACTGGTCATGATATTATGGTTGATTGGTGTACATCTTTACCTATACATTTACATCTCTTAAATTAGAAATTGAGGTGTTTATATGGTATTATTCTGCAATTAACTGTATTACTGTTATTAAAACAATCCGATACAGATCCTAATAGTGTTTTATAAATCCTCAGAGAAACAGTATCTTTTGAAACATACTCTCAGTCATAAAATGCCACCAACTATCAATGTTATATTTTTGTTGTATCAATAACCTCTTATATGCCAAAGGTGAATGGAATTTGAAGTCAATTTATGATTACCTTTCCACACAGTGATTAAACACTGATGAGCATGTGTGAGTATGATTAAAACTAAGAGCTGATGAGATGGAAAATGGACCCAGCTGTTGATTAGGGAGGAGAGAAGAGCTCATTATAGACTCATTATGCACCATCTAAGGCCTATTTACCTGTGATCCATACACTCAGCCGGTCGCCACTAAAAGTTTCTGCAGTTCTGCATTCTCACACTTATTGATAAGGTCACCAGGAGAGAAACATGCACAGGAACAGGCTCCCACTCACTGTTCAGTGTAAGAGTGACCTTGATGAGCGTGAAAAAACAGTTGAACTAACATAGACAGATGCATGCTAGCATAGCCAGAGCAGACTGAACTAACCAGTGTGTGAAGGCTGCTTATGGTTCCGTAACAAGATGGCTAATAAAAAGTCTTTTATTTGATATCAGAGTGAATTAATAACTTTCAGACTTTCAGATTTGAATTGATTTGCACTTAATTAAATCTGCTTGCTATAGGGTTTTCTGTGGCGCAAGTAATTAGTTTCATAATGCAGGGGTTTGAATAGCCACAAAAATGTTATTCTGTACATCTGTATGGATACGAACTGAGCTAATTTAGGGGGCGACGTCATCACAACAGATGAAGGATGTGTGATATGAGAATATGGTACTGTTGTGATAAATTAGATTGCTATTATTTATATCCTAGTATATCCACAGTGCCAGCATTATTTCCAAACTTATATGAACATTTAATGAATGTTCCACCTACAGTATATAACACCTTTCTAAATACCCAAGGATCACTCTTCACAATCATACTCAGCGCTCAATCTGCACACATTGGCAAGACATAGCAGCCAATTGCACACAATTGCAAACTCTCAGCTGGAAATGGCCATCCAACTACAACACTACATCAAGCATTGGTTGGGGGTCGGGGTGAGGGGGGGTCACCCAGGACACAGTGTCAATACATATCCTGGCATACAGACATACTGTCGTTCACACACACCAGGGTAAGTTAGAGTAGCCAATTAAACAGGCCTTTTGGAACTATGGTAAAGAGATGTGGATATACAGTTACATCAAAGTCATATCAGTATTGAAAGTCTTTTTACAGTATTGACAGTATTGACTGTCTTAAAAAATACTGGCCTTGCTGCCTTGTTTAAAGGTAACTGTAATGTTCTTCTATCTTGCTCTGTCCATTTTTATGCATTTACCAACCTATTTGTATGTATTTCTATATGTTTGATATATGGCTTGTCCATCCTACAGATTTTTCCGATATGTGTCTATAGGGAATTAAAAAGAAAAAACAAAAACCTGTGAAAAACAGTCACCCAACCTTCCATCCAGTGCTGATGAGGGCCTAAAATAGCAACAGACAGAACTGTGTGTGTGTGTGTGTGTGTGTATGAGTGACTGAGAGAGAGAGCATTCTGATGTCAGCATAGTGCTGTTCCTCTTATAGGGTATGTTTGGTTTAACTTGATTTATATCATCCAGTATTGAACTTCTTTCACCCATCTCTTGACTTTGTCACGGGTCTCTGACCATTCAGGGGGATTGAAAATGAAAATTTGCTGTCTGACTGTCCAGAAGCCTTTATTGGGTCTCACATTGCCCACCTTTTTTTTTTTCCTTGATTCCTTGATTTTATCATATCACATTTCATCACAGAGCTTCATGCACACCACAATAATGGTTATTGAGTATATGCTGGATATTTTGTTTACCCTGTGTATGAAGCCACATGCATATGTAGCTGACTTGTTTTGACAGGGAATATGCGTTAGTGTTGTCTTTCTATTTTTTGACTTTCTTACTTCATCTGCCTTATCTTTTCTTTTCTTTTTTTTCTTATTTATCCCAATTATTCCCTCCCCAATTTGGAAGTGCCAATTTCCCAATCCTGTTATGTCTCTCCCCATATGACATATGATGATCCCACCACTAGGAGGGTAAAGACAAGCACATGCATCCTCTGATACATCAGCCTTCACCTCTTTTCAAACTGCCGCAATTGCATCATTTCTGGGCAGCCAACATGCTTGCAGGAAAGCACCTGGTCCCCAGCTATGATACAACTGTTAACAAATGCTTGTGCTGATCAGCATCACAGTGAGAGATATGTGGGGAGAGAGTGCAATCTACCTACCCAGATGGAATGGCCAGTTTTGCTCACTGGTACAATGGTGTAAATTCAACCGTGTCACTCCTCTCATGTGTTCTCTTCACTGTCTTCCTTAAGATGCCTGCATGAGATCCAAAACCTTGATGCTGGCCTACAAAGCCAAAAATGGACCAGCTGCTCTGTAATTGATTGCAGTGGACAAAACCTGGTCTGTACCAAGAACCCTTTCAGCATCAACTACAGCTCTGCTTAACCCACCATCCCTCGAGATGCATTGAAGACAAGCATCCAGACTCTTTTCTGTCCTGGCACCAAAGTGATTGAACAAACTTCCCCTGGGGGTCCCAACAGCCACTTGTTGTTTTCAAGCTCTGATTGAAGACCCATCTCTTTCAAGAGGATTTAAATGCTTATAAAGGTTTTAAAGGCTTATAATTGTACTGTGATGTGTGTGATAGTGAAATATGTTGAGCATTGGGTATTGAGGTCTTCATTCTGACATTTGTATTTGGCAGTAAGAATAGCTAATACATACTATTTACTTTTTTTCTTACACCTTACTGATCAGGTACTTACTCTGTACTTACTCAGTAACTCACAGTTTGTAATCTAAAGTGTTAATATAACATATGCACCAGTCCTAATCAAATAAAATTCAACCAGCAACAATTATACTATTATATAGGAATGCCAAACATTAGAGAAACAATCAAAAACATCCAAAAACATCCAAACCTTAGTCCAAGGTTGAGTATCAATCTTTATTGATATTCTATGAAGCAGCATTTTGTGGCAAATAACTGATGGCAAAAGTGGAATGAGTGGTAAATATTGCTGGTGTTAACATGGACTTAACAATAACGTGCAGTTCCTGTAGTTTGTGTAGAAGATAGGTCTGTGCTGTTTGATTAAAATTGGTAGGTGGACTGCAAGATTAAAAAATGTAAAAGTGATTTGCCTGATGGAATATGAAGAACCTTGTGATTAATTTTGCACTCAGGCTGCTGCTACATTGAGTGATATGCATAGGGGCACAGAAAACAACCTACTACATGAACACCATCCCCAAGCACCCCCAGGCTTGTTTTACAAGATGCACACAAATACACTTGCTGAAAGGAAAAATCTAAAATGGAAAAATGCATGTTTTATTCATAAAACTGGTCATCAGGGAAGATTTGGAAAGTCAATTGCCTTTTGCAACTTTTCTGTTTCATCTCTCTTAGGACATGTTGAAGGCGAAAGTGTGATGAGAATCACTTTGCTAGAAGTAACAACTCAAAGAATGGCTCCACTCTTGGGAACTCTGCAGTATCAGACACTACAGCCTCATTAATTGAGGTGTCGAAACAGGGTGGAAATGTGAGAAAAATGCTGGCCTTGAAAAATGACTGGTTAAGACAAGCGTAAGGAATATAAGATATATAAGGGTGCAGAATTCTGTCTGGAATGTTATTTAAGCTCTGCTGTGACTCTTATTTAAAGCTTTGTTGTTACAAGAAAGCGCACAGTTTACAGTTTCTACTCAATCCCAGTTTATCTAATCATTCCTTCATTGCAGAAAATCATGTGAGCTGCTGGTGGAACTGAAAGGATTATGAAGTGTCTAAAGACATTCCCAACCAAACCAGTTCTGTAACAACATAATCGGACACCCTATTCACTGCTTTTTGTGTTTAATACAATGTTTTACAGAGAAATTAACCTCAAGACAAACTTAAAAAAGGGTTAAACATCACAGTGCTAGGAGGGTGAAGACAAGCACATGCTTCCTGTGAAGCAAGCCACCGCCTCTTTCCGACCTGCCACCATCTTATCATTTGGAAAACACTGGTCCTCAGTTCCGATACAATGACTGACAGATGCCTTGTGCCAGCATTGCACTGGATATGGGGCGAGAGTGCCATCTACCCACTTCAAGGATTACAAGTTCAAATCCCAGGTCATGCTGCTTGCGAGAGCTGGCATTCAGATGTGCAATCCTTGGATCATAGCTAGCACATCAGACCACTGAGCCACTCAGTCCTTGAAATGGCTCTTTAATGAGCTGAGTGCTTGAATTAGGTGTGTTGGGAGCAGGTAATCCACTAAATGTTTAGGGCAGGACCAAGTTTGAGGCAAAATACACTATAGTTATGAGTCAAATAACTCTTGTTTCAATTCTATATAGAAACCTTTTGGTAAGAGGGCAGTTTTAAACAATAGTCCTATCTGTCTCTGCAGAGTACTGTGTATATTACTGCAGAACAATCCTTGAGAAGATTTCATCTCAATCATTTTAGGTTATTGTGATATTTGAAATAACAGGGCAGCTAAAAAAAAATCACTCTAACATTGAAAAAGGTTTGTTTAGGAAAGGAATTAATGGAATAGTTCAATATTCTGCTTACCACTTATGTTATAAACATTTTTGTAGAATATACAGTGCGAATATTTGGAAAGCTGATGTTGCACAATATTCAGTATTGGGAAAGCTGATGTTGCACAATATCAGTTATTGCTGATTAAGGATATATGAAATATTGTTCAATTGCATATTTTCTAAAGCAGATGCACAGCATCTATCACAACAGCTGGACTCTTATGACAGCTGATCCTTCAAACTTGATAAAAGCCTTTTTATTTGTACTGGGCTTTCTTTCCTTTCACCTGATGTACACTATCATTTTGACTAGATCATTTCTTCTGTGATGCTTCACTGAATTAACTCTGGTTATGTAGGAGAGATGTTCCAGATAAACATGTTTTCACTTTCTCTGTGCTAAAATTACCCACCAGCATTACGCTGTAGCCAAGCACACAGAGATAGTGTTATTCCTATGAAAAATACTCAATAGAGCATGGCTTCTGGTCATCCAGATGGAGCTGTGACGGCATACACCAACAAAACCTTAGGCCATGGACAATGCCTGGGGTTAATATGGTCCAAGTATGCTATGTTCAAAGTATCTTTCTGATTAGTGAAATTTAATTCTGCTACTTTAAGGCATAAATTTGTGCCAACACAATATGTAGTATGTAATTTTCACTGAAAAGCATTTTCAAATGTATAAGGACTAACAAGGTCACCAACTGATGAGCCATAAGATTAACACCACATTGATAGTCTGGTTCCCATGGCACCTGTTAAGTGCAAGTGAAACCAGTCAGTTCTTGGGGGTTGATGTGCTGGAAGCAGAAAAAAATGGGCTAGGATAAGAATCAGACAATTTGACCAGAACCAAACTAAAATATTTTCAAAACACCAGGCAGATCTTGTGGGGTGTTCCCAAATTATGCAGTGGTCAGTACTTACCAAAAGTGCTGCAAAGAAGTACAACCAGTGAATTGGCAACAGGGTCATGGGCCTCAATGCTCACTGATGCACATGGAGGCCCCACTTCAAGACTCACAGGACTTAAAGGATCTGTTGCTAACATATTGGTGCCTGATCCTGTACAACAACTTCAGAGTTCTTGTGGAGCCCATGCCTCAGTGTTTTAAAGTCATTTTAACACAACAATGGGTACATACTTGGCAGGTGGTACTCTTGTAATGGCAGATCAATTTAAAGGGCCTCAACCCATCTGGAGTGCTGGAGCTCCATTCATTACCAGAAGTATGGCGAATTTGTTGCCCAGAAGTAATTAATAATATTAGATAAATGCTCTTTTGGCTGAACACCGTCAAATCCTTCCAGCAGTCTGGACCTTTGATGTTAGAAGCAGCACTAGATGAGCAGATGGTGATATAGTGTATGCAAACACTTCAGGTCAACTTCATTTCTGTGTATTTGCATTGGAATAATGCAAAGGCCTGAAATCTAGCAGAATCAAGTTCAGGTGATGCCTTTCATTAGACTAAGAGGATTTGAGTAATTGGTCAATGAGAGCATTATCACATTGACTGAAGGCAGGCAGATTACTGAATCACTGCAATTTCAGCAGTAGCCCTTCAGGCAACATTCATTTTGACTGACCTTTGAGGGACTGTTGAAACACCATTGGTTTTTTCCAGAGGATTATAGGCTTATCGTCCACTCTCACTTGCCAAAAACTACAGGATGATATATTTGCTGTCTTGTGTCACTCTGTCTTCCTCCCATCCTTAACTCAAATATATGGATGAAAGCTGTGTAGACGCTAAGACTCTATAATGACAAGTATCAGTGGTTATCAGTAACTGATGAACATTTTGCTTGGGGTCATCATTCTTCTCTTATGCTTCTATGCTTAGTTGCAGCCTGGTATTACTGTCAAAGGTTGCCATATGTTACTCCTGGGTACAAGAATGACCTCTTTATGTCAGTCTTTCATTTGAAATGCCTGCAGTTGCTATGGTGCCATATTCTCTTTGCTAGTGTTTTTCTCCATTCCTGCTACCCTTTTTTTTCACCCATCAGGCTACACATTCACTGAATGACAGTCTTTAATAAATAAATAATTAGACACCCTACTGCAAATCTTCTCTTAATTGAAATAACTTTGGCTTCTGTTGGCATGCCCCCAGTGAGATCCACTTAGAATGAATGTTTCATTTTGACTGTACTTCTAAAAGCCAATTAGTCTGATCTAGTTGGCAGAAGACTGGCACGCTTGTTTCAGCAGGTTTTCCATGAGACTTTTAAAGAAAGTCAATGCCTGAGTCCATAATTAGCCACAAAAAAGACCAGAATGAAGGTGAGGAAACAGCTAGCATAGATGTCTGCATTGATTTCTGATAATTAAGAATATTGTAATTAATTATTTTATAGTAATATTGAGAGATGGTAAAAAAAAACTATGTACATTTATTCAGTTATTGTAGAAAGCAAGCATGGCAGCACCAGAAAAAAACAAACAAACTATAACAGTACTCATTTATTACTTATGACACTAATATATGTCATAAGTAAACATGATTCAGGATTGTAAGCATGATATAGTCCATACCAATCATGTGGAGAACAGGATGTCTTATAGTGTATACCAGTCATAGAAAACAAGACTGTAAATGGCACAGGACTGAGACAGGACTGTAAAGATGATATGGTCTATATCAGTCATGTGATGATCAGGACTGTAAAGATGATATAGTCTATATCAGTCGTGTGATGATCAGGACTGTAAAGATGATATGGTCTATATCAGTCATGTGAAGAACAGGGCTGTTAAGATGATATAATCTTTATCAGTCATGTGAAGAACAGGACTGTAAAGATGATATGGTCTTTATAAGTCTTAGAAACAGGACTGTAAAGATGATATAGTCTATATCAGCCATGTGAAGAATGGGACTGTAAAGATGATATGGTCTATATCAGTCATAGAAAACAGGACTGTATCTCTGAACTGGAGTTGAACTCTAGCAGATCTACAGGAAAACCCAGAACGGGTTTATTTTCATTCCTGCTGGAGCTGCTTTATCTCTGCTCTCATTGTTACTCATGCAACACATGTCGACTTTATGTACCTCCCGGTTCTGATGATGTTATACAAGAGTTCTGACCCATTTTGTGTGGAGGAACGTTGTAAATGAGTTCAGTCTGCTTGTAGTCGTTGGTAGTTTTTCTTAGTTTTTGTGAAAACGAGAACGGGAACCCCCATCAATGACGTCAACGCCCCAACCGCTGGCGCTGATTGGTTGATGCTAAATTAGCCAGAAGCGCACCAGCCAATCGGGTGGGTGGGAGCGCCGAGACTGGCCGGTGATTCGTCGACGTTCCCTCGCTTACCTGAGCTCGAGCGAGCAGGTCGGGGGGCTTAACGGTGGAGAGGAGAGAAGGGACACCTTCAGTCAGCCTGGCGGAGGTTGGAGTCTGAGCTCCGCAGACGGACACACGAGACAGGATGTCGAAAGAAGCGCGAGACGGAGGTAAGGGTCTGTCTGATCACAGTCAGGCTGCATGCCCGCATTCAGAGTGGGGATGGTGAGGGGCTGCAGGGGCACGCAGGGGCATGCAGGGGGTAGTTTGCCTCCAGGAATCCAGCTGCTGCTTGGTGGTGGAGGGTGACGCACTGACATTTCGTTAGAGTGAGAGGTGCTCGAGGCGGCACGCGCAGAACCCTGTTCGTTACGGGCTCAGAGCGGATCCCTTTAACGGTGCACCATCAACAGACGCTTCCCTAAAGTTCTCACGCCCTGCGTGTGGGACAGCGCGCGTTCACATGCTGCAGTCTGGAAGCTGATCGGTGTCTGAGTCAGACCTCGGAACTTTGAGGCTCCGGAGCTCTGCAGCTCTCTGGGACGGGCTTTATGAATGCTTTCACGCAGTGGTGATCAACACTTTTCTGGGCCAATCACAGACATTTCCCAGCACCTCTGAGAGCAACTGCAGACATTATTTACAAAGAAAGATATAAGACAGAAGCCTATTTTTGGTGTTAAATGCATCATATTACGCTTTTCTTCATGTGTACATTTTCAGCACCTGAATGCTGACCGACTGACTGACTGACTGTCATCATAACACAGCATATCGTCAGTCACTCAGTAGTATCTCCCATTTATCTCCCATTTCTCATAGTGACTCCAGTCTCCCATTTCCGATAGTATTCAGTCTCCCATTTTCAATAGTATATCCAGTCTCCCATTTCCAATAGTATTCAGTCTCCCATTTCTAATACTATATCCAGTCTCCCATTTCTAATACTATATCCAGTCTCCCATTTCTAATACTATATCCAGTCTCCCATTTCCAGTACTATATCCAGTCTCCCATTTCCAATAGTATCCCCTATCTCCTATTTCCAATAGAATATCAAATTTTTGGTTTCCAACATTATTGCAGTATCTCTAATTTTCAGTACTATATCCAGTCTCCCATTTCCAGTAGTATCTTCCATTTATCTCTCATCACCAAAAGTATGTCCACTGATGATGAAAAGACCAAATGAAATGCCTCATCAAATATTTTTCATTGATTTCCTTCTCTTGTGAAATTGGCATTTTGACAGTTTCATGACAGCAATGACACAAAAGGTTAAAAAAAATAAACATTTTCTATTCCAATATGACACTAAAATAGAAATCCTTAAAATCTACTGATCCCAAGCCAGTATTTATTTTTATTAAATCTACTGAGCTTTACAATAAGCTGTTTTTAATGTTTCAGGTTTGGATGAACGGACTAGCTTTTTTTGTGCTAAATAGAATCCTTTAAAAAGATCAATAAAGATTCATTTAACCAACCAAAGAGCCATGTAAACATTCAAACGGTTCTGTGAATTGCTATGGTTCTTTAAAATGCTTTTACAAAAGAAACATTGAAGACCTTTGTTAAGAGTGTTAAATCTAACTGTGACTCTTGACTTCACTCTAAAATCAAAGCCTTACTAAGTAAAAAATAAATTTCACTGGGCTCCTATAATTGAAAAACAAGTTTGAATCAAATAAGACTAGTCAAATATTTTAACATAATGTGAAGTAATATGTTTAGTAATAATTAAATAAATTGAAGCTTTTTTATGTTCTTTATAAATCTCACAAACCCTGTTGACCACAGGTAAGTATGTTATCCCTTTTGAGGATGCCTTCCCCTTTTGAGTTTCATGGTTCCTCTCCATATTTCCTCCTCTTCTGAGAAACATACCCATGTGACACCTGTTTGGATAGACCAACTGGGACTCAAGTTTTGGTGAGCTTGTGTCCATTGCAGGTTTAGCTTACTGTTCTTTGCTGACAGAAGTGGAAACTTAAACTTTTGTTGTTGCAGCACCACCCTGCTGTAGCTTCACCATGTTCTGAGATGCATTTCTGCTGTCCACAGTTGTACTGAGCCTTCACTGCCATTCTAGCAGCCCAAACAAGTCTATTGATTGTCCATTAACCTTTTTCCATCAACATGGTATTTTCATTTGAAGAACTGCTGCTCACCAAATGTTCTCCATTAATAACATCATTCTGAGTAAACTTCAGGGTCTGTTCCAGCAGTTTAAGGGCATTTTCATACCTGGAGTTCATTCGTTTTGATCTGAATCAGCGAACGATTTGATAACTTGGAGCATTTTCCCAGTTGGTATGGTTTCACTTCAAGAAACGTTCACAGAAATGAGTTACAACAAACCACACAAGATCATTCTCTCTCTGCCTATTGGTCAGATAAGGAGCAGTGACAGAAATGGAGCAGTGACAGAAATGGCATTTGATTATAGCTGTAGTTATCATTTGGACATTATTTGGATACCAGTTTAAACCTGCAGAAATATTTAGCTCAAACTTTGTTGCTCCTGAGTTCAGACCACATTCGCACCACAAACAAACAGATTCAGTGTTGGAACTGGCTTGAGATCACTTCCTACAAAGGTTCTCAGAACAGTTGTTTTGCTCTGGATCCAAGTTCTTTAATGTTTTCACACCTGTCCAAATGAATCACAAATGAAAAGTTGGTGTTGTGAAAAGGCCCTTAGTTCTAGAAATACTCAGACCAGCCTTTTGGCTTCAGCAATCCTGCTACACTAAAGATCTAATTATGCTGTCTCTGCCATTAAACATGCATTTGTTCAATGTCTTCAAGTGCTGATGTTATCCAAAATATTTTCTGAATTAGTGAGAATTCCAGCGTCCAGCTTTACATTGCAGCTTAAAGGCTGGGCTGAGAGTCTCTTCCTCACCTGAAGAATCTACAGGGGACAGCAAAGTGACTCTTCACTTTTTCACTTCAGCTCTTCAATCTCCGTCAAATCTGAATTCTTCCTCCTTCCTGTTGGGGAATTGTCATTGTGTGTTGATGTCTTGTCTGCTGCTAAATATCACTATCACTGGGCAAAAATTCCCATCTGCATTCAATAAACCTTTTGACATTGCTGGACTATTCCTTTAAACAAGCTTTCATTAAAGAATGGAAGAACTTTGACCTGATTTATACCTGCTATGTCTAAGCTCCTTATATGTCCTTATTTAGTGAGACACAACCACTTCAGGTTTGGACATTGGTTATATTTTGTTTGACACTTGTGGGACCTACTGATTAAAGGTCCTCTTGTAGACAGAAGAACATTGTGTAGTGTCCATATCTGATTATCTTTGATTGCGTTTATTTCAGCCTTATCTAGTCTATTTCCTTTAAAACATCAAACAGACGTGTCCTGTCAGATGTGTTTGAATGGCCTTAATTAAATTGAGAGACTCGTTTCATTGAAGCCCACTCCGAACATGTGTGATCAGGTGCGAGTATACATGTGAAAGCAGCATTGTGTTTTGTATGCTATGCTGCGTTTTATGAGCTTGCTGATGACAGGACAGATGTTTTGTTTCAGGAGGCAAGGACTGTTATGGCTTTGTGTTACAGTAACAAATGGTGTGATGACATGGACTGGAATCATTGGCTCCAAGGCAGGAATTCTATTCAAATTGTGTGATTCAGATACAGATAGTAGACAAAGTGTACCTTTAAATCAAGTAAATTTAATGCGTTACTTTCCTCAGGGGGAAGCACACAGAGGAGCAATGGTGGCATGTACACAGATGTACGCCCACCCTATGGTGTGAGGTCATACTGTGAGCTTCCATACACTAAGAAGTGTCTTCTCACTGCTGAGGTGTTAAAAGCTTGTGCTACCATCAAAAGATGATTCAGTGTGGCAGCCTTTGTAATAAGAGCTTGAAATCTCTCATTTTCTCTCTCTCACTCTCTCCCTTGTTCTCTCTCACTTTGAAACATCTTGAGAAGGACTGATGTAATTACCTTAAGATCTGTGTGTGTCATTGGATGAATGGAAAGTGTGTTGAAGGTATAAAGGAGTACATGACCTGGGGGCAAGTCCTGAATATTCCATCTCACACTGTAAGCGCACACTTCAGTTCTTCGCTGTCATAACTATAGTACTTTAATAATTAACATAATAAGCCCTACAATAGAACCTTGTGGGACTCTGCATGAAATGCAAAACCATCGAAACAATAGTTTCTGCATTAGGATTAAAGGAATTGAGTAAGCTTTTAGGAAAATGACTGTTGAATAACTACTACACAACAACCACACCTCTCCTTCAGAATCTCTGCTCCCCACCCAACGAATTAATGCATACGCATTGCCAAAGTAATGACACTGGTTTCCAGACCAACAGAAAGTTTTCGGTGGCCTGACCTTTTATCTCTTTAGTTGTTTCTCTACCATCTCTGCTGGTGTGTATAATGCATTTTCAACCACATGCTCCTGTGCATGCTTTTCCACCTGCGCATAAGCAAGAACATTCCTGCTGGAATGGTCAGGTTGGGACACTTCTGCGTTTTCCCCTTTTTCAGTGTGTGTGTTGAAGGTATAAAGGTGTGTAGGAAAGTGGTTTATGCTGATCCTCTGTCGAGACATTCGATCTCGCAGTTTGTTTCAGTGTTATCTTCAACATCACAGAGGAACGGAGAAGTGTCAGCAGACATGTGGTGGTCCAGTGTCCCCTAACTAACTATGTTTAAGTAGTTGACCAGAGGAGGATGGGTCCCCCTTTGTGAGCCTGATTCCTCCAAAAGTTTCATCCTCCAGCTCGAGGGAGTTTTTCCTTGCCATTGTCGCCCTTTGGCTTGCTCACCAGGGGGGTTTATGTCTTTATCCTTTGTTTCATGTGTTGTTCACATTTTTATTTATTTTTTTTTATTTCTGTAAAGCTGCTCTGTGACAACATCAGTTGTCAAAAGCGCTATAGAACTAAATTTTGATTTTGATTTGATTTGAGGAATGCTTTTCCAGGGAGATTAATAGGGAAATAATGGAAGAGATGTGGGATTACATCCTGTGTGGGTTGTTTAGTAAATTGCAGGTACAGGCTGATTCAGTTTAAAGTGCTTCATAGCCTGCACTCTTCAAATATTGAATTTCACAAGATTTCTGAGTCTGTATCCCCACTCTATAAGTAAATGTAAAGTAGAGGAAGGCTCTCTGGCTCACCATGTAATTTTGCCCTTTGTTGCAGAGCTTCTGGTCAAATGTGTTTAGTTGGCTCTCTAAGGTACTCACCTACCATTTGACCCTAGGACTGTAATTTGTGGATACTCTACATCATTGTCTGCCCTTTTGTGTCCTCTATTACAGGTGGTGATGGCCAGTATGGTTTAGGTCTGGTTGAAATGGACAAAAAAATCTTATCCCGATACAGTGATGGAAATCATTATTTGTTTGATCCCTTGCTGATATTGTAAGTTTGCCCACTGACAAAGACATGAACAGTCTATAATTTTAAGGGTAGGTTAATTTTAACAGTGAGAAATAGAATATCAAAAATAAAATCTAGAAATATATACATTTTATATATAAATTTATATAAATTATATTAATTTATTTACATTTTGCAGAGAGAAATAAGTGTTTGATCCTCTGCCAACCTTTAAGAGTTCTGGCTCCTTCAGACCAGTTAGATGCTCCTAATCAACTCATTACCTGCATTAAAGACAGCTGTCTTAAATTGTCACTTGTATAAAAGACTCCTGTCCACAGACTCAATGAATCAGTCAGACTCTAACCTCTACAACATGGGCAAGACCAAAGAGCTTTCTAAGGGTGTCAGGGACAAGATCATAGACCTGCACAAGGCTGGAATGGGCTACAAAACCATAAGTAAGAAGCTGGGTGAGGAAGAGACAACTGTTGGTGCAATAGTAAGAAAATGGAAGAAATACAAAAGGACTGTCAATCGAACTACATGGGGGGAACTTCGTAATGATTTCAAGGCAGCTGGGACCACAGTCACCCAAAGAACACCATCCCCACCATCCCCACTGTCAAGCATGGAGGTGGAAACATGTTTTGGGGGTGTTTCTCTGCTAATCAGTGGGAAAATGGATGGAGCCATGTACCGTAATATCCTGAGTGGCAACCTCCTTACCTCCACCAGGACATTAAAAAAAGGTTTTGGCTGGGTCTTCCAGCATGAAATCCTTCTTCTGTCATTTTTACTGTATTTAAACATATTGAAATTGGATCTTGAAGTCAGAGTAGAGGAGGAGCTAAGAAGAGAAATTGTTGCAGAGCGAGGGAGCAGAAAAAAGATTTCTGCAAGATTGAAACAGAACGTGTCATGTATCTGTCCTGTTTGGTCCCTCTGTCCATTCACATCGTCTCTTCTGTCTGGTTCTCATCTAAATTGGAAACTTCTTGGATGTTGGTGATGCTCAGCCTTTATAGAATGTCTGATGTTAGTGCAGTCATTTTGAAAGCATACAGACATGAATTTTTATTAAACTATACTTTTGTTTCAGGATTATTTATGTTTCTTTCATTTGTATTTATTTTTGTGGCGAGGGTGAGGGTAGTGTTGGATTTATCATTTGTTAACAAACTAAACCACTTTAAAGGCATATAGGAAAGTGTGTATATAAAGGTATATAATCATCTCATTTTTTATAAGTGAAATCAGCAATACAGATGTATTTTTCTGTTTGCAAGTTGTGCAGATTCTTGGAAAATTCTAGCACTGAGATGAGAATTAACAGGGATGCCTCAAGCAGTTTCATAATCTGTTTGCCAGACAGGCAGAGGCATGGTGACGCAAGTTTGCGGTCACCTTTGTCTGATGCAGTTTCTAGACAACCAGGATTATCCAGTCTCAATCATTATGAGGACTGATCTTCAGTGCCAACATTGCAAACACACTAGACAAAAATAACTTAAGAATGAACAAGAAAAAGTAAATTAACTACAAAAATGACTATTTCTAGCATTGATGACATCTGATGTACTAGATTGAGTCATTCTGTTTCAGACTGAAAGTCTACATTCTAAGGAGCATTTAAGGAATGTTTAAAATGAAACATTTTGTTGATGGCCATGTTTTTTTTTGCAGGTTTTCATTATTTTTGCCTTTTTTTCACCATTTCATAAATTAAAAAGCCTAAATTGAAAACAACTGCAAAAATACAGTTTAAGCATTTTACTGAACACTTAACATTTTTTACATACCAGCAAAAATACCAACAGACACAATATGACTTAAACCAGTGGTATGTGTACCACTGGTGCTATGTGAAGCATCCCAAGTCATTATGCAAGATGATGCCAGTAAATTTGTTGCATTTTTTAAATATTAAAATATTAATAACTAAAATATATTATGTTTTCTTCAGAAATTCTTATAACATAACACTTGTTTGTGTTTAGTACTTAACCTTTAAACCCTGCATGTAGAGATTCTCAATTCCCGCAGAACTGCCCAGGCATTTTAATTAAAATCCTGATGCAAATTTTTACTCTCTGCTGAATTTTCCATCTCAAGATGTAAACCCACATTCCAGGTCTTCATTCCCATAATTATAGTACTCTAATAATTAACATAACAAGCCCTACTGTAAAACCTTGTATGACTCCACATTAGACACTACACCATCCAGTTACTATGAAATGTACAATACTTTGTGCATTAGGATTAATAGTTAAATAATTAACCTAGGGTTCAAGGGAAATACTGTAGTTCCCCAAAACACCTCCTACTCCTGTTGTTTCCCTCTAACTCAAGCATTCAGAGATGCCTCAGTAAGCACACTGCATTGACCATAAACCATAATTAAGGATCCTGCCAAGCTACCTTGCAGATGGCAAAAGCATAAAGCCTCACAATCGCCGAGGTCCAGAAAAGATATGGAAAGAGATGATATATGATTTTTGGAGGTTGCATCTAAACGGATTGTAAGAGTGTGTCTGGCACATGTGTTCTTGTTAGATGGATTGTAGGTGGTGCTTGGAGATTATAGGTTTTTGTTTAAGTTAAAAAGTTTAAGAACCACTGACTTAAATTGTACAATTGATAATTCAGGAGAACCATATCTACAAATGGACATTCCTGGATCATTATCATTCTCAAAGCTGACAAATAGCATCTCACTCTGTGCTCTTTTTTGAGTTATGTTGGTTCTATTTAGAACTACTGCATTTAATGAAGAAGCCTCCAGCCTTTTCAGTGGTATGTGGTAATTATCACATGAGCCTGAAGCACCGCAGGAACAGTCATTAACCAGTTTACATGTTAGTCATAAGTATTTGCTTTAACATGGTTCATTGAATAAGGGGATTCTGGTACTTGCACTGGGTTACCAGCTAATGCAGCAACAGTCATTTCATGGCATGTAATATAAAACAAGTGAGCAAATTCTACTGCTGCCTTGTATATGTCTGTACCTACATGAAGTAGTATGATTTCAGTCTTTTTTTTGACTACTTTTTTGACACATTTTCCTCATTCCTTAACACTGGAGAAACTGGTGTATGGAGTATGTTTTCTTATGTAAGACTTTGTTCCAGACCTCTGCAGACACAGGTGTTTTTCTCTCTGCGATAGTCTTTGACATATTTAGGCCTACCCTCTAGATCAGGCATATTAAACATCCGGCCCACCAAATAAATCTAGTATTTTCATCTAAGTTCTCTATGGGAGTCAAATGTAGCAGCAGAACGAATCAAAATCACAATCTCCATTTTAGCTCAGGGGTGAATCTACAACAGGTTTGAAGAATTATTTTGAATATGTCTCAAGAGTGGTGATCATTATCCACAAAAGGCTTTGATAGACTATGCTTCACACATTGTGCTAGATCTATTATAGACATCCCTTACAGGCATAACTTATTTTTGGGAGTCTGCTGGGGGTTTGGTTGGGGTGCAGCGATCCATATCTGCAAAGGGTTGGGGGTGTTGAGGGAGCTTCTATTGTCTCCTGCTGGTTCATTTTATTTCCAGGATATTGTATTTGACTTACAGATGTCAGTGAGTTGCAGTCAATATGCCTGACAGTCCCACATCTTCCAAGAGATGTCACAAGTCTGGTTTTGTACAACAGTTATTTCTGGCCATGAGAGCTTGTTGAGAAGTGTTGAGAACCATGCTATTACTTTGCCACATTTTTTGGTAGTAGTAAATGCTGTAGTGCTGTAGTAAATGCTGTGGACCCAGAGATGGAACCTCTGACGGACCCTGATTGTGGGCCAGCTGCAGCAACTTTATTTTCTGAACTGTTGTGTAAATGCAAGCACTCAAGGTTATGTGTTATCAAAAACAACAGCATGTCTATGATGAAATACACACATGCTGTTAATTCTATTGCTTTGTTAGCGTAAGAAAGTGTAGTATCTTCACAGATAATTTCAGTTCATTTGTGCCGTCATACACAATTACATCATTACTATTCCTTAATGTATTTGGAACTCAATGAACAGAATTGATAGTAGTTTATGATAAACATGTTCAGAACAGTTGTTTTGATGATGAATGTTCAGGTTATTTTTTTGGAAATACCTCAAAGCCTATAAATGGTCCTCATTGGTTCTTGACTTGCATAAATGTCTCTAAGGAAAACACCCAGTTTTGTGCATATCCCTTACATTATGAGAAGGTTGGTAGAGCAGAATGTAGTGTTTTATTTGTATACACATTTGCTACTAGTGCTGGATATTATCTGGACCACTGGTGCTTGCCTGCTGTTGTGATTCATACCAGGTTCCTAAGGCCCAAGATGGTTCTACATTCTCCCTGCTTCTACTCCAGTTGGCAGCCTTCATATGCTGTCTTTGATGCATATACACTGACACACCCCAAGTCATGGGATAGCAGTATGTACACAGCATTCCAAATTATTATGCAAATTGGTTTTGTCATCAAGATTTGTTTTTCAGTGAAACTCATGGATGGCATTGTGTCTCAGGGCTTTTTGGATCACTGGAATCAATCACAGACACCTGTGATGATTAGTTTGCCAGGTGAGCCCACTTAAAGGAAAACTACTTAAAAAGGATTCAAGCAGTATGGGAAAGAAAAAGAATGTCTCTGTTGCTGAAAAGCGTCAAAGAGTGCCAATACCTTGGACAAGGTATCAGAACATTCGATATTTCACGAGCACTTAAACGTGATTGTATTGTGAAGAGATTTGTGGCTGACAGTCTAAATGGTCCAGATGGATGTAGTGGATGGTTGGTGGATGGCCGCCATGTCCCAACAAGAATGCGAAATCAGCAAGGAGGTGGCAGAGTCATGTTTTGGGGCAGAATCATGGGGAGAGAGCTGGTAGGCCCCTTTAGGGTCGCTGAAGGTGCTAAAATGACCTCTGTAAAGTATATAGAGGTTCTGACTGACCACTTCCTTGGTACAAAAAAAGAGCCGTGCCTTCCGTAGCCCAGTTTACCAGGGTTGCCATCTGCACACACTCACACAAGGAAGGTAAATACCAAGGACAGGGTAAGGTTGATGTCTCCTTTATACCCCTAGCAATGATTTGAACTTTGTTCTAAATGGAGGTGTAGTTTTGCAAGAGGTTCCTCTTAAAGAACAGAGCTAGTGAAAATGAATGTTACTTTAGGATTTGCTGTGAAACTGCTTGTGTTTCTGGCATCACATAAAACAGACAGAGATAGATCAGTGGGAATTAAGACTATCACACCATTGAAACCTTATTTTAGAGATAATACTAGTCAATGTTTTTGTTGTTAGCAAATCATCTGTTAATTTCAGTCACCCTAAATCTGTTTAAATGTCATGCACTGATTTGTCCAACTGCATGAATTGTGCACCAGTTTATCAGATAAACTGCACATATTTCTTTGTACAGAGACGAGTATTGGGGTTAGGAAATAACTCATAAACAGTGACGTTATAACCTAATTATAAAGTTTGCAAACAGGAAAGCAGAAGGGTAGATGTGATTTAAGGTTGTGAACGTTGTGCTCAGCCTCTCAGCAGGATGCATTCTAGAAACAGAGTGGTGTGGAAAGAAATTAATTGAGTTTGTAATGCAGATGTAGGAGAGGAATTAGATACCAAGACCACCTGAGGTGAAACTTCAAGCATGGCACGTCTTTTAGATGTATAAATGAGTTCAGTTTGAGACCGAGGGGAGGAAGGATTAAACATTACCAAGCAAAGGAATGAATCCTAGGCTGCATAAATTCAGTTTGTAGAAGGTAGATGATGTGTGAGACCTGCTCTTTGAAAGTCTAAGTTTTTTTGATGCAAAGACAAAAGACATTGAATATTGCCTCATTGTTCTCATGGTACAACATAGACACATCTTGAGTGAGGAACCCAAGGTCATAGGGCGCCTTCAGAAAC